>ML994663.1:0-416423 GCA_010093925.1 Zopfia rhizophila CBS 207.26 | reverse complement strand
TAATAGAAGAGGTGCGGTCTCTTTGGCTGGGGGCACTCGTGGTGGCCGAGTAGAAGAGGTGCGATCTCTTTGGCTGGGGGCACTCGTGGTGGTCGAGTAGAAGAGGTGCGGTCTCTTAGTCGGTTAACGAAGTGGGATGATTCCCGGTCTTCGAGATATGTTTATGTTCCTGTCTATCCAATCCTGGTACCCTTTCGAGAGGTGCGATCTCTACTCCCAACTAAGGTTCCGTTGTCGGTGACCGTTACTGATGTGCGGATAGGGATTCAGCGAGTTCACACGGCGGTGCGTGATGGGACTGTTGCACTAATCTCTTCTGATGTGGTAATTCTTCGAGGCGTAGGTCCGTGCTGTGCTGTTCTTTGGGAAGCACCGATGATGGTTCTCGTGATGGATCCCTTGGCTGTGGATGCTCGGAGTCCTCTATCTCCAATGCGAAGGATGGGACTACTGGGAACTAATTCGCTATTAGCGATCGCTCGATCTCGCATCGGTGGAGTTTCATGAGTGTGTAGTGCTGGTACGGCTATGCGATCCTTTTCGCGAGTTGTGCCGGCTTTGACTCGAATTGCTCCGATCTCTGCTCGAATGATTCGAAACAGTCGATGACTTGTTGTGCGAGCTCGCGCATCGCCTAATTCTCTTGCTCTAGTTCTATGATTCCCATGTCTGTTTCTTTGGATGCGTATTATATGTGAGGAAAGAGAGACATTTCCGATCGGATCACGATAATAGTTGTGATCATTTCTTCTGCGCGAAATATCGAGATGATATCTAGGAAGTCTTAATCCGATCGATATAGTGATATCCTGGATTATTATCAAGACTATGTCCTCTAGAATCATTGATTTGAAAAATTCATAATGAAATAAATAGACGGTGAGATAATCGATGCGGATGACATCCGTCGATAATTCCATTATCGATGAATCATATTAAAGGATTGAATGATTATGAATTCTTGTCATTCCTGCAATGGAAATTAATTATTTCTCTATAGAATTTTCTATTCCATGCACGATTGATTCTGATCAAATGATCTCGATCATTTATTCGATGAATTTTCTTATAATAGAGAATATATGTATGCACATGCCTCCCAAGACGATTAATTATAGAGAATTATGAATATGTATATTATTTTCTCTCATTCGTCGATCAATCAATGATCATATATCATTTAATGGATTTTTCCTGCATATCGCTGGATATATTTTCTGAATTATGAATGATATTAAAGATTTTCGAGATGAAATCTCTGAAATGATTGAAATGATATAAAATTCCATTAAAAAAAATGGATCGAATTCTTGCGTCGGACGGATATCTGATTATCTATCTTCTTAAGATATTCTTCGAAGATTTGTGAGATATATGCGTCTATCCGTAGATGATTATCATCATGATATTGATCATATTATTCATATATTTAAATCAAATTCTAAAATGATCTCTCAATCGAGAGTCGTGATCCTTTTGATGATTTATCTAATTATTTTTTTGATCTTTTTGAATCAATGATGATTGAATCATCAAAATAGATTTTTGATTCATAAATTAAATATATCATCGATGACGATAAAATGATTATGGATAGGAATTTGATCGATCAATGATATTAATATCCTTTAGATCAATAAAATATTTTCTGATGATTGATAGATAAATTCGATATCGATTTCATTAATTCGAATATCTATGATTATTTTTCGAAATATGCGAAATCTTATGATTATTATTATTTTTCAAAATCGAATAATATCTCTTTGATAATCCCTTTTTGAATGGAATTCTTTTCAGAAGAAAGATCTCAATGAAAAATTTCGATAATTAATTAAATTAGAAATAATTGATGATAAATCGTCTGATCGAAAATGGAATAAAATAATATAGAGATGATCATCTGATCGATAATTCAATTCACCAAAAAAATTATGATTTCGATCATCAAAATAAGATCATATGGATTTCATATATGTGCGATAATTCTTTCCCGAATTCTATTTTTGAATAATTTATTTTAGATAGGGGGATCGATCGATGCTATTGTCTGATTTATCTATTCATTTATTCATAAAAATCCAATTAGATCATGATCTATTGATGATAGACAATTGAATAAAATAAAAGACATTATAATCGACGGTACTGGAATATTAATCGACATTCGACAAATTTCTATATCCATATAATTAATTGATATTCTTCATTCGCGAATTTATCGATCTATTATTCGATTAATTGATATTCGCACTATAATAATAAGATTGCACTTCAAATAATTGATTTTAATTGGGGAATATGATTCGATTATGACTGATTGCACTATTCGACTATTTATATCATTAAGATATCGCATGGATATTCGGTGAGATCGCGAATAAAATTGCACAATATATGATTTTCTTGGAATCCTTTTATTTTCTCATCGAAATAAATATTATCATCGATCTCGATTTATTCATTTGGGAGACGAAAGTCGGATAGAGTGCGTTTCTGGAGAGATTCCGTCCGGAATTCTAATTATGATATTCTCGACAATGGAAGTACTACATACATACCGTCTTCCTTTGATACGATCTCGTGTGGTCGCAGATACTTCACCTGTTCGAATAAATTCTGACATCCCTGGAATATTCCTTCGGAAGAAGGATTCCGGGATTTCTGAGGAATCATTTTGATAGCGATCTTCCCGGGATAATTAATTTGTTCCTGGAGTGCCTTCTTCTCCTTGAAGCTATCGAATAATTCATCTTTGATGGGGTGAGATCGATGCGGCCGCGCTGAATCCGGGTGAAGAATTTCTTCTTGAATCTGCACGACGGGGGCGTAGCGCTTCCATAGTTGGTACTATAATTTGATTATCGACTCTTGTGCGACTGCAGTTCGGATGACATATCGTACAGAGAATTCATCGATGTCGAATAGTTCTGGATGGACCTACTGATGGAATCTGCTCCTCAATAATGAGTGTCGCTGCGAAGCATACGAAGGAATCATGACAAACGATTCTTCGGATCTCCTCCCATCGCGAAGACGCAGCTGATGGCATTCGAATTATGATAATGTTTCTTTCTGCGGATAGACTAGGACGACTAAGTCCTCTGGGAATGGGCGGATCGTGCACGTTCTCACAAGTGGTTCGAATTGTATGTTGTCCGGAAGATAGCATATGCAGACTTATTCCTATATCTCCTGGACTGATGCAAGGCATGAGTCATACCCTTAATGTTCATAGCGCACGATGATAAACCAGAGACATTATCGGGACGATGTAAGGTCGCGATGTAATTGTTCCACGAAGTACCGGATGATCTACTGAAGATGTGACGAATGGAATTGCTGGGGGGGGGGGGTTCGCTAGAGCTCTCGTAGCTCTCTTCCAATCTAATAGGTATGTTGCCTACCGCTGTAGGTCTTCCGGTGGAGATCGTATAGTTAACGAACTAACGACTCAGCGTAGTCATGTAATTGATTCTCTAGGTACGGTTATTAGTAAATTAAACGCTCAGGTTAATCACGCGGCTTAACCTCAATATTATGTCGCCATCATCCGGCCGAGTTAGATTAATCTTAGTGTAATATAATAACAGGCTCAGTCTTCACGCGTTGTAGCATTAATATAGATTAACAGGATAAGTTAGCTCTATTTTAGCTATACTAAGATGAAGAGAAAAGAAGTACAAAGGGGGCTCACCCCTAAATAAGGCAGTGCATAGCCTAAGCGTAAGCTAACTATACTCTAGGCTCTATACTAGATTATAGCTAGCATAGCTAGTTACGATATTATGTGGCCTATAATAAGCAGAGCAAATAGCACCGTCACAATAAAAAGATTTTATACTAGTTATTAAAGTTATATACTTTAAGTTTATTAAAGTTATATACTTTAAGTTTATTAAAGTTTTTAAAGTTTATTTATTAAAACTCAAGTTAAAAAAAAAGGTTTTTTTTTTTATAATTTAAGACTTTTAAAATTACTTTATTAACTTTTACTATAAAATTAAAAAACTTAAAATAGTTTAATTTAGTTATTTAATATATAGTATACTAAATAGTTAATTACTATTTATACTTACACTTATATTTAGTAATAATATAAAACTATATAAACTTTGTTTATATAGTAATAACTATTAATTTTAAAAAATACTTATATTATATTACTTAAAATTAATTAAAAAAGTAAAAACTAAATACTTTAAAAAAATAATTAAAAATTAAGCTTTAAAAAAACTAGAATCTAAAAGTAACTATAAAAAAAGGTAAAAAAAAATTAATATAATTTTAATATAGTAATACCTTTTTAATAACTTATTAATATAGGTTATTTTTTTAAAAAATAACTTTATAGCTATTATTTATAGCTATATACAAATTAAGCTCTTTTGCTACTTATTTAAAAATAAGTTTTTTTTTAAAAAAAATAACTAAATTCTAGATTTTAGAGTAAACATATATATATATGTATATATAATAATAATAATAATAATAATAATAATAATTTTAAAACTACTAAACTTATTAATAATAATAAAAATGTTTTAATTACTAACAGTAAATAAATATAAGTTAAAGTATTAGAAAATATTATAATTAAAGTTAATATACTAATTAATTTTTAAGCTATAAACTTATATAATATTATACTTAAAATATTATTTTTTACTAATATTATAGTTCTTTTTAAAGTAATTTAAATTAATATCTATTTTAATTTAACTTGTAATGTACTATATAATATTGAATTAAGTACTATTATATATACTATTAAGTATATTAGTAAATACTAGTACTTAATATATTACTTAATTACTTTTAATACTTATAAATTATTAATTACGTAGAACTTTTATAAAATGTTTTAAACTTTATATTTATAAGGCTATATTTATAAAAGCTATGAATTAATAAGTAATTAATTAAAAATATTTATACATATTTTTATAAAGTATTTAGCTATTTTAGTAAATAAAATATTAATTATTTATCTACTAAAACTTAAGGCATAGTTTTTACTAATAAAAAATAAGTACTAGCTATAAACAAATATAATATATATATATATATAACTAAAATTATATTAAATAGTATTTTATACTAATAACTATAAACCTTAAATAAGTAAGCTATTTAAAAAAAATTACTATTAATATTATAAATCTTTTATATAAAACTTATAATAACTATTATTATATTTTATATTTATATAAAACTATTTGTAAATATAACTAAGTTTTTATATAAATATATATATACAAAGCTACTATTATTCTAGCTATTAAATATGTAGTAACAAAAATAAAGTACAAATTTAGTATTAATATTATTTAGCTTTAAACTAATAATAAGCAAAAATATAATAAAATAAGTAACTATAAAAATAATTATATAAAATATCAAGCTAAAATTTAAGTTTTTATATATTTTTAAGTAAAATAGTACTACTAAGTATTTAAGTAAAATACTAATTTAGTATATAAAAATAATGTACCTTATAACTTAATTATTAGCTAAATTAGTTTTAAGAAAAATTTATATAGTTTATAATAAGCTTTTACTTATAAAATATTTAAAAGTATAAAAATATAAAGTATATACTATAAATACATTACAAGAGTATTATGTATAAAAACTTAAAAACTTAAAAAAGCGTTAATTAATTACTATATATAATACTAGGTAATAGTTTAAAACTATACATAAAAAAAAAAGTAAGTTATAAGTAAAAATATTTAGATTAAAATTTATATACTAAACTATAACTAATATATAAACACGTAATATAAAAATAAGATTATAAAAAATACTTTTTTAAACAATTTTTATAAAGTATTATAAATAGTTACTATAATAGTATTTTTTTAAAAAATTTAAGCTTTTATAAAACGTGTTTATTTTAAGTACTAAATGTAAGTTAGTTTAAGTTTTTAAAGTAAAATTCTTTTATAGTAACTATATTCTAAATATTGTTTATAAGTTTTTTTATTAAGTTATTATATTTAGTTTATTTAATTAGCTATTTATAATGTTTTTATCTATAATTTAATTATAGATTTTTAATTTATTTAATGTAGCATGTAGTATTTTTTTAATTAACTTTAATAAATTTAAATAATAAGTTATATTAACTTAAAAAGTATTTAGATTTAAGCATAGTAAGATAAAATAATAATATATAAAAATTTAAGTATATATTTAATAATTTAAAGAGTTTAAGTTAATATATATAAAAAAAACTATTTAGAAAATATTTTATTTTTCTAAAAATTTTAAACTTAGTTTTTTAAAAAAAAAATTATTTAAATATTGTACGTATTAAACTAAACTATATTTTTTATTTAGTAGTTAAAAGTAAGTACTTATTTTTACTTTATATACTATTTTTAAAGTATTTAAACTTAAATAATTTTTTTTAAACTAGTTATTAAATATTAGCTATTTTTTTTATTATATAATTAGCTTTTATAACTTATAGTACTTAGTATAAACGTTTTTAAAATTTTATAAAAAGTTTAAAATAGATTTAAAACTATTAACTTATGTTAACTAAAAGTAAAAGATTTTTATAAATTTAAATATAGTATTATTAGCTTTAAATTATACTAAAACTATTTAGTATACTTAATTATTTTACTAGTAGTTTATATATATATATAAAACTCTTATTTTATTATTTTTATGATGGTGCTGCTTGTTCTGCTTGCTATAGATTATATAATATTATAACTAGCTACGCTAGCCACGACCTAGCGTAGAGCTTAGAGTATAGCTAGCTTATACTTAGATTATATACCGCCCTATTTAAGGGCAAGCCCCCTTTGTATTTTTTCTCTTCTTATTTTAGTATAGCTAAAATAGAGCTAACTTATTTTATTAACCTGTATTTATATAATGACGCGTGAAGACTAAGCCTGTTATTATATTACACTAAGATTAATCTAACTTAGCTAGATAATAGTGACATAATATTAAAGTTAACCCGCATAATTAACTTAAGTATTTAATTTATTAATAACTGTACCTAGAGAATTAATTACATAACTACGCTAAGTTATTAGTTTATTAACTATATAATCTCTACTAGAAAGCCCTACAGTAGTAGGTAATTAAAATTTTAAGTAATAGTCTATATAAGCTTTATAGTAGCAGGCCTTAAGAGTAACTTAGCAGGTAACTAGAAGATCTATAGTAGTAGATAATATATCTATTAGGTTAGAAGAGAGTTATAAGAGTTTTAGTAAACCCTTCTCTTTTCTTTCCCTTTTCTTTATTATTTTCTCTCTGCTAGAGAAACTGACCCCTGTGAGCACTACTAGCTTACTTTCTTTATACTAGAGAATTAGCTAATTACTTCACCCTACTAGGGGCCAGAAGCTTTATATATATATAAGAATAAATAGATTAGAACTATAGGAAAGCTTTTGACGCTAGAGATAAGGGTTAATTCTAAAGTAATAGCCACTAGTAACAACTATATACCTATCTCTAAGTTACTTAGGTGTACTATTATATACTACTCTAATAACGTAATTAAAGAAGACTACACTATTAAGAAGCTCCGTATCTAGGCATGATATAATAAGAAACTTTTTATGGCTATTATTAAGAGCACTACCTAAAGAACTAACACTTATAAGCCTTAGGAGATAGAGATTACGCTTTTTACTCTAATAACTCTTAATTAAGTAATAATTGCTAGTAAGCTAGAGCGTAGTTATTTTAAAGTACTTATATATTATAACTATACTAATACGCTAGGAAAAGCGCTTAATATATTTAAAACTAAGCTTAATAAGGCTAGAGATAAGCTTACTAAGCTTTATTAGCTACTAAATAACACGCTTAAGCGCGTAGTAAATTAAGAGAATAAGATTAAGATACTAAAGGTATAGATAAAGAAACTTATATATAATATATACTTCTTTCTTTCTGTAAAGGCTAGCTTAGTGTTATTATTAACACTAGTAAAGAAAACACGCTTTATAGCTCTACTATAGACTCTTTAGAACTAGGCTAGCTATATAGCTATAGGACCTAACGATGGTTCTAATATAAAAGATTTTAATAACTAAACTCCTTAAGTATTATTTTATATACTAGCTATTTTACTAGCTATATCTATTATAGGTAGCTATTAAAGTAACAGCTGCTTAGCCTAATTTCCTAATCCGCTAATACTTAAGAATAGTAAGAATGTTACCTTTAATTAATAGAGGGATGTTTTAGAGAATAAGATACACACTAACTAAGACTAGTTTACTAGAGCTAGTAAGTAAACTATTTAGGAGAATATTATCTCTTATATACGTATATATACGGAGGATCCTACTAACTAGTACCTCTTAATATTAATACGTATAGTAAAAGAGAGTAAGTAGCTAGTTAGTTACTAGTATATAATAAATTACCTAGAAAGAACGTATAGTGACCTATATAAGAGACTTAATGCTTACTATAATTTCTAAAAGCTCTACTTCAGAGACCCTATTAACTTTATTATATTCTAGAGTAACTTTTTTTGCCTAGCTTAAGAACATAGCCTGTTTATAGACTAATAAGTAGAAGAATTCTATAAGAAGCTCTTAAACGCTTTGTGTACACAGATAGGCATCTACTAACAACAGTACTATAACTAGTATAATAAGTATATAGACTTAGTTTAAGACTTTGCTAGAGAGTTAGCTTTTAGCGCTAGGAAAGCTACTAAGTAGATTAATAAAAGAATTAAAAGAACTTAGCTACTGCTAACTTAGTAGTCTTATCTAAAAACTAAGTGTTTAACTTACGTAGTAACTACCGCTATCCTACTAATACCTATCCTTAAGCTAGCTAGTTACTATAATTATGGGAAACTTAGCTATTTTATAAAAAACTACTAACTATTTACTTAAGCTATAGCTAAAGTAATTAAGCCTATAGATACTAATAAAGAGCTTTATATGCTTTAGGATACTAGTAATAATAAGAAGTTTTAGCTTATTATAGAGAAACTATTAGGGGAAGACTTACCTTAAGGGAAGTTTTCTTTCTAAAGTTACCCTCTAAAGCTACTAGCTAATTTAATCTTTACTAACTACTATTTAGTGAACCTGCTCTTATTTTATCTTATTATATCTCTACTAGTAGACTAGCTATTAAGTTAAATAGCTTTTTTAATACTAGAGCTAGTAGTTTTATTTTAGTACACCTAAAGCACATACACGCTATTAAGAAAGGGCTTAAGATAAAAACTTATTAGATAAAATCTATCCCCTTAGCTAGCTATAATAATAGACTAAATAGATAAGTAGATAAGTACTTCTAGGTAGATCTAGTACTAAATAACTATTATTTATTAACTTATTTTATTTTCTGTAATATTAGCCGCTATGACCTTATAATCAGCCGTAAGCTTTTTAAAGATATAGGTGCTTTAATTAATTATAAGAAATAAGTACTTAAATAGCCAGACAACAAGCTAATTAACTATAAACGTGATATTATTATTCTAATATAAGGCTTATTAATTAAAATTAATCTCTTATACTAAGCTAATGCTAACTGACGTGATGAGCTAATAAATATAGTAATTCTATAATATATTTATAAGCTACCTTAGCGCTCGCCCTAGCGTATAGTATAGTAAAAGAATTTTAAGAAAATAAAAGAGTAGCTTTACTTATAATAGTAGCTAGAGCTAAGTAAGTAAACTTTTTATCTTTAGCCTATCTCACGCAAAAACCTCTTTAAGGCAGGCCTTAAAATTAATACTATAAAAGCTATTATCTTTATAATATATACATAGTAGAAAGAAACTATACTAGGGTATACTAGTATCTATAAAGTAGATAAGCTTATTTAGGACTATAGAGATAAGCTTAGCCTATTAGACCTAAAGCTCTTTTCTTAAGACTCTAAAAACCTCTTAGTGAAGGCTTCGCTAGAAGGGCCCTATTAATTAAATAAGAACTTTATAGGAGAAGAGGAACTTTAGTAGCTTATTAAGCAGAAGCTATCCTATCTTAACTATGCCGGCATAATTTAGGTTTACTTTTTAAAGAAGAACTCAGACATACTGCCCCCGCATTATAAAGATATTAACTATAATATTAAACTAATAGCTAAGAATATGCTAATATTAAGTTTATTATATAGTATATCTCTTAAGCAGCTACAGCTGGTTAAGACTTATCTAAATAACTATTTTTAATAAGGGGTTATTACTTACAGTAATGCTTTATATACTTTTTTAGTACTGTTTACTAAGAAACCTAAAGAAAGATAGTACTTTTATATTAATTACTATAAGCTTAATACTATTATAAAGAAAGACGCCTATTTAATTTTGTTAATTTAGGAGACCCTTGCCCGGCTAGCGCGTACAAGGGTGTTTACTAAGTTTAATATATAATAAATCTTCTATTATATATATCTAAATAAAGATATAGAGGATTTAATTATGTTTTGTATTTAGTATAGAAACTATAAGTACTACGTGCTACTATTTGGTTTTTATAATAGCCCTACTATATTCCAGTACTATATTAATAAGGTGTTTTATGGCCTACTTAATAACTTCTACACTATCTATTTTAATAATATTCTAATCTATTCTAAAGACCTGCTGTAGTATGAGGAGTATGTTACTTAAATATTAAGATATCTCTAGAATACTAGTCTTTAGATAGACATTAAGAAAAGCAAGTTTACTGTTACTAGAATAAAGTTCCTAGGCCTTATTATTAGCATAAAAGGGATCTAAAAGGACCCTGAGAAGGTTACTGCTATATAGAAATAGCCAGTACCTATATTAGTTAAAAGCCTATAATTTTTCCTAGGATTCTGTAACTTCTACAAAGCTTTTTTAAGAGACTATAAACGTATTATCTAATTACTTATTAAGCTACTTAAAAAGGGCGTATGGTATGCCTTTAGTAAATATAAGCTAATAGTCTTTTAGTAAGCTAAGAATTTAATACTATTAGATAATATCTTAGTTTATTACTTATCTTATTATCAGACGCGCATGGAGACAGACGTAAGTAATAGAGTTATTATAGGGGTACTATTATAGCTCTAAGAGAATAATCTCTAGTAACCTATAGTCTTTTACTCTAAGACTATAAGTAAGCTCTAGATAAACTATAATATATATAATAAAGAGATATTGGCTGTAATTTATAGCCTCTAAGAATAGCGCTCGCAGCTTATAGGCTTGTAGACTATTAAGTTATTTAGTACCCTAACTAACTATTATGCGCTAGAGTACTTCTCTATAAAGCAAGAGCTTATTTCTTATTAAATGTATTAGATAATAAGTATAATAAACTATTACCTAACGTTTACCTATTACTCTAATATAGCTAATATAGTAGCCGACACGCTCTTATATAAGTAAGAGGAACTAAAGACCTAGAAAGATAAGAATAAAGTAGTCTAAACACGTGCCTTCTTTTTAGTAGAGTAAATTAATATTAGCTTTATTAAGACTATAAGTAATAACCTAGCTGCGCTGTTAGCAAGAGGCATGCTAGCTATTAATATAATTAAAGTAGCTACTACTAATACTTTTATAGTCTTACTACCTTTAAATAACCCTTACTTACTAATTAATTATATTATTAAGGTGAACTGTAGCTATAAGAGTTTACAGCCATTCTAAGAGCGCGCTTTTTCTAGTAACTATCTAGTATAAAAACTTAGCCAGAGTCTTTTTATATACTATAATAAGCTAGTAGTTTCTACTATACACTTCTTAAGAACCTATCTTATTTAAGCTATTTATGCTACTTAGGTGACTACTTACTTAAGTAAGAAAAAAATAGGTAAGCTACTTCATAACCACTACTACTAGAGCTATATAAGCAAAAATATAGATAACTATATAGCTATATATAAAGCTTATAAATAGAGCTATATACCTTGTGATAAAACTCTAGGCTTATTTAAATCACTACTAATCCCTAAGCGAGCATGGTGAGATGTCTTTATAAACTTTAAGTTCTTCTCTTTAAATAAAAAAGGATACAACTGTGCTTTTATTATTATAAACTAACTAAGTAAGTATTACTTCTTACTGCCTTACTATAAGACCACTATAGCTACTTAAGCAGCTAATATATACTATTATTATATCTAGTAAGTATTTAGCTTGCTTAGGTTAATAGTCTCTAATTATAGTTCTTAGTTTACCTTAGTATTTATAGATGAGCTATGTTAACTAATAGAAATTAAGTAAAAGCTCTTAATACTATATTACCCTTAAACTAATAGGAATATTAAGGTTTTAAACTAGTATATTAACTAGCGCCTACGCCTATTTATTAATTATTATTAGGATAACTAGTTAGACCTGCTACCCTATATAGACTAGGCCTAAATAATTTTACTGTATAAAACTATAGGCTTATTACTTTATTAAATTAAGTTTAGCTACTAGCTAATCTATTACTAGGACTAGGAGGAACGTATGAAGGTATTTACTATAGTCTGTAAATAGATATCACGTAAGGAAGCACAGAGCTATATTAAAGCTCACTATAATATAATAAAGCTAGCTATAGAGATAGCTTAATAAGAGATTACTTAAGTATAAGAGTGATAGACTTAATAGGCTAATAAAAAGCGCTATAAGCTAGACTTCTCTATAGGAGATAAGATATATATTATACTTAAGAGCTTTACTACTAGTTAACCTAGCTAAAAGCTTAACCAGCAGATATACAGACCCTATTCTATTATAAACATAAAGGGATATTTCTATTACCTTAAGCTGCTATCGTACATGCGTATACTTAATATCTTTTATATAAACTATTTATAGAAGACTTCTACTCGCCTACTGTTTAGCTAAATTAAACTTAAAAAACTGCCTATTGAGATTAATAGGTATCTTAAGTGGCTAGTATAGGAAATCCTTAATAGCCGTCTATTCTATAACTAACTATAGTATAAAGTATTCTGGCTAGCTTATAACCTAGATTTTACCTAGTATAACGCCCGAGGTTTTATAGGCGCTCTATATAAGGTAAGAGATTACTATAAGGCCTATTTAAAGAAAGCAGGACTGCTAGCATGACTAGACGCCTAGTTAAAAGTATATAAAGTAAAGAAGAGTCTGGACATAATAAAAGAGAATAATAAGGCAGCTTTAAAAATAAGAGTAGTACAGAGACTAGTAAGAAAAAGACTATAACCTAAAGACTTAGAGACAAGTCTTTTTTAAAGGGGGGGTAATATAACAGTACTGCTTACTCTACTTACTATAGGCTATATAATATTATAACTAGTTATACTAGCTATAACTTAGCGTAGAGCTTAGAGTATAGCTAGCTCACGCTTAAGCTATACACTACCCTATTTAGAGACGAGCCCCCTTTATACCTTTTCTTTTCTTATTTTAGTGTAGCTAAAATAGAGCTAACTTATTTTATTAACCTATATTCATGTAATAACACGTGAAGACTAAGCCTGTCATCACAATTTTATTAGTTTTTTTATTTTACTATTAGTTTTTAAATAACATATAAAAAATAATTAAAATTTAATTTATACTTATTTATAAAGTTTATTAAAAAAAGTAAAAATAATTTATATTTTTTAGTTTAATATAATTATTTCTAGAAAACTATAGTCTACTTATATATAATAATAAAAAAAGTAAGTTATAACTAAAATAACTATTTTATTATAAGAAATTAAATGTTAGTATTTTATAAAATAGTTTATTACTACTACAATATTAATATAACTTATAAATTTTAAAAAAATAGTAACAAAATTTATAAAATAAAATATTTTTTTTTAAAAAAAAAAAAAAGGGTTTTAAAAAAAATTTATACTTTTTATAAAAAGCATTAAATTTTTAGTAAGTATAGTAATTAAATATATATTACTATATTATTTTAAATATTTAAAGTTAGTACTATTTGTATTATAAAATTTTAAAAGTGTTTTATAACTAAAATAAGTACTAGTAAAATAATTATATATAATTTAAAAGAGTTTAATTTTAAGTTTATTATTATTATATATTACTATATTAATTTAATACTTTTATATAATAATAACTTAAAGTTTTTTTTTTTACTATACTTTTATAAATTATAACTTGTATTATAATAAAACTTTAATACTATAAAAATTAATACTTTTAATTATACTTTTATTAAATTAATGAAATAAAATATCTAAAAATATAATAGCTAATATTTTAAGTATAATAAATATAGCTATATTTTTTAAAACTGAATTTTTTTACTAAAACTCTAATTTATAAACTTATATAAATTTTAATAATTAACTTACTTTTTTTTTTAATTTAAATTTCTTTATAAATGAAAATATATTTAAACTTTTTAATCTAGTTTACTAAAAGTTTTGTGTTAAAATTAAATTACTTTTTAAAATATTTTTAATTTTAGATTTTTATTAACTTATAAACAACTATTTTATTACTTAACTTTTAAAGTTATTAAAAAAAATGTTTATATACTTTTTAATAAAATAGTGTATTTAACTTTATTACTATTTTCATTAATACTAAAGTAACTAACATAAATTATATTAGTAGATTTTTAGTTAATACTTAAAAATTTTATATGTTATTATTTTAAACATTTTATATTCTACTAGTTTTAATAGTAAATAGTTGAAAAAAAGTTATATTTTATATACTACTAGCATAATTCTTTACTATATAAATTATATTAAAAAAATTAATTTTTTTATAACTACTATAAAAAACTATAAATTAATATTCAACTAATTACAAATAAAAAAGTATAAAGTTAACTTTAATTATAACTTATAAAAGTTACTTTTTAATTCTTTTTATTACTAAGCTTTATATTTATACTTACTTAATTTTTTAACTTACTTAAAAGAATATACTACTTACTTAAAAATATTTATTTTAATATAATTTATGTATAGTTTACTTAAACTTATTTTTTAATATTGTTACTAACTACTTAATTTTATTATAACTACTAACTAACTAAAATAAATTACTAGGTATAAAAATTAGATACTTATTTAAAAACTTTTTTAATTAATAATATAATAATTATTTTATTTAGAGTTTAAATTTGCATTTAAACACATACTTAAATTTAATAATAAATTAAATAAAAACTTTATAAAAAAATTTTTTTTTTAATATTCAAAACTTTTTAGTAAAAGTTTTATTAAAAAAATTTTATAAGAAACTTAAATTAAGTATAAATATTTACTTAATTAAAGTAACCTTTTTTACATAAATAAGTTAAAAACATAAATATAAAATTTTTATTATTTTAATAACTAATATTAATAACGTTTTAGTTTTAAAATTTTTTATAAATTTAGTTACTAAGATTTTTATATAACAAAACTAATAAACTATTTAAATATTGTTTATACAACTATAAACTTTTTTTTAAAAAAAGTAACTTTAATTTAAAATGTTTTATAAAATATTTTAAAATAAATTAAAGGTTTTTAAAAAGTATTTTACTAATTACTTTACTAAAAAATTTATTAAAGTAAGCATAATTTTTGTAGCTATACTAGTTATTTTTATAAAAAAGTTAAATAAAAGTTTTTAATTTTATATAAGTTATTAAGCTTTAAATGATATTACTATTAAAAAAAATTATTTAATTTTATTAATTTAAAAACTATATTTTATAAAACTAGATATTATTTTTGCTTTTAATTACTTTTATATTGTAAAAAAAAATACATAGCTAACTATTTTTTAAACTTAATATAGCTTATTTAAATATTTTATTATATTATTTAACTTAGCTAATATACTAAGCACGTTTTAATACTATATAAATAATTTTTTTTAATTATTTCTTAATATAATGTGTACAGCCTACTTTAGTAATATTTTAATTTATAACAATTATTTATACAAATACTAATAATATATAAAATAAGTTTTAAAATTTTTAAAAGACAAAGCTTTTAACTTAATATTAATAAATATAAAGTTTATTAAAAATAAGTTACTTATTTTAAGTATATAATTTTAAGAAAAGAAATTAGTATAAATTTAAATAAAATAAGAAATATTTTTAATTAAAAATTTCTTAGAAATATAAAGAATATAAAAGTATTTCTAAAGTTTACTAATTTCTACTAGTAATTTATTAATAACTTTTTTTATATAAGAACTTTACTTACAGCTTTAATAAAAAAATATTAAATTTAAATTTAATAATACTTTCTAAAAAGTATTTAACGTTTTAAGGTATGTATTTATAATTATTTTAATTATTTAATATTTTAATTTAAAGTTATATATTATTATAAAAACTAATTTTTTAAACTATATAATAACTAAAGTACTTTTATAAAAACAAACTAAGTAAATTAAAGTTTATTTTTTACTTTTTATTAAAGTTAAGTTTTATTAAAAATAAATATATAATTTATAATAAGAAATTATTAGCTATTATACACTATTTTAAGTAATAGAAACTTAAACTAAAATGTACTACTTTTTTAAATTAAGTATTAAGGAACTATAATAATTTATAGCACTTTACTACTATAAAATAGTTAAGCTATTAATAAAGTTATTAAACTAAATACTTATTTTAATTTAGCTTTATAATTATATACTAACTTAGTAAAGAAAGAAACTACATACTTTTTTATATTAAATTATTTAATAAAATACTATAATTAAACTTAACTAAAATAAAAAAGTTTTTTAATAAATTAGTAATAATAAGTACTTTAATAATAAGTTTATTTAGAAAATTTTATTACTAAAATAAAATAGAATATAATGTTTTAAAAAGTTTTTTTAAAGTAAAAATAAAACTAAAAAAGTTAGTTATATTATTATAATTAATTAGTAATACTAAATAATAATAGACTTAAAATTAAAATTTTTTAAATTATATATAATTTCTTTATTAGTAGCTACTTTAGTTATAATTTTTTTTATATTTATAATATAACTACTATTAGCTTTAAATATTTAAAATAATATATTAATATATTTTTTTATTACTATATTTATTAAAAATTTAAGGTTTTTTTTAATAAAAGGTATTATAAGTTTTTAAAGCCATTACTTAGTTTTTAAAAAAAAAATTTATAAGCTTTATTATAAATTTTCGAGAATTTAAAAATTATACTAATATTATAGTTACAGTAAACTATTTTATAAAATATAAATACTTAATTTTTTATAGTAATAAAACTATTATAAATATAGTCTACTTTTTTTACTAATATATATAAATACATTATAGTGTTTTAAAAATAATTATATTAAAATAAAAAACTTAATTTATTTCTACTTTTTATAATAAATTTTATAAATAACTATAAATTAAATTCTAACTATTTTTACATATTACTTAAAAACTAATAGCTAAGTAAAAAGTGCTAATAGTATATTAAAATAAGTTCTATATATATATATATATAAACGACTAGTAAAATAACTAAGTAAACTACCTTTTTTTTAGTATAGTTTAAAGCTAATATAAGCTAATAATTTTAAATAAATTTTTAACTATTTATAAAAACTTAAAAATAGTTTTATTAAGTGTTATAAGCTTTATAAGCAAACTATATAGTATAAAAAATAAGTAAATTTTAATAGCTAGTTTAAAAAGAAATAATTTAGATCAAATCATTTTAAGAAAAATACGTAAAGTAGATATAATTATTTATACTTAACTACTAAATAAAAAACATAGTTTAGTTTAATATATAAAATATTAAAACTAAATAACTATTTAAAAATTTATACTTAAAGACCTTAAAAAAATACTTGATTTCTTAAGTAGTTTCTTTATATGTATATTAACTTAAACCTTTTAAGTTTTTAAGTATAACGTTTTTTATAAGCGAGTAGGCTATATAAGTAAGTAAACTATATAAGTAAGTAAACTATATAAGTAAGTAGACTATATAAGTAAGTAGACTATATAAGTAAGTAGACTATATAAACAAGTAAACTATATAAGCAAGTAGGCTATATAAGCAAGTAGGCTATATAAGCAAGTAGGCTACTTTTACCAAGAATTACCTTTTCTATAATAACTTTACGAAAACTTAATATTATTTAACAAAATTTTAAAATTAGCTTTTTAGATATGTAATGCAGCTAGTATTAACGTTATATTCTAGTAGTCTTACGTAATTATAAGTTATTAAGCTTAGAATTAGCCTTTTAAAAATTTGGTTTTTAGCTATTAATATTTTAATAACTATTAAATAAGAAACTATAAAAGTTTAATTTAAGCTATTTTATATATAATTTAAGCTATATTATGCTTTTATAGTAATAGAATAAGTAGGTTTTTAAAAACTTTAGAAAAAGAAAAGTTTTAGCTCCCACTTTTTAGTATCTTAAAAACTACTAATACTGTAGCTTTAAAATTTCAATATATTATAAATTTAGGCTTTACTACTTTATATTTAAGTGTTTATAATTTATTATTAAGTAATATTATAAATATAAATAGCTAAAAATTAATTTAAAGTAAAGTAAATTCTAAGCTTAATAACTTATAATTACGTAAGACTATTAGTATGTAAGTTTAGTACCGGTTGTGTTTAATATCTAAAATGTCAATTTTAACTTTTTGTTAAATAATATTAAGTTTTCGTAAAGTTATTAAAGAAAAGGTAATTCTTGGCAAAAGTGGCCCACTTACTTATATGGCCCACTTATTTATAAAAAACGTTAACAGTACTATTAAAAAACTTAATATAAAAAGTACTTTTATACTAAAGCATAATATTACTAAAAAAAAACTTTAAGCTTTAAAGTATTTTTACTAAATTAAATTAAGTTTAACTTATATACTACTTTTTTATACTATAAATAATTAGTAGTAAAAGTATTTTAGTACTTATAAAAAACTTCGTAAGTATAAAAGTTATAGTAAGTAAATATTATAAAAAAAATAAGTTTAGAAATAAGTTAATAAATACACCTTAAAATAATAAAAGTAATGATAAAAATAGTATTAAATTACTAAAAAACTAGTTCTATAATATATATTCTATAATGCTATTTACAAATAGCTTTACTAAAAATTATATGTATTTTCTATAAAAATATAGAATAATATAGTTATAATTATTAAGCTTATTAGGTTATACTTTATATAAGTATTTTATAGAAAATTTTAATAAAACTAAAAAGGCTTAAGTATTTATTATATTAGCATATATTTATTTATAAAATAAAGTTAACTATAACTTTAATTAAGTATAGTTAACTTATTATTCATAAAGCTTTTATTTTATTTTATTTTAATTTCTTTTATACTATAAATAAAAACTAATAATAATATATATATTTTTTTGTATATTTATTTTATTATGTTTGTTTAAGAATATTATGTTTTATTATAAAAAAAGTAAACTTAATTACTTACTTATGCTCTTTATTACAAGTTACTAACTTACTAATATAAATTATACTAATAATAAACTATCTAACTAATTATTATAATAGTTAATTAGTTCTCTTGCTTCTAAATTAAATAGCTTATTAAACTTAGTAAAAGATAGTTAACTTAGTAGAGATAAGAAAAAGCAATATAGTAAGTTAAAATTTAATAGAATAGTATTAAACTATTTTACTTAAGGTATAAATCTTAATTTTAGAGTAACTATAAAGAATTAAAAGTAACTATAAGCTATTTAATATCTCATACTTATAATAAATCCTCTATGCGTATATTATATACTAATTAGAAGTATATTAAATACTACAAAAGAAAATAGAGAAAGATAAGTTTTTATTTATATTATTTATAGTTATTTTTACTATGCCTTTATATAGTATATTACCTAACTTACTTACTTACTTTAGGTGTTATTCCCTATAGAACTTAAACTTACTATAAAGCAGTCTTATTTATAAGTTCTGTTTTTACTAATTTATTTTAGCTTATTAGTATTACTTATATATTTTTTTATATTATATCTTCTATAGTAACCCCTCCTTGCTTACGCTTTTTTTATTATTATAATTTATAATATTATTCTTTTTCTCTAAGCCTTTAGCCTAAAGGTTACTTTGTTCTTTTTTTTATAGATAGTATAAAAGTAGCTAGTTTTTTATGTGAAAGTTAAGATTATAAAAATCTCTTATACCTTTTCTATCCTTTTAATTTCCTAAGGATGACTTAAGTGGAATTATTCTTAATATAAGCTTACTATTTAGTAAAAAGAGTTTAAGAGAATAGCTGTTAAATACTATCCCCGTGTTCCTATTACTAGAAGGGTAATTATATTTATCTAGTAAATCTAGCTTCTAGGTAATATTCTAAGTGTATTAATTAAAACGTAAAATATAATCTCATTATATTATAATTTAAATAGAATTAGCTAGACTATAATAAGAAGAACCTTTAATAGTAACTCTGCACTACTAAAGAGAAATTAGTTGCTATAAAGTCTTATAAACTCTATCTTTATTACTAGCTAGCTTAAATAGATTCTTAGAAAAAGAAAATATTCCAGCGCGAGCTTACCTTAATTAATAAAGTTTATATAATAAAGAAAAAAGAGTAAAGTTATTAAAATTAATTTAATATATTATTACCTATAGTATCTAATATCAGCTCGTTTTCTTTCTTTAGTTTTAAATAGAACGTTTTATATTCTTTATATTTCTTAAATATATCTCTAAAGTAAGCGTTTACTGCTTCTTCTAGTAGTACTAGTTAATTAGCTTTAAACTATTCTTTAAGTTCCTAACTAGCTTTTATGTATTATTCTTAGGTTTATAATTCTTCTATTTAACTAAATACTTCTACTAACATCTAAACTGTTGGTAGTCTAAAATCTATTAGACTTTATACTTAGTAGTGTCTTCCTTAAGTTTAAGTCTTATCTATAGTTTAGCATTTTATAGTACTGGTTCTAGTAATAAAATATAAAAAAATAAGTAGATTCTTATATCCTTAGGTAGTTATAATTTATAATTTATAAATTCTATTTATCATTTAACCTTAAATAGTTCTAACTTAATGTGATCCAGTTTTTTCGATAGTTGTTTAGTCTTTAAATTTTTTTATAATAGGAAAATTTTATTCCCCTTCTTAAAAATTAGTCCCTTAACTTTAGACTTATTTTTTTATTATTTACTAAGACTTCCTTTCCAGGTAATCTTTTCTATTATTTCTTAATAAAGTTATTATAACTTCTTAACTTTCATCCTTACTGATTCTGATATCTTATTTAGTTTTTATGGTTCTTAATAAGCCGTAGGCTTATAGCTATAATTTATAAAGAATAGTAATTTTCCTATTACTAATAACTTTACAGAGTTATATATAAACTTAACTATTAGTAGTAAGTTAATCTAATTATCTTATTATTTATTAACGTACATCCGTAGATATTATTTTAATATCTGATTTATCCGTTCTATTTATCTATTTATTTATAGATAAAATGCTGTTAAGAGGCAGTGTTCAGCCCCTAGTTTCTTTATATATATTTTCTAAAATATTAATATAAATAATTTGTCTCTGTCTGTGATAAATTCCTATAGTAGTTTATATTATACTATTAATAGCTTAATTAATAATATCACCAATTCATCTACTTTAACTTCTATGTGTGTTGGTTTAAAATATGTGTACTTTATAAATTAGTTTACTATAACTAGTATCATATCATATCATTAGCCTTAAAAGGTAGTTATTATCGGTATTCTTATAATAAAGTCTATTATAACTAATTCCTATAGTAAGTCTAATAAAGGAATTAGTTATATAAGTCTATATTTTTTATATCTTAATACTTTATTCTTCTTGTACTTAATATATTCTAAGAGAATAACTCTAATCTTTTTTTATATTCCTAGAATCTAAAAATATCTGTTAATTTGTTCTATAGGTTTTTTAATTCCTTAATGTCCATACATTTCAGCTGAATGTTAGTTCTTAATAAGTTTAGTTTATAATACTTCTAGTATAAAAATAGTTCCTATTTCATGCTATTATAGTTGTCTATAGTTATATTCTCTAATTTATTTTTACCATATATTTTTAATAATAATTACTGTTTTAATATCTATTTATAAGCTTTTTAGGGATCCGTTTAATCTTTACTTAAGTATTATATTATAGATTTTTAATATATTTCTTATATAGTCTACTTTTTAATTAAGTATATTAGCCACTATATTTTCTCTTTCTAATTTATAAAGTATTTAAAAGTTGAATGTAGAAACTAATTCCTATTATCTAACTTATTATTAATTTAACTTCTTTATTATTATAAATGCCGTTAGATTGTTGTGGTTTAAATATATAATAATTTAATACTTAACTCCTTTTAAGTAATGTCTCTATTTCTTAAATGCTTATACTATTACTAATAGTTCTTTATCATAAATATCATAGTTTAATTTAGTAGTTATAAATTTATAAGATAGAAAATTTACTATATATTTATATTTATTATTTTATATTTATAATAGAATAGCTTTTATAGCTCCATCTAATATATCTATATATATCTCTATTTAAAGTCATAAATTAAACATTTTTAATATCAGTAGTTATTAGAATATTTCTTTTAATATTATAAAAGCGTTTTCCTTATATTATTCCTACTTAAATTATTAATCCTTTTTTAGTAATTCTGTTAAGGGTGCTGTGATTTTTAAGTAGTCCTTAATAAATTATCAACAAAATCCTATAAATCTAAGAAAAGAATAAACTTTTTTAGTATTTATTAGTATAGGCTAAGATAGTATATCTTTTATTTTATCAGAATTAACTACTATTCTGTCTCGGAATACTAAGTATTCTAAGAACTTAATTTCTTTTCTGTGGAATATATATTTTTCTGTTTAAATATATAGCTTGTGTTCCTTAAGCTTTTATAATACTTTCTTAGTATACTTAATATATTCTTTTAGCATTCTATTTATATATATAAGCACGTTATTAAAATATGCTATTATAAATACGTCTAGATATTTTCTTAGTATATAGTTAATAATTATCTAGAATGTTACTAGTGCATTAGTAAGTCCTGTTAACATAACTAGGTATTTAAATAATCTATATTTTATTTTAAATACTGCTATCTATTCTTGTTCCTTGGCTATTTATATTTAATAATATCTATTTTTAATATTAAAAAAGCTAAACTATTTAGCTCCTCTAAGTTTATCTATAAGTTTTAATATTAGTAGTATAGGGTAATAATTTTTGACTATTACTTTATTAAAATATCTGTAGTTAATATATAGCCTTAATTTTCTATTTTTATTTAGTATAAAAAGTATTAGTAAAGCTATTTTACTTTAGCTAGTTTATATATATCCTTTTTATTAATTTTTTTTATAAGAATTTTCGTAACTCCTCTTGCTAGTATATGAGTACTTAGTATAATAATTCTAGTTTCAAATCTATTTCCTCCTTAAGCGTAATTTTATGGTCTTAGTTTTAGTATTCTAGTAGTTAGTTTTTAGCTTCTTTAAAGAACTATTCTTTAAATTCTTCTTAATATTCATTTAGTATAATAAACGTGGTGTTATAAAGTATTATTTTATTTATCTATATTATAGCTTTTATTTATCTATAGTAGTTCTTCTTAGTTTCTATAGACTTTATTTTCTAATTAATTACTATATTTTATTATGCTAGTTAATTCTATCCTAAGATAAAATTTTCACTACCTAAATTTATAATCTTAATATAATAGTTATTTATGTAACCTGCTGCCTTAATAGTCATATTTTATGTTTTAAAATTAATTAGTTTTTTTCTGAATACTGCCGGACTATTATCTATATATCTTACTTATATAGGTTTATCTAAAACTCTAGTTAGTATCTAGTATCTCTATATTTAGTTATTTAATATAAGTGTTTTACTAGCTCTACTGTTTATAAGCACTAGTATTTAGTTACTATTAATATATATCTATATATAGCTTATTCTTATGTTTTCTCTAGTTTAGTTATGTGTATATAAGTGTTATGTTTTTTCTAATCTTTAGTTCTTAACTCTTTAGTAGCTTAGTTATAGTTTACTAGCTTTTTAGTTTTTTATCTATAGTTAGCTCCTAAGTGGTAGCCACTTTTTTAGTATTTCTTCTTTAGGTCTATAAATTAGGTATTTTTAGAGTTAGTATACTTTTTTATTAAGTATCTTATATGCGTTTTTAGCTTATTCTCTATAATCCTAGTATTTCTATTCTAGAAAATATTCTTAATATGTGAGTTTCTTATGCGATTCTGTAGCTAACTATCTTTTTTAGTAGTATTTAGTTTAGTATAGTTAATATTCTATCTAGTATTTATTCTATAATAATTACTTATGCTAGTCTGAGTTTAGGTTCTATAATTTATTTTCTAAATCCATATAAACTAGTTCTTACTATAGATTAAGTTTTTTTTTTATTAGCTAGTTACTATAGTATTTTTTTTATCCTAGGTCCTTTAACACGTATAGTGTGTTAATTCTATTTATAGTCTATTTCTATATAATTAAAAGCTATATATATCTAGTATTTTTTTCTTATTATTCTATTTACGGCGTCGTTATCCTGTACTTATAATATTAGTAAAGAGGTTTTTTTATTCTCCTTATTTTAATCCTATCCTAATTCTAGGTGTCTGATAGGGTGGTAGTACGTTATATTAATTACAACTAATATAAATATCTATTTATAGATTTTATTTATTTATATAGCTAATTTTTATTTACTTAGTTCTCTATACTACTTATTCCCTGCTAACTATAGCGTTTATTAGTATTTATATATTCTATCTCTTAAGATAACCTTTTAGTGCTTAGTGATATAATATTATCTTAAATAATATTCTAATTTATATATTTAATAGTGTTTCTAGTGTACTTGCTATATAATTATTATAGATATAAGTTCTTTTCCTTCTTTTGTTTTATAATTCTTTTTTTTTTGAATTTCTGGTTATCTTTCTGGAAGAGTCCGCCTTCCTATTTTATAATCTTATAAAATTATTATATTTCCTTCTTAGTTTTAGTATTATGTTATTAAACTACTACTTTTTATATTATAGTAATTATATTATTAGGTTGTCCTGTAAGATGATTTTTAACTTATTAATATAGTATTTTATATTCTTACTTAAGATATCTATAACTCCTGTAGATTTAATATTACTCTTTCTAAATTTATTATGTAATAGCCTTTTGTGTTATTATGTCTTATACTTATTTTATTTAAACTATAGTTATTTTAATTTCTTTCTATGCCTTAGTCTAAACATAAGCCTTCTTAATATCTAATTACTATTATTTATAATCTTTAATAAAGTGTTTCTATTTTCTATATTCTAAATAGACTTTATATATATAGTATTCTATTTATTCTTTAGCTCACTTTCCTTACCCTTTTCTAATAAATATTTATTTTATATTAATACTTATTTCGTTATAGGTTTAGTTATCTTTTTTATTTCTTTTAAGTATATAGATTACTAATTTTCTATATACTTTTTTCTCTTACTCTTGTTAGTACTAGTAATTATTAATAATTTTTAGCAAGATACTTAGTTATTTTCCTTTAGAAATCTTATCTTTAATTTTATCTTTTAGTTCTTTGTAGTATATTATAACTAGTAGTTAGTCTATCTAATTAAGTTATAATTAAATTTATTTAAACTCTATTATATAGTTAGCTGTTAATGTTTATTACTTAAGCTATTAAAGCTTTTAGACTACTTTAGTCTCCTTATTAATTTCTCTAAAGATAATAATTATTTCTTATTTAAAGTATTTATAACTTTTAAAGGCTTGATATATATTATTATTACAGTTTACTAATCCTACTACTCTTAAATTAAGGTCTTTGTTGGCTAGGTAGTTTCTTATTAGTAATTTAAACTATTATATAGTTTTATCTATTATATTTATATCAGCTGCCAGAATCTAGTTCTAATTAGTTAAAAATAACTTTTAATTAAAATAATAGTATAGGTCTATTACTGCTATAAAAATCTTAAGTTTATTCTAATTATTATTAAATTTTTTAAAAGGCTATATCTTTACTATTCCTTTCTCTTAATTTATTTTAACTTATTATTATAGACTTATTAGGGCATTATGTAACTTTATAATAGCTATTTTTTATTCTTAAATAATTTATTATACACTCTTAGTTTCTCTGGATGTATTTTTAGTTATAAATAAAGATCCTACTATAACTTCCTTTTTACTACTACTTTTTTTTAATAAATAAAGTTTTTATTTATCCTTATAGTAGGTTGTTATAGATGTTTGATAATTAGTTATTAAAATTTATCTAACTACTTCTCTTACTCTTTTAAAATGATAATTATAATATTATAAGTTACTAACTTACTAACGTAAATTATACTAATAATAAGCTATTTAATTAATTATTATAATAGTTAATTAGTTCCCTTACTTCCAGATTAGATAGCTTATTAGACTTAGTAGAAGTTAGTTAACTTAGTAGAGATAGAAAGAAGTAATATAGTAAGTTAAGATTTAACAAAATAGTATTAAACTATTTTACTTAAGATATAAATCTTAATTTTAGAGTAACTATAAAGAATTAAAAGTAACTATAAGCTATTTAATGCCTTATACTTATAGTAAATCCTTTATACATATATTATATACTAATTAGAAGTATATTAGATACTGCTAGAGAAAATAGAGGAAGATAAGTTTTTATCTATATTATTTATATTTATCTTTACTATATTTTAATATAGTATGTTACCTAATTTACTTACCTACTTTAGGTATTATTCTCTATAGAACTTGAACTTATTATAGAGTAGTCTTATCTATAAGTTCTATCTTTATTAATTTACTTTAGCTTATTAGTATTATTTATATATTTTTTTATATTATATCTTTTATAGTAACGCCTTTTTGCTTATGTTTTCTTCATTATTACAGTCCATAACACTCTTATAAAAAGTTTAATAAAGTATACTATATAATTAATAAATATAAAAATAGTTTATAATTTATTTTATAGCTACTTTAAAATAAAAACTATACTAAATTAAAAATATATAAATATAGTATAAATTATATAAAATAAAATAAAGTTAGGTAGAATTTAAAAAACTTTCTAAAAACCTTAGAATATAAACAAAAATACTAGAAAAATTAATAAATAATACTAGTAATACATAAAGTAAAAGAGCATAATAAAAAGCAAAAATAATAAAAGAATATAGTAAATACAATACATGTTTTTTTAGTATAAATAAATTTTCTAAAGTTAACATTTATTATATAAAAGTTAACTTTAGTTTATTACATTATAAATATTTCTATATTATTACGTTTTATAATAGTTACTTAAAAATCTAATTATTGTAAAAAATTAACGTAAGTATATTATTACTAATATTTTTAATAATAAGCTTATATAAAGTAAACTAAAATTCTATATTATATAATAAAAGTATAACTTTAATAATTGTTAGTATAATACTTAAAACTTTATAAATATTTTATATAAAGTATATAACTTTTATAAAATTTATTTAAAAAAAATGTTTTTATAATAGTTAAAATAATAGCTATGTACTTAAAAAGTAAAAAAAATATATAACTATATTAAAAAACAATTTAACTAAGTAAAAAAAAAGTTTTATAAGATAATTACATTAAATAAAAATATATATATAAAAATTAGAAACAAATTTTTTATATAAAAAAAAGTAATGTAATAGCTAAGTTACTTAAAATATAATTAAGTTCTATAATTATTTATTTATTTAAACTTAAAACTTTAGTACTAGTTTATATAAATACTTTAACTTTATATATTTTTATTAACTTTATTTTAAAATAGTTAACTTTAACTAATTTAACTATTAACTTAAATATTAATTATAAAAATATTAACGTATTTTATAAGCAAGTGGGCTACTCTTGTTAAGAATTACCTTTTCTTTAATAACTTTACGAAAACTTAATATTATTTAATAAAAATATAGAATTAGCTTTTTAGACTGTTAGTGTAACTAATTCTAAATTTATATTATAATAGTATTACTTAATTATAAGTAATTAAGCTTAGAATCTACTTTACTTTAAAATAAATGTTAGCTATTTTTAGTTATAATATTACCTAATAATAAATTATAAAACTTAAATATAAAGTATTCAACCCTAAATTTATAATATATTAAAATTTTAAAGCCATAGTATTAGTAGTTTTTAAGATATTAAAAAGTGGATACTAAAACCTCTCTTTACCTAGAGTTCTTAAAAATCTACTTATTCTACTACTATAAAATCATAATATAGTCTAAATTATATATAAAATAGGGTAAATTTGAGTTTTATAATTTATTATTAGGTAATATTATAACTACAAATAGCTAAAATGCATTCTAAAGTAAAGTAGATTCTAAGCTTAATTACTTATAATTACGTATTGCTATTATAATGAAAATTTAGGATTAGTTGCATGTAGCATTTAAAAAGCTAATTCTAAATTTCTGTTAAATAATATTAAGTTTTCGTAAAGTTATTAAAGAAAAGGTAATTCTTGGTAAAAGTAGCCTACTTACTTAAATAGCCTACTTACTTATAAAATACATTACTAGCTATAATAGTTTCTACAAATAATTTTAGCTTTAAGTTATTTAAACTTAGTTTTTTATAAATACTTATTACTAAGTATAGTAAAACTTATTTTATTTAAATAAAAGACTTTTTTATTTAAAAGTCTACTAAAATAGTACTAAAATTTCTTTTTTTATTAATTAAAAAAACAACTTTATGTAATTAGGTTATAGTTATTTTGTATTAAAAAAATACTAAAACTTTTTTATATAATTAATATTTTAATAGCTAAAACTTATTTTACTACTACTTTTGCTTAATGCTACTTTTTTTAATACTATTTTTTTTCTAATATTACTTTTTCTTTAATACTACATTTTTTTCTAATACTACTTTATTTCTAATAATAATACTTTTTTTTAATACTACTTGTTTTTATTACTACTTTTTTTTATTACTACTTGTTTTTATTACTACTTTTTTTTATTACTACTTTTTTTTATTACTACTTTTTTTTATTACTACTTTTTTTTATTACTACTTGGTCTCTACTGGTTGCTGACACAATTTTCCTATAAAAGAGGCCTCGCTAAGTGAGGCCCACCTAGGTCAACGATAAACACCAGGTTAATAATAAATATTTCTAAATTATTAAATTAACAATATTTCATGCGCTTGCAGCAGGTAATAATTAATCTAATTCATTATTCATTTATCTACTAGTGGCTCTATATTGCTCTCTGTATTAGATTCGCCTTTTACCTCACTGTCGCTGCCCTCAGAGCTCTCAGAGCTCAAGTCTTCACATGTCCCATCACCAACATAAGGCCCTCTAGTCTCTATCCTATCCTAATATCTCTTTATAAGTACGAGCCAGTTGTCTCGAAGCCAACAATCAATATTACGCTCTCTTAGCTGGCCTGATTCAGCACGCTTGAGGTACATTCTAGCGTGGTTACGAATAATAGGATGTAACCGCTTCCACCGATTCAATATAATATCATGCTCTCTTAACTTTTTAGTCTCAAGCTGCTTCTCTAGAGCCCGGATCTTATTAATCTGACGTTATTGAACCATCTCACGGCCTTAGCTTGCATAGATTGGCCCTCCTTTAGAGACAACTTAGCGCTTCCGCTTCCTTCGCTTCTCTCTAGCAATCTCAGCCGCCTGCGTTTTGAAGAGTTCATGTTAGTAGTTTTGTGCGTTACTAGCCATTGCAGAAGCTCCCTTAAAAGTTAAGTAAATGCTTTTCACGATTAGTAACGGCAGCCACTCTGTAATAGCGTCCTTAATTGCAGTATGTTGACGTTTAAGCGTTCAGATAGTAAGAGGTGTCTGCCAGCCAGGCTCACCAGGCGCTTGCATAATAAGAGAAGGAGTTTTAGGACGCTTGCTTTTATAATATACCTCAAGGAGACGTTGTTGGGCCTGATTATATGCTGAAGATGCTCTAGCATACTCTTTATCTAAATACTCTTCAAAATCTGAAGACATAAAGGTAGGAGTAGGTGGGGCCTGTATAGGCAGTGGCTTATAACTTGCTACTGCTGTATTCTTCTCTGTCTCTTGCCACTCCAGCTCATCTAACACTAGCTGAGGATTGAAGGGGTAAATACCAGATCTCCGCCAGCCACTATAAATTGTGCCTAGACGAAACGTTTCTTGACGAACTCAGGCTATAGTTGTAAAAAAATCAGTCTTTGTAATATCCTTGGTGCCTGTCCGTGAAGCAAAGTCAAGACACTTATTATGATACCACTTAAGCGGCTGAAAACACCCTACATCTAGAGGCTAGAGGAAATGTGTAGTATGTGGTGGTAAAGCAAACAATTGGATTTTATGGCTGGCGGCGTACTCAATAAATTGTCGAGTAAGATGAGATCTGTAGCCATCCATTAATAGAAGTCTCTATGTCTCCTTAACTTGGTCCTTGGTCATCTTCTCAAAGTGTTCAATCCAATCCAGACTTGTCTTATCGTTGTTATAGCCAGAATTGCTTACATTAATAAGGTAGTCGCCAGGGAGATCCATTACCCAGGCTTTCAGAATTATTGAGGCCTTAATAATAAGCATAGGATTAATTACCTTTCCATGAGCGGAGATAGCCTCAACAAGAGAGACTTGCTCGTAATTGTTTGATGTAGGAATAAATACTTGTCTCCCATGCCTAGTAAACACGTACTGGTTCTTTGTAACGCCTATTTGACAGCCATATTCATCCATGTTCCAGGTATCCTTAGGGGCAATCTCCAGGCGCTCGCATATGGTCTTTAGCTTGTTAAACCACTTTCGAATCGCCTCTGGTTGTTGCGCAAGCTTCCTCTGAATCTCAAGAGGCTTTGATTGCACTAGACGATACTTTGGATGAGCCTTAAGCCAGCGCTGACTCTAGTTCTTGCCGCATTGCAAGGGCTTACCTGACCCCTCATGTGCCGCCTCCAGAATCTTGTTACAGTACTAGGCGACTAGATCCTTGTGTATACCAAAGCCAATATCGTTAATTGTATCAAGAAACTGCTTAAGAGCTAGCTCCTGGTCGTCAGTTAATAGAGGTTTCGGTTTAGGGCGTGTTTTCTTGTTGTGGCCGCCTTTGTAGGCACGGAGAAGCCGCTGGTAAGGAAGATTATTCACCTCTGCGTAACTCCTGACGCTTGGATTTGGTAGCGTTTTGAGGTATTTAACTGCCTTATTGATGTTGGTAACTGATTGATCGTAGACAGGTAATTTGCGAGATTTTTTAGCCATGGCTGCAGTATGGTGGTGATAATAATGCGATGTAGAATTATATTTATCGTTGACCTAGTGTTTATTATTGACCTAGGTGGGCCTCGCTTAGCGAGGCCTCTTCCGCAGGAAGATTGTGTCAGCAACCGGTAGGGGCCGAGTAGTGTGTAACGTTTTTTATAAGTAAGTAGACTATATAAATAGGCCACCTCAAAACTCACTAAAAAATCAAGAATTCGTACTTGAATATCTCAACAACCACTTAATAATAAATTCTAGAAATTTAATATATAATTAATAGTGCTTTAAAATAGAGGCCATTGAATTTTTAAGAGCTGGCAGTTAAACCGTATTAAGATATTTAAGAAAAAGTGAATTTGGGGGCCGAAACACCACTATCTCAATAACTATTAATTACTAATCCCTAAAAATTTAATGGCCTCTATTTTTAAGTACTATCAATTACCTATTAAATTTCTAGAATTTATTATTAAGTGGTTGTTGAGATATTCAAGTGCGAATTCTTGATTTTTTGGTGAGTTTTGAGGTGGCCTATTTATATAGTCTACTTACTTATAAAAAACGTTATAAATACTATGCTTTAGACTTAAGTTGAAATACAAACTAGGAGTATCAAGTTTAGCGCTAGCAGCTTCTCTACCAGCGAGGATGGATAATCTTTAGATATTGAAGACAGTCTGGATGATTTAGGGTGGTGTGGATTATTCTGCAGCAAATGTCATCGCCCTTCCTAGTCCATACTAGTTGTAGGAGCCGATTAGGTGAGGCCGTTGACAGTGGCTTGTGCGTGTAGGGCTGGTTGTCCAGCATGCATTAGTTCCAATTTTACCCCGTGGCGATCAGCGATGAACATACCAGGAAGCTGTAATATTGGATTTAAAATGGGCTGAGTCAATTCATGGGGCAACGTATCAGGCGATGCCGACTTCCGTTACTTAAAGAATAAGACTCCAAGTTCAGCGCTTATCGTAAAAATAGGTGCTGGAGTCCCCCCCAAGACGAACCGCGCACCAAATACAAGTTCCGCGCAAAACTGTCCGTGCTTTTCGCGTACCATCTCATCTCGCGTCTCTCGACGCGAGCAACCCTTACACTTTAACTCACCATCACACAATGCCACGCACTCCTCTTACTCCAATCTCTTCAAATACACTTAAGCGGAAGGAGCTCACCCCATACGAGCGAGGAATTATTGTGGGGAAGCACTTAGAAGGAGCTGCCCCGCCTTCAATTTCAAGAAGCCTTTCTATCCCACCGCAGACTGTCTGCGACACCATCCTTAAAGCAGTCTCGCGCCCCAACGGGGAGTCTGTACCGCGATCTGGCCGGCCTAAATGCTATAAAGAAAGAGATAAGAGAAAGGTTGTGCGCATTGTGCGCCTTAACCCTTTCTTTAAATACTCAGGCCTTAAGAGAGACTCGGGCCTTACTTTTTTAAGGGATACACTTTGCTGGATTCTTGAGAGGCATGGGATCACTAATTGGATTGTAAAAAAGCGCCCAATGCTTACGGCAGAGCATGCAAAGAAAAGGCTTGCATGGGCGTTTGCCCATGCAGATTACACAGATGAATAATGGGAGAAAGTGGTGTGGTCTGATGAGTGCTTTATGGAGAGGGGCAGCGGAAAAGAAAGACTCTAGGTCTTTAGGACTCCTCTAGAGAAATGGGACAAGGACCATATTCAAACATATAAGAAAGGGAAGGGCTTAAGGGTTATGGTGTGGGGAGCTATCTGGGGAAAGGAAAGATCCCGTCTTATTATTATGGATAGGGACTTTGAGAGCAAGAAGCATGGGTACACCTCTACCTCCTATATTAAGGTGCTAGGGGAGGCCCTTCTAGAATTCTGGGACCCTCCTATGGTTTTTATGCAGGATAATGCTCCTATTCATAATGCCTATGTGACTAGAGACTGGATGGAGGAGCATGAGGTTAGTATTATGCTTAATTGGCCTCCCTACTCTCCAGATCTTAATCCCATTGAGCATCTATGGTGGCACCTAAAGAAGTTGGTGTATGAGGTCCGCCCAGATATTGAGAGCCTTACAGGTGGCAAAGAGATAGTAAGAAAGGCCCTAGAAGAAGCTCTACTTGAGGCATGGGAGAGAATTGATGAGAGGATCATACATAACGTGGTTGGGAGTATGAGGGATAGGGTGCAGGCTGTAATTAAGGCAAAGGGATGGCACACGAGGTATTAAGCACCTACAACAGTATAAACTAGTCCGTGTATAAATTGTGCATGTATTTATCTAGTCTTAACTTTTCTCCAACTTTGGGAATCTCTAGGTAGCTATCCATACAATTTAATATAGTAGGTTACCCCGCACTGACCCCACACACGGAGACTTTTGCGTAAGTACTGTACATGCCACCTACTTGTAGGTTCGGGAAAAGGGAAGCCGAATGGGCCAAAAAACGGTTACGCAGTGCGGGGTAAAAGCAACTCAATATTCACACCCGCACTTTATGGACAGGAGCGAGGATTGCGACCGGAAAATAAAACCCTACACCCGTCTTGATTCAGAACTGAGTATAATGACGCTGAGCGATTAGGATTCTCGTTATGTTGTTCTTCTTCGCCATCTTCGTTGTGGCGCAAGCCGCATTTACTGAACGTCCGAGTTCACTCCGACATGCCAACCTATTCAAGCATCATACCGAATTACGCTCCGAGTATGATTTCATCATTGTTGGGGGTGGCGCTAGTGGCCTGACAGTCGCGGACAGATTGACTGAAGATCCGAAAAGTATGCAGAGCCTTTCGTATAATTCTGTCCCGATATCTGATACAGAATACCAGCAACGGTCCTAGTGGTTGAATATGGTCCATTTGATCATCACGAAGATCAAGTCCTCGTTCCGGGACTTCTTAATCTCACAAACACCCCTTACTGGTATAATCTTACGTCCATACATCAGCGCAATCTCAACAATAATTCCTTCCACGTCACCATTGCAGCGGCAGTAGGTGGGGGAACTGTAATCAATGGTATGCTCTTCCATCGTGCACCGCGAGCGGATTACGATGCTTGGGAGTCGTTGGGAGCGAAAGGTTGGGGTTGGAATAGTCTGCTGCCATTCTTTAAGAAAGTACGCCACTCCTGGTCATCATTCTCCAACCACCTTGTGCTGGATACCTTGTGCTGACGGCCCCAGAGCGAGAATTTTACACCACCGCCACAGGACTTTGCAGCGGAGTGGAACATTACCTGGGACAGTACAGTTCATGGTTTCGACGGTCCCGTTCAATCGAGCTTTCCGCCGTACCAGTTCCCAGTCATAAGTAAGACTCATTGGGACAACGTGCGCTTCAGAGGCTGCTTTTGCTAACTTAATTCTAAGAGAACTTCTTTCGTGCATTCCACAGCCTAGGAATTGGAACTCCTCGCGATTCATCGGACAGTAGTGGGACCGGTGTATTCTGGGCTCCAAGTTCTCTTGACCCAAAGGATAAGACTAGATCTTACGCGCGCTCAGCCCACTATGATCGTATAATTAACCACAGGCCAAACTACCATCTAATCGCTATGTCAGCCGTTTCCAAGATCATCTTTGAAGGCCATACCGCGACAGGCGTTGAATACGTGTCACGAGAGACTGGAGACACCCACTCTGTCTCTGCGAAGAAGGAGGTCGTGCTTGCTGCTGGTGCGGTTCATACGCCGCAAGTGCTTCAGCTCTCTGGAATTGGACCCAAAACACAATTGGAAACACACGGCATTGACTGTGTGTTTAACCTCCCTGGTGTGGGTCAAAACTTTCAAGATCATCCCACCATGTTCTTTGTCAATGAATGTGAGTTCTGCGAAGTTTGTGAAAAGAAATGCCGAATGAAACTTCCAAAAATGTTCTCTATACACTGACGTCTTTCTCGCAGTCAAGAAGGACCTGACACCAAATGTGGATGATCTTACTACAAACGAGACTTTCTCGTCAGAACAGCTCGCGCTCTATTTCTCAAAGCGAAAAGGTGCCTATACGTTGGTAGCAAATGGTGGAAACACGGTCGCCTTCGTTCCACTTCCGCAGTTCTCATCAGACTACGAGAAGATCATCGAATATGCGAAGTCACAACCTCTCGACTCTATATATCCTTCTATCTCAGATACATCTCTATTAGCAGGCTTCCGTAAGCAACGTTCGTTGCTTCTGGAATCTTATGCGCGAGACGATACCGCCATCCAAGAAACAGCATTCAACAAGGGTTTCCTCCCAGTGACACTTCTAAAGCCGCTTTCCCGGGGGACGATTTCGATCAATACTACCGAGCCTCTTGCTCCGCCGGTGGTCGATTATGGCGCCCTTAACGACCCCACAGACCTCGAGGTCATGATTGCCGCACTCAGGTTTAATCGCAAACTCATGCAAACACCAGCCATGCAGGAACTTGAGCCCTTGGAGCTGGCCCCGGGATTGAATGTAACGACGGATGACCAGTTGAGAGAGATTTTACCAACGATGATACAACCGACTTTCCAACATCCGTGCTGTACTTGCCCGATGATGCCACACAAGTATGGAGGCGTTGTGAATCCGCAGCTGTTGGTTTACGGAACTGAAAGGTTGTCGGTTGTAGACGCTAGTATTATGCCGATAATCCCGGGAGGTATAGATGCGTAGAACCGCTTTAGAAGATTCGAGCTGATTCAGACTCTATAGCGCATCTGAGTGCTACGGTGTACGCTGTTGCTGAAAAGGTAGGTGGTTTTGCAGCGGTGGAGACTTCCTCTGAGGCTGACGTGATTAGGCCGCAGATATCATCATAACACGCCATAAAATACCTCATCGGATAGCAGTATGAGATTTTTAACGTTAACAGAAGGTATATATATGTATTTCGATTATATTTGTCCAATCGAAACCTTCTTATCTGCATGTAAATCATTTCTAAATCGGACTAATTCCATTTAGCTCGAGGGAGGTTTACAGTCAAATTCATGTTATTACTCCAAGTATGAAAGTCGCTAAAGTTATATATTGGAGGGAAATTATGGACGGAGTGTTGTAACGTTGGAATGTTTTCGTTGTCGAATTAGTCTACCTCTCAGGTGTCTAACAATAAATCACAATAAGGCCCTACCAACATCTACGCTGAATTATCATCAAGTTTCGACGGCCTGGATACATATTGGAACGGTACGATTAGATGGCGACAATGAAGTATTATAACACATCCACATCATCAGTGGTCGTAGTGATACTTGGATGAATTTTTGTATGCTCATTCATATGCAATTCATATGCAAGGTTCGATATGCAAATTCCGCATATTATTAATAATATATCTTAGTCAGCTAAACTCAGGATCCTTGGCATAGTGTTGTATTAGTTCTACCTACATTGTTAGCCTCAATAAGATGTCAATGAATTGATATTACCCTTTTAGACCTAGATCTCCTCATTTGGTGTCGAACCTCCCGAATCTAGTAGCATACTGCCCTCTTCATCTGCCTTTACCTCACTATCTCTTGAAATTGGTCTCTCTAGTCTGCTATAATACTATTTCGAACCCACGACTTCAAACACTCCCCTCTCTCAATGTCATCTGCATTACGCCTAAATCACTGCAGGTGGTAGTACGTCGACCTTCGGAGAAGATTCGCTTAGGCTCCGTCGACACTAGTAGTGTAGAAAGTAGGTCAATTGCCATACGGTGTAGGCAGGGCTAGTTCTTCCTATATTGGGATGTAACTACTAATTAAGTATACGTTGGCCTATCTATAGGCGCTTAAAGGTAGTGTTAACACATCTCTCAAAATTCAAACTTTTTTTTAAATAATTATATGTTATTATAGAGTAAAATTTTCTATTCTTTACTACTATTATTTTATTTTCATTTTTATAATACATTCTATAGACACGTGTATATAAAATTTTTTATTTTTCATTTTTATAAACTTGTTTACATAATATTAGCTTAAAAGTGTAGTACTTATTATTTACTATTTTTATTAAATAATAATTAAGTTATAATACATGTATATATATAAAAGTAAAATAAAGTAAATTATTAAAAATTTTAATTATTAAGTATTATAACTAAATTAATTAAAGTTATAGTTAGTAAATTTAATAAATTTAAATATATAGATTTTTAATATTTTATAAAAATAGTAAAAACTTTATATTATTAAGTAAATTTAAATTAATAAAAAAATTAATATATAAAAAAGTAGTTCTTAAGTAGTTAATATTTAAAAACAGTTTTTTATAATTTAGCTTATTATATATTACTTAATTTTATGTACTTTAATTTACTTTTCTTGTATTTTAATATTTTTAAAATTTAAAATTTTTTTATTAAGTTATTTATTTTTATATAATTATTATAATTACCTTAATTATTACGTATAATTAAAACTAAAAATATTAACTTATATTAATTTTTTATATATTAATATATAACGTATTTTATATGTTATATATATATATATAAGTTATATACTTTACTAACTTTTAACCTAATAAAGGTTATGTCTTGGCAGCTAGAAATACTCATAAATATTGTCTTAGATGATTGAATTGAAAAACTAAGGAGTGCTATCGTACATAAAAATAACGAGCTAGATAAGATCTGAGAGTGAATTGTAAGCATTATCAGAATTGACAAGAAGAATTGGTGATGATACTACACAGTTACACCAGGTAGCAAGGCTGCCCATGGCAGTTTTGCCAACAGATGGTAGTTCGTCTTGGCTAATAAGCTGCTTGCCTGCCACGAGGCAGTCGACAAAAATAGAGATTATTGACTGAGACCGTCCACTCCTCGCTTATACTTTATCTAGCTTCTGGCACTATCCCAGCTAAGTCCAATGGTGAGTTCTCCACGGGCAGTGGTGATGGTCAAGCAGTGTGTGCTTCCAGAATGCGTGCTGGCTGGTTATTAATCTCCTGGAACGAAACCTGTTCGAGTCGTTGTGGTCGATTCCTTCCTTCACCACAACATTTGGGGGCAAATCGCATGATAAACGGCTTGAGTACTGGCAGGCATGCGCAAACCACGGCGAGGTGCATTTCAGCTATCCTAGATACACACGACTTTATTAGAGAGGGGGCTTCTACCCACGGGAGATGGGATTGATAGGTACTGGGTTGGTGGATAAAGTCAGGCCGCATAGACTAACCAGAGTATCGTCTCGGGAATAGATTCCCATGTCAGGTCGGTATATCGAAGGGAGTGAGAGGTTATCTTTGCTCGGACAACGCTAATGACTAGAACACTATTGTCCTTATATTAGTAATCATAGCCATTTAGTAGGAAGAGGAGTTTCAGTTTTTCTCTTAACATACAAGCCACCAGTCATCATGATCAGCATAACGCCGATCCTTTGTACCATAGGGAAACTCTTCAGGTCCCGCAGGAGCGCAAGCGGGAGGACCAAGATGATGAAGTCGGTGAGCGAGTTCATTGCCCCGCTAAAGATAGTAATCTCTTGCCAGTTGAGACACGAGCCGTCGGTGATGGTGAAGTCCCAGTATTTCTGCAATGGCCGGCAGGCGTAGATCCATTTCCATGAGGTTACGAAGCTGTAGATGACGGTTATTGTAACCGAGTGCAGGGAATCAATGTAGCAACCCATGATCAATTAAATGAGTGGAAAACTCGATCTATATACACAATCGAGGTGGATTGTACGTAAGAGAGTACAACCTGCTGATGCAGTGGGGGCCTAATGTGTTGGAGGCCTGATGTGATAAGGGCCTCATGTGATGGAGGGCCTTGTGTGATAGAGGGCCTAATGTGATAGAGGCGCTATTCGGTGACAGTTATTGTGATCAGGGCGTATATCGTGATCTGGAGAGCCCTTGACCAGGTGGCGAACCGGAGGTAGAATAGCAGAATGGCGACCTTCGCTAGCATAATGGACATTCCGTAAGGTGTCGCAGTAAGCGCAAGAACCTAAGTTGAAGTTCCCAGGTGGTCAGATATAAGAACTCTAGTATGAGTAGGGATGGGGGAGAAGTGGGTGACGGTAAGTACTTTGAAGAGCTTATTGTTTATCAACGCGAACGGGATATCCCACGCATGACGTCCATAACCATAGCGCGTTGCTAAACCTAGAAATTAGCTACGGGACACGGGATATAAACAAACACAGGACTCAGTAAAGGAAGAAGGGGAAACTGACAGTAGCACATCATTACGGAGAAGACCACGGCGAACATCTGTGACGGGCCGGAGTTGTAAGAGCCAATCCATCCTGGCAATGTGGGTTCATGGAAAAGGAGAGAGACGGGCGGACTGACCCATGAGATCACGATTACATCTGTAACATACGAATGATACATATCAGTACCGCTCCAACTAATAGTGAATTGAAGGTCCGGCGCCCGGCCGGGGGGAGGGGGAGGAGCGCGCTTGGGGGGCTTGGGGGATTCTTACACTCTTCTTTCCATCGGTTGCGCGTGATGGCCAACGCAGTGTACACACGTATGGCAACGATCACAGTCGACAGGAGAGTGAAAACAACTTGGGCCACGATGAGCTCAGTTGCCCTGCTAGGCGGGTCGACAAAGTTGGGTGTGATCCCCGGCGGAGGAGGCAAGATACCGCCAATGTTGCTCCGGCGCGAGAGCACGAAAAGCATTTATCTAAAGAGTGTGCTTGCAAGCCGAGGGAGGGATAGGAAACAGCTATTCTGGAGGTATGGTGGTCCAAAGCAGATGGATGTATCTTGTATTATGCGCTGTCGTCTATCCGGTGCGCCCAACTCCCCAGGGGGGAGGGGGGATTGGCCGACCAAGTATATACTGCCCGGTCTTAACTCCCCCCTCTCCTGGCCCACCGAAGCCTCCGCTAAAGTTTTTCCACCTCACCCCCATCTCTGGCGATGAAACTCAAATGCCATGGCGGGCGGAGTGGTGGCGTTATATGAAAAAGATAGGTGCGGGCAATATCCAGACCCTTTTTATGTTGATATTAAAATGGCGCCACATGCAGCTACTGAACTTACTCAGTCGGTGGCGTACACAGTAAACGGGAGTGTCAATGTGTTGACATGTCGCCACTATGGAAAACCATGGAAAGGCCACCTGGCTTGAATAGCTTCAATATCGCCACCATCGCCACTGACATGACTCATACCCCTTATGGCTAACAACTATATAAAGAGACTAGCATTCCACTCATATATATAGAAGAATTAAGCGCTGTCAACTGATGACATGTCGCACCGGCATAGCTGTTTAGAGGGAGCCCTTCCCCGAGTTCATAAGCCCGGGTACAAGTATAAGCACCGGCAGGACGGTACGGTGGGACTCACGATCACCGAAACATGGCAGCCATGCTATCACCTAGGTGGTCGTCATAAAATGGCGTCCACTAATGGAGACCAGAAACCAGCCTTCACTTACTCCACAATGTACTAAGGCAAAGTCATGTTAGTGCGTGGCGCTCCTTGGCACGACAGGGGATGGTGTATTTTATTGTATTTGTACAGACGCGTCTGCTACAATCGAGTATGTCCTCCATTGGCGTTTGACAAAGTCCTGGCAGCTCTCTCTCATACTATTTATAAGGTCATTAAGCTGATTGACTGTAATTGAGTCCCATGCCTCTTTAGCTGCCTATCGAAGCTGATTATATGAGAGCTGCTGACTTCCTCTCGCAGCAAAAAAATGGGAGAATACATCGTGCAACGGAGTTCGTACATTAGGGGCTTCAACGTCTTCAAATATGTTAGGTTTTTGAAGAAGCAGACGCTACTAGCACGACATACTTCCGACCCTGAGCTATCCTCCGTTCTCACCAGCGTTAGCGAGGCAGTCATTAGCGCTTATATGCTTCTTTTGAATGTCTCTCTGCAGAAAGAAGCAGCGGAGTCGCCACTTTGTATGCCCTAAGCAGCACCCAAGTTTCCCCATTGCATCGGAAGTCCAACTCCGCGTGCGCCACTTAAGACAGTCTTAGCTTCTGACGAATGCAAATGCGTTCTATGTCGTGCATTAGGACCGTGTGCAAGCCGTTAAAGTCTTGGCAACCCGGTCGGGTCAGCCCCTTTTCCCCACTCTGCTGTTACGACTCCACAAACAGATTGACTTCTAGCTCATTGATTTCTACACCAAATATGACGCCAAATACATCAAACGATGCAGGAGATGCAGAACTATCTCAAGAAGATCGCATACAGCTCGCAATCGCTGCGTACAACAATAAATCGATCCCTTCCCTCCGCCAAGCCTCTAAGATCTTCAACGTACCTTTTTCGACTCTACAAGCGCGTAACTCGGGCAGGCGTTCTGTAACAGAGTGTCAACAATCTCAGCAACGCCTTACTGTACAAGAAGAAGACTCCCTAAAGCAGTGTATACGCCAGATGGCTAATTGGGGCTGGCCAATTACAATTTCGTGGTTTAAAGGTGTTATAAAGGATCTACTATAAAAGAAAGATGATACGTAACTATTAAGCTATAATTAGTACAAGAACTTTCTCGCACGGCATATAGACATTAAATCGAAGTTTATATATACTCATGATCAAGCGCGAAGCAATGCTACCAACCACGAAACGCTTCAGAAATAGTTTAATCTATATACTGAGATAGTTATTAAGTATGGGATTGTAGCAGAGGATACATACAATATAGATAAAAAAGACTTTATAAAAGGAACTGGTAATAGCTATAATGTTATTATACCTATAGAGTAAGAGAATGCTTGGGTAATATAGTCTAGAGATCACGAGTAGGTCTCTATGATTAAGGCTATCAGAATGAATGGATTTTTACCACCTGCCTTTGTTATCTTTACAGGCAAGTAAATTTAATACTCCTAGATTAATTCCTCAATTGATCGTTATACGGTAGTTTAAGTTTAATAATCTGAATAGATAAATTACTTAATCACTGTACGCTAGCTCTAACACTTTAACGAATATATAAGGCCTTACATAATAGGTATCTATTATCTTTTAATTCTAGATAGCCATAATTCTCACATCTCTCTTAGCTTTATATAAGTATGTGAGGAAGTAAAGATAATTTCTTTTTATCTATTTTCTTATATAACTTACGTTCTTTAACTACTTAATGTGGGCGTCTTTAGACCTTTTACTAAGGCTTATAAAAAAGAAGTTAAGAAAAATAGTCTCTTTGGCACTGAGAGAATTATAAATTGTAAGTTTCTTTTCTACTTTTAACAAGTAAGACAGTAGGTAATTACTTAATATAATATTACTAGTACTTAGAAGAAGACAAGCTTTTTTCTATATAATCCTTTATAAGTCTTTTAAGAATATAGGCCTAAAACACCTCTATTTTTTAGTATTACCGACGGGAATAGTGTATGAGTTGATATACTAGTAAATTAAGATTAATTATAATAAATTAATTAGACTATTACTAAAGTTCTTGAAGGTGTTTCTATTTAATTTTATTCCTTTATTAAATGTCTTTAGGATATTAGTTTAACTGCTCTTACTAATAGATCTACTCTCTAAATTATAAACATTAAGCTTATTAAGAAGTAGAAGAAGGCTAGAGTGAATTATATAAAGAAATACTTTAGTAATATAAGAGAGCTTATAGTAGGTGCATATATAAATAAAATTAACACTTAAGAGGCCTTAGAAAGAAAAGAAATTAGTATAAAAAAGAGAGTAATTATTCTATAAAATAAAGTAGACTTTACAAAGCTAGCTTAAAAGAAGCTTTTTATAAGTTTTAATGTATTTTATATAGAAATTTAAGACTATTCTCTCTAAGGTTTGAAAACGCGCTAGAACTAAATAGATAGTTTTATAAGAAATAAGGTAACCTAACTAGGTTATTGACCTAATTAGATTACTAAGACTTTAGTTATAGACCTTAATTTTAATATAGTACTTAGCGTTTTATTATAAATGCTACTAATATTATAGAAAGCTAAAAGCATTCTAACTTACGCTAATAGTTAGAATTAGCTAATAAAGTCTAGACCTAAAACTCTGGACTATAAGAGAGTAATATAAGCAAGCTACTAGCGCTCCCTATAAGCATATTCTATTAATACTTATATTACTATATTACTACATTAAAACAGGTGCTTATTTAGTATTTTGTAGGGCCTTTATTTATAATAATTACAGTAAGGCAACGCTCCCTCATATTACCTATATACTTCTTAAAATCTTTAGGTTTAAGTCTTTTCTATTCTTCTTTTATGTACCTCCTAACTTCCTCTTTTATTATAGAAAACCTACGCTGTATTCTCCTCTTTAATAATCTTTAGACATTCTTAACCGGATTTAAGTTAGGGGAATTTGCTGGCTATTCTATTACAACTATACTATTCTGCTTCCAGGCTAGGCGGGTTGCTTTTGCTGAGTAAATTAAGGCATTATTCTCTATAAGAATAGGCTGGTGTCGTAGTGTTTGCTATAATTCCCATGCAAAAGCCTTGATATTAGGGCATATATACGTATGATATACGTCCCTATTTATTGTTTTCTTCTTATAACTAAGCTCAGTTGACCAGTTCTTCTTAAAAACCACTAAAGGCACTTTATTCCTATGGGAGATGCTGCCATGAATTATCCAGCTTGAATAACCCCTAAATTTAGGGACGTAGTAATCAATATTATATTTCTCCTTAGCATATCTAGTAACAAAGATCTGGCTGCTACCGGTTTGAATAGATGCCTCATTGGTCTAGATTACTGCTGCCCACATCTCGGGCGTCTATTCTAGGTGAGAATAGGCCCATTTTAGCCTGGCTTCTCGTTGTTTAGGTGTAATAAGTGGCTTCTCTGTAGCAATACGGCGAAAGTAGCCCTTCTTTTTAAATGCTTTGTATAGGGATCGCTTGCAGGCAGAGACGCCCTCTAGGAATGTAATCTCTTCAAATGGCTTCTTTCGGTGGGAGTGATCAAGCTTAGCCTGGGCAATAAGGCGCCGTCGCGTTGGTGTATCAATATTCGGTTTTCTTCCTCTCTGCTTGTGAGGGGTCCAGGTATTATTTCGAAGAGAGAAGGAGACTGTATCGCGAGAAACACCAAGAGACCAGCCAATCTTCTCATGGGTCCAGCCAGCGTGGCGATTAAGAGAATATGCAATATCACGCTCACAGAAGGAGAGCCGGGTTCCTGGATCTCGAAGAACTGGATAGCGAAGTTGAGGTGGATGGTGGCCACGGTTCTGGCGTATAAGATTTGGCATTTTATTGTAGGGTGTATACAGCTCTCTTCCCTCTCATTTCATTTAATATATATTGCCTACGTATTCTAGCAGCTTCTTTACCTTTGTAATTTAAGGATTACTACTCATAAGCCATACGCGATATGACTAAAACCACGCCAACGCTAGCAGGGAGCGCTGGTGGCCCGCTCAGGTAGCCCCCTTGTATCTCATCGCTGAGCAGGTGCTGTACGATCAGTGGATATTCCGTGCAGTAAAGTTCCTAAATCCCGGTTGCTTGCACCGTACAAGTACATCATCCCATTGCTATCGACCCGAATTCTTGTGTCATAAGCCCTAGTTCAAAAGCGTCACCAAGGACTCGCGCCATGGAAATTACAACTGACATGCTGTGAGCATTGCGTAGCTCCATCTTCTATTCTTTCAGCCACCGTTCTCTTAACAGACGTCTGCAACTTCATCGGGGTGCTTAACCACCCCCTTCAACGGCCCTTGCGAATTTTCTTCCGCATTTTTGACGCGCCCAGGTTTGCACAAAGCAACAACATCCAAGATCTCACTGGCAAGTCCCATCGACTGGCATCAGCTTGCTCTTCTCGAACAATGTCGCGCGCCTTTCCAGAGAATGCAGATGTGCGAAACCGATCAGAAGTTACCAAGATTACCAAGGGGTTGGAAGAAAACTTTGCATTCAAAGTAGTACCGTCCTATGGTATTAGGGGAGATGTTAGGGACCACCCCCATAGGGATGCCGAGCCGCCGAATCGATTTTAGTGCTGACGTGGCGCTTTCACATCATTGTATAAAATTTGTACTGTAAATTACAGTTTTGAATGTATTAGCCACAAAGTCAACACCCGATTTTCAAGTAGCAGAGGTCGATCCATGTGAGGTTGCCAAGAAGTGAATTGAGAAGTTATCAACAATTAGCCCTCGTACAGAGTAGAGTGGCCAGCGTACGCGTAAGCGCGGCTGTGTACATGAAGTCTGAAATCCTGATTATCCTATTATCCCGATATCCTTGATTGTCTGTATTTTGCTGAGAAATATATGGCTGGGCTGACGGCGGAAGATCAAAAGGTCGTTCTGGCTGAACAGGTGGGTCGTAATACTGTCCAGGAACCTGCCTTGGCGTATGTAGTGGCATCTGAGGCACCTGAGGCCTTACATACGTAGAAGGCAGACTTGTCAGTAATCAATCAATCAATCAATGCCAAGACCTCGTATCTTCGCATGGTGTTGTAGTATCTACTGTACCTCGCCGTCGCTGCCAGAAACACCCACAATCTCGTCCTTAGCTGCTACATACAGTTGCCTTATCAAGTCATTCTTATTCTAATGGCCAAGGCACTCAGTTCTCCCAATATTTGCTGCGCCTAGGCGTACCCGGTCCCATGAAATTGTACGCCGTGCGCCACTAAATACCCGTTCTGGATCATCTGACATTGGCGGAATAAATAGGATATTAATGGCCATTTGGTTTAGACAAGGATACTCTATTCTCGGCTTTTCTTGGCACCGCTAGGCTAGCAGGGAGCACGATATCTTATAACGTAATGTATTGATGAACTTTTCAAACTTATTCTTGTATTTAGCGGCCTCAGTAACATCAAGAGATTAAGCGAAAAGGTCATATACTGTAGGGCGCTTATCCTGCTTACTTGACTTGGCCTAGAAATTAGAAGTAACTAGCCTATTCTTGTATTCTAATTAGAGTTACCTTACTACTATAGTTGTAGATTTATGCCAGGCCTTAGCCTAGTTTACTTTAATATATCTTTTACGTTAAGCTAAATTATCACGGCTAACATGAACCTATACGTAATTATAAGTAGTTATAAGTAATAAAGCGCTGTATTAAAGCTACTCTAGTATAAAGAAAAAAAAGTTATTAAGGCTTTTATAGAGTAAGTCTAGAGAGCTAGTAAAAAAATTTCATGTAATATTATATAATTATAGTAAATAATAACGTTATATTTAAATATAGCATATAACAAGTTATTATATAAATAAAGTAGTAAAGTAGTTGTGTTAATTAGTACTTTATTAAAGTACTAGTATTACTTTATAAGTACTTACTAATTTATATTAATAAAAATAACTATTTACTAGTTACTAAAGTACTAAGTTTTTATGTTTTTAAAGTTTTTTAGTAAAGTGTTAATATTATAAAGTATTTACTTTAATAACACTTACTTTTTTTACTATATTTATATATATTTTTAAAAAACCTATAAAAACTCTACTATTATTTTAAAAGTTTTCTAGTTACTTAGTATAAATATATTATTATTAAAAATTTTATAATATTATTATATAAATAGTATTAGTTTTTCTTACTTTTTTAAATTAAAATAAAAAATTAAACTATAAATTTTAGTACATAATATTATTAATATTAAAGTATAGTAATAAGTATTAAATATATATAATAATATTATAAAGTTTATTTAATAACTTAATGCTTTACTAACTAAAGTAATTATTTTATACTTTATATTTATTTATTTTTGAAACTACTTTAATTTAAACTACTTTTATAAAAAAAATTTATAATAGTAGTATTATTAGCTTTATTTAAAGTAGTTTTAATAGTAGTTTTTAATATATTTTAATTAATTATAAATAAAAAAAATTAATATAAAAGTTAATAATACAGTTTTTATAATAAATTTTATATTTCATTAACTTAAAGTTAACTTTATATTTAGTATTTAAAAATAGAATTACACGTAAATATATATATTATTTTAAAAGTTGTTATTATTTGTATATTAGTTTTCATAATAACTAATATTAAAATACTTAATAGTATTTAATATATATTATACTATAATCTTTTTATTATAATTATTATAAATATTTAATAAACTTAATAAAATTTTATAAAAAGTATAGTTTTTATTTACTTACTTTATGGTATTTTATAAGCAAGCTATATATATAAGTAAACAATATACTTTTAGTAAAAAATAGGTTTTTTAAATATTTTTATAAACATTTATAACTAGATTTTTATATATATAATATAAATACTATTAAATTTATATATTAATATTTTAATGTAACGTATTTCACAAGCGAGCTGGTTAAACAAGCGAACCGGTCAGTTTGCCAAGAAATTACTAAAACCTTAATAACTTTATCAATTCTTAATATTTTTTAATAAAAATTTAAAATTTATAAACCTATATATTATACCTAGCAAGTATTGAATTTACAGTATAATTATATTACTAATTAAGTTAATTACTTAACTAAGACGAAAGACTTAGCAAAATTCGCTTTAATAATACTATTCTATTAGATTATTGTAAATATTTATAAGAACAATTTTTATTATTTATTCCAAACTATTTAAATTTATAATAAAATAGTTAATTGTTTATAACTAGTCTAATTTTATTAGTTACATTATATAGAGCTATTTTCGGCCCCCAATTTTTAATATTTAGATTAGTATTAACTTCTACCACTATTTACTAATTTAATAACTTAATTTATAAGTGTAATAAAACGTTATTAAATTTTTATAAATTTCTATTAAGGTTTAAAGAAAATATGTTATCTATATACCTTTTTATTAAAACTTATTCTAATTATTGTATTTAAATTAATTAATAATATAATTATACTATAAATTTAATACTAGCTAGGTACGGTATATAGCTTTATAAATCTTAAAATTTTATTAAAAAATATTAAGAATTAATAAAGTTATTAAGGTTTTAGTAATTTCTTGGAAAATTGACTGGTTCGCTTGTTTAACCAGCTCGCTTGTGAAATACGTTAATACTATGTTATTAAAATTAAAACTACTTTATTTAACTTTTTTTATAATTTTTTATAATATAGTAAAGTTTAGAAGTTAATATTAAAATATATGAAAAACCTTATTATTTTAATTCTTACTTTGATTATGTTTTAGTAAAAATTAATAAATAAGTTTTTAATTATAAAATTAACTACTATTAAAAGTATATACTATTTAAGCTTAGTTTTATTATTATATAAAAGTTATTACTAAATAATAAATAAAATTTAGAGCTTATAAAAAACTTTATAGTTAATAACTATTTAAAAAACATTCTTTTATATATATAAATATAACTTTAATTATTTACTCAATTTTTAAAATTTATTATTAAGTAGTTATTAAAATATTTAAATATAAATTCTTAATTTTTTTAGTAAGTCTTAAAGTAAAGTACTTACTTATATAAAGTACTTACTTATAAAATATAATACTAGTTTTTTAAATGCTACTAAACTATTATAGTAATAAATATACATTATTTTAAGTTATAGTATAGTTCATAAAACTAAAATTACTAACTATTTTAATAGTTTGTTTATTACCTTTTATATAGTAAAAGTATTTTTAAGTACATTTTATATAAATTCTATACTTTTTAACGTATTTTATAAGTAGGCTGTGTATATAAGCAAGCTATATATCTTAAAATATACTAAAAAATCATAAATTTCTACTTTTATATTTTAATAACTACTTAATAGTAAATTCTAAAAATTGAAATTTAAACTTTTTTTACATGTATTACAGCATTTCTAAATGTTATATAAAAATTAGTTAAGTTGTTTTTAAAATATAGTAATATGACATAATTTTAGCTTTTAAATTACTATATTTTAAAAAGAACTTAACTAATTTTCATGCAACCTTTAGAAATGCTATAATATATATAAAAAAGCTTAAATTTCAATTTTTAGAATTTACTATTAAGTAGTTATTAAGATATAAAAGTAGGAAATTTTGATTTTTTAGTAAATTTTAAGATATATAGCTTACTTATATACACAGCGTACCTATAAAATATAATATATAGTTATATAATAACTAATTATAATAAAAAGCTAAAAGTTTACAAAATTAATTTAACAAAATTAAGTATTATTTTAGTAATTAATTAATAAAGTAATTAGTTACTAACAAGTTTACTAAAAAGAAAAAGTTAATAAAAGTAACTAAAATAAATTTTATTTATAATTATTACGGACGGTAATATTAAGGTAACTATATCTAAAAACTTAAGAGAACTAGTAATAACGGCTAATAAAGCTCTAGAATAGAAATATATATTTAAGCTTAAAAAAAAGAATTATAAGTAAATATAGAACGTATTAGCATAAGCTAAAGCACAGGCTAAGAAATAAAAATAGAAATATAAAACTATATTAATAGATTAGAAGTAGTAATTTACATAACTAAGAAAGAGCTTAGTAAATAGAGATAAAATAAGATAATAAAATCTCTAATAGTTCTAGTAGTCTTTAGTAGTATCTAATATACTACTAACTAGTATATAATATACACATAAAGGATTTACTATAAGTATAAGACATTAGGTAGTTTATAATTACTTTTAATTCTTTATAATTACTCTAAAATTAAGATTCACACCTTAAGTGATATAGTTTAATACTATTTTGTTAAATCTTAACTTATTATATTACTTTCTTCTTACTCTCTACTAAGTTAATTAACTTCTACTAAGTTTAATAAGCTATCTAATCCGGAAGTAAGGGAACTACTAAGTATTATATAAATAATTAGATAGCTTATTACTAGTATAATTTATATTAGTAAGTTAGTAACTTATAATATTATAACTACCACCTTAAGAGAATAGAAAGGACTGTTAGATAGAATTCTAATAACTAATTATTAAACGTCTATAATAATCTATTATAAAAACAAACAAGAACTTTACTTATTAGAGGAAAGTAGTAGTAAAGAAGAAGTTATAGTAGGATTTTTATTTATAACTAGAAGTACATCCGGAGGACAGAAGAGTATATAATAAGTTATCTAAAAATAAAAAGTAGCTATTATAGAGTTATGTAATACTTTAGTAAACTTATAATAATAAGTTAAAGCTAAATAATAAGCTATAGTAGTCTAGAAAGAAGGAATAGTAAAAATATAACCTCTTAAAAAGTTTAATAGTAATTAAAATAAACTTAAGACTTTTATAGCAGTAATAAACCTCTACTATTATTTTAATTAAAAATTATTTCTAACTAATTAGGATTGGATTCTGGCGGCTGGTATAAATATAATAGGTAGAATTATATAATAGTTTAAACTACTAGTAAGAAATTACCTAGCTAATAAAAACTCTAACTTAGGAGTAATAGGGTTAGCTAACTATAATAATAATATATAATAAGCCTTTAGAAATTATAAATACTTTAAATAAGAAATGATTATTATCTTTAGGGAAATTAATAAAGAAATAGAGGTAATTTAAAAGCTTTAATAACTTAAGTAATATATATTAGTAGCTAATTACATAGCAGAGTTTAAGTAAATTTAATTATAACTTAACTAAATAAACTAACTACTAGTTATAATATACTATAAAAGACTAAAAGATAGAATTAAGGACGAAATCTCTAGAGGAAAATAGCTAAGTATTTTATTAGAAATTATTAAACAAGTAGTAACTATTAATAACTATTAGTACTAATAAGAATAGAAAAAAAAGACATAAAAGAGATTAGTAATTTATATATCTAGAAGGAATAAGAAAGACAACCGAACCTATAACCTAATAGACGTTAATATTAAGAAAATATCTATTAGAAACGGGTAAGGAAAGTGAGCTAAAAAATAAATAAAATACTATATATATAAAGCCTACTTAAAATACAGAAAATAGGAACACTTTATTAAGGATTATAAATAATAATAATTAGATATTAAGAAAGCTTATGTTTAGACTAAAGCGCCTAAGAAAATTAAGATTACCATAGTCCAAGTAAAATAAGCAAGAGATATAATAATAAAAGAAATAATTATAAAAAGAATTTAAAAAGAATAATACTAGATCTATAGGAGCCACATATATCTCAGATAAGAATATAAAATTCCGTATTAATAAGTTAAGGATTATCTAATAAAATAACCTGGTAATATAATTACTATAATATAAAAAACAGTAGTTTAATAATACAACATAAGAACCAAGAAAGAAATATTAAGGTTTTATAAGATTATAGAATAAGAAGGTGGATTATTTTATAAAAAAAATTAAAAGTTCAGACAAAGAAAGGATTAAGAGATTATAAAGAATAAGAAATTTATATCTATAATAATTATACAGCGCGTATACTAGGGACACTATTAGATATATAAATTAAAATACTATTAAGGGAAATACTATATTACTAAACACTAAGAAGTTATCTTAAGAGACGGAATATATAAATACTAATAAGTATTATAGTTAGCAGGAAATAGATAGCATAAAGGGCTAAGTAAAAAAAAATTAGCTATATAAATAAATAAAATATATTAATAAATATCTATACTAGTTATAATTAATATAATATACTATCACCCCGTCGGACACCCGGAAGTGGGATGGGATTAGAATAAAAAAGAAGAAAAAAACCCTTTACTAATATTATAAGTACAGGATAATAACGCTGTAAATAGAATAATAAAAAAGAAATACTAGATATATATAGCTTCTAACTATATAGAAAAGAACTATAAATAGAATAAACACACTATACGTGTTGAAGGACTAAAGATAAGAAAAATATTATAATAACTAATAAATAAAAAAAAACTTAACCTGTAATAGAAACTGGTTTATATGGATTTAGAAAATAAATTACAGGACCTAAACTTAGATGAATATAAATAACTATTATAGAATAAGTACTAGATAGAATGCTAATAATACTAAACTAAATACTATTAAAAAGAATAGTTAGCTACAGACTCACATAAACAACTCACATATTAAGAATATTTCTTAGGATAGAAATGTTAGGATTATAGAGAATAAGCTAGAAATATATATAAAATACTTAATAAGAAAGTATATTAACTCTAGAGATGTTTAATCTATAGACTTAAAAAGAAAACACTAAAGAAGTAACTACCACTTAAGAGTTAGCTATAAATAAAAAACTAGAAAACTAGTAGACTATAACTAAGCTACTAGAGAGCTAAGAACTAAAAATTAGAAATAATATATTAATTATATATATATAACTAAACTAAAGGAAATATAAAAATAAGCTATACATAAATATATATATTAATAGTAATTAGATACTAGCACTTATAGATAATAAGGCTAGCAAGATACTTATATTAAATAAGTAGATATAAAGATACTAGATATTAACTAGAGTTTTAGATAAATCTATATAAGTAAAACGCATAGACAATAATCCGATAGTATTTAGAAAAAGTTTAATTAATCTTAAAATAAAGAATATAACTATTAAAGTAGCAGATTATACAGATAACTGCTACATTAAAATTATAGATCTAGGTAGTAAGAATTTTATCTTAAGATAAAACTAGCTAGCATAATAAAACCTGACTATTAATTAGAGAAAAAAAAACTATAGAAATTAGAAATAACTACCACAAACAGTGATAAATAAGAGCTATAATATAGATAAAAAAAGTAATACTTCATAATACCACGTTTATTATGCCAAATAAATATTAAGAAGAATTCAGAGAATAGTTCTTTAAGAAAGCTAAAGACTAGTTACTATAATACTAAAACTAGAACCATAAAATCACGCTTAAAGAAGGAACGGATTTAAAACTAAGACTATTATATCAAGTACCCATACACTAACAGAAAGAATTACGGAAATTCTTGTAAGAAAATTAATAAAAGAGGTATATATAAACTAGTTAAAATAAAATAGCATTACTAATACTCTTTATACTAAAAAAAAATAGTAAATTATAGTTATATATTAACTACAGACACCTAAATAAAGCTATAGTAAAAAATTATTATCCTATACTATTAATATTAGAACTTATAGATAAACTTAGAGGAGCTAAATAGTTTAGTCTTTTTAATATTAAAAATAGATATTATTAAATATAAATAACTAAATAACACAAATAGATGATAGTATTTAAAATAAAATATAAACTATTTAAATACTTAGTTATACTAATAGGACTCATGAACGCACTAGTAATATTCTAAACAATTATTAATTATGTGCTAAGGGAATATCTAGATGTATTTATAATAATATATTTTAATAATATATTTATATACATAAATAGAACGCTAAAAGAATATATTAAGTATACTAAAAAGATATTACGGAAGCTTAAGGAACATAAGTTATATATTTAAACAAAAAAAAATATATTCTATAAGACTAAAGTTAAATTCTTAGGATACTTAGTATCTTAAGATAAAATAGTAGTTAACTCTAATAAAATAAAAGATATACTATCCTGGCCTATACTAATGAATATAAAAGAAGTTTATTTTTTTCTCAGATTCACGGGCTTTTGCTGATAATTTATTAAGAATTACTTAAAAATTATATTACTTTTAATAGAATTACTTAAAAAAGATTAATAATTTAAGTAAAAACAGCGCGAGGAGGACGCTTTTAAAATATTAAAAAAAATATTCTAATAACTACTAATATTAAAGATATTTAATTTATGATTTTAAATAGAGATATATATAGATATATTAGACAGAGCTATAAAAGCTATTCTATTATAAATATAAAATAATAAGTATAAATATCTAGTAGATTTCTTATCTTATAAATTTATAACTACTAAGTTAAACTATAACATTCACGATAAAAAGTTATTAGTAATAGTTTAAGTATTTAAAAAATAGAGACATTACTTAGAAGAAACTAAGTATTAAATTATTATATATTCAGATCATAAGAATCTGACGGCATTTATAATAATAAAGAAATTAAATTAATAATAAATTAGATAGTAGGAACTAGTTTCTATATTTAACTTTTAAATACTTTATAAATTAGGAAAAGAAAATATAGCGGCTAACATACTCAGTTAACAAGCAAACTATATAAGGGATATACTAGAAATTTATAATATAATACTAAAGCAAAGACTAGATAGATCCTTAGGAAGCTTATAAATAGATATTAAGACAGTAGTTATTATCAAAAATATTTAGAAAAAATAAATAAAGAAGTTTAATAATAGACAGCTATATTAGAATCTAGACTAAGAAATAATTTACGTATTAAATGTATTATAAACTAAGCTTATTAAATATTAATACTTAGCTAAAATACACAGATATTAGGGAATTAAAAAAACTATAGAATAAATCAACAAACATTTTTAGATCCCAGGAATATAGAAAAAGGTTAGAGATATTCTTTTAGAATGTATTAAGTACAAAAAGAATAAAACATTAAGATATAAAGAATATAGACTTATATAACTAATTCCTTTACTAAACCTACTATAGGAATTAGTTATAATAGACTTTATTACGAGAATACTAACAACAACCACCTTTAGAAGCTAATAGTATAATATGATACTAGTTATAATAGACTAACTTATAAAGTACATATACTTTAAACTAACGTATATAGAAGTTAAAGCGGATGAATTAGTAACTATACTTATTAAACTATTAATAGCATAATATAGATTGCCATGAGAATTTATTATAAACAGAGACAAATTATTTACATTAATATTCTAGAAAACGTTTATAGGAAAACTAGAGGCTGAATATTATTTCTTAATAGCATTTTACCTATAGACAGATAGACAAACAGAACGGACAAATTAGACACTAGAATAATATCTATAAATATACGTTAATAAGTAATAAGATAATTAGATTAATTTACTACTAATAGCTAAGTTTATATATAACTCTGTAAAGTTATTAATTATAGAGAAATCACTATTTTTTATAAATTACAGTTATAAGCCTACGGCTTATCGAGAACCATGGATTCTAAACAAGATATTAGAATTAGTAAGAATAAAAGTTAAGAAGTTACAGTAACTTTACTAGGAAATAGTAGAAAAAATTATTTAGAAAGGAGTTCTCAGCAAACAGCAGAAAGATAAATCTAAAGTTAAAAGACTAATTTTTAAGGAGAGGGATAAGATTTTCCTACTATAAAAAAATTTAAAAATAAAACAACCATTAAGGAAACTAGATCACGTTAAGTTAGGACTATTTAAGGTTAAAAGATAAATAGGACCTGTAAATTACGAACTATAACTACCTAAGGACATAAGGATTTACCTAGTTTTTTATATTTCAAAATTAGAACCAGCACCACCGAATGCCAAACTACAGACAAGACTCAAACTTAAGGAAGATACTACTGAGTATAAAGTCTAATGAATTTTAGACTACCAGCAGTTCAGACGTTAGTGGAAGTATCTGGTTAGATAGAAAGGTTACGGACCTAAAGATAATACGTGGGAGCTAATTAGGAACCTGAGGAATAGTTTAGAGCTAATTAACTAGTACTATTAGATAAACTAATAAGGGTTGTATCCTACGGAAAGGACGACTACAGCACGTTCTAATCCAAACCAAAAGAAAGGGAAGGCGAAGCAGGTTGGAAGGAAGCCGGCACTGCGGGTTACAGTATATAAGTTTCTTAACCCTAAAGAACGAGCTTCTATCTCTTTAAAAGCTTGGACCTCACGAATTGAGGCTATTTCTTGATTAAACATCTCTTTCTCTTTGGAATCCACTTTCGTAAGTTTATGATAAAGTCGTAATTCTTAAGCACGAAGCTCAGAGCGTTGATCCTTAAGAGCATTAAGTTGACAACAGAGTTTCTCTTTATCGCGATTAAGATGATCCTACTTGGGTTGCGAGATAATTAGATCGCATTTTACGTTACGACTAGCACAGGCTGAATAGTAACTGGAACTTAGGTTTACCAGGCAATCGTCGCCTTAGCGGGAACAGTTTAAGTAAGGCGTTAACATGTGATGGGGTTCGTTATAGATCTAAGAAGCTAAGTGGTAAGCACGTATTAGAGACGACTCAGGACGTGTTATCATAAGAAGGCTAGGCAGAAAAGAAAGGAAGTTAAGAGTCTTATAGTCTAGAACACAGAGTGGAGGACCTGCTGCCTTTATACTGCTTATAGAAGAGAGAAACTATCTTCCAGGACGAAGACTTAGAGGAGGGGGATAATGTTATGGACGGTAATAGTAAGGCAACTGCATCTGAGGAGCTGAGGGAACTGGTAATAACGGCTAATAAAGCTCTAGAATAGAAACGTATGTTTAAGCTTGAAAGAAAGAACTATAAGCGGGCATGGGATGCATTGGCACAGGCTAAGGCGCAGGCCAAGAAGCAAGGATAGAGATATGAAACCATGCCAACAGATTAGGAGCAGTAACTTATATAACTAAGGAAGGGCTTAGTAGACAGAGGTAGAGCGAGATAATAGAACCTCTAGCAGCTCTAGCAGCCTCTAGCAGTATCTAATATACTGCCAACCAGTATATAATGTACACATGGAGGATCTACTATAAGTATGAGGCATCAGACGGTTCACGATTACTTTTAATTCTTTATAGTTACTCTAAAATTAAGATTTATACCTTAAGTAACATAGTTTAATACTATCTTGTTGAATCTTAACTTATTATATTACTTTCTTCTTACTCTCTACTGAGTTAATTAACTTCTACTAAGTCTAATAAGTTATCTAATCTAGAAGTAAGGGAACTACTAAGTGTTATATAAATAATTAAATAGCTTATTACTAATATAATTTACGTTAGTAAGTTAGTAACTTATAATAATAATATATAAAAAATTTTAGCTTTAAACTTTAATATATTTACTTAAGTAAGTAAATAAATACTATTAATAAATAATTTTTATTAGTATAACGTATTTTATAAGTGAGCTGGTTAAATAAGTAAGCTAATTAATTTACTAAGATTATATATTAAGATATTTAATACTATAATATCTCTACCTATTAACTTGTAATTAATTTCTAAAGAAGCTTGAATACAGCTTACTATCTAAGTTCTTAAAATAGGCTAAATATTTAGCCTCTAATCTGCTGCATGTACTTTTAATATTCCTTTCTTAAGCCTATAAACATAACGCGCTGGAATTACCTCATGATGTGATATTAAGCTTAATTTAATAAATCTAATAGCAACTAAAGAGAAGGTAATAAAATAGTATATACTTAAGCTAGATTTAAGAGAATTTGCCCCTCCGCTTAATACTATTTAAGAGATAGCTAATAAACTATTAGCTAAGTAGAGAAAAGACTTAATAGGTATAAACTAGCCACATAACTTTATTAAGTGCACTATAGGGCTTAAAATAAAGTACAATCAGAAACTAGACTACTAGCATTATAAACAGGAAGAACTAGTAATTATATAAGCTTAGTTTAACCTTATACGTAATATAAAGACTAAATATAGTATATAAGACGAAGATACGTACAACTTTAACGAATCTAGCTTTCAGATGGGTATAATAACCTAGTAAAAAGTCGTTATAGGCTTTAAAAGATGGCATTAACTAAAAGCTATTTAGCTAGGTAACTAGAAGTGGGTTATAGTGATTTAAGGTATTAGCGCATTAGAGTACGCGCTTCCACTCTTTATTATCTATAAAAGTAAAAACTATCTCTCTACCTGGTACTAGGAAGTCAACATACCATTCTAATAAGCATTTAAGGTCTCTGATAACGGCTAGATAATAAATAAGCTTAGTTTCCAGTAGTTAAAGCACTTTGATATGTATATAAAAGAGCGTACTATAGGTGCATACCGTCTATTAATTCTAGACAACCATGAAAGCCATAACTCGCTGGAATTTACTAAATACTATAAAGAGAATAAGATAGTTACTTTATATATGCTGCTATATTCATCACATATCTTATAGTTACTAGATATCAGTTGTTTTTCGCTATTGAAGATAGCGTATGGGCGCTAAGTCAAGAAGCTAATACGTAACCGGTTTAACTATATCACGAAAATAGAGTTCTTACTAGCCTTCCGGGACGCGTTTAATGCGTCTATTACTAAAAAGAATATCCAAGAAAGTTTTTAAGGTGCTGGCCTAGTTCTATTTAATCTAGATAAGATAATATTAAAGCTTGACGTTTAATTACACACGTCTACACCTCCTATTATATAAGATACCCTATAGCAGTCGAAAACCTCTAGTAACTACCTTAAATTTAAGTCGTAATTAAAGCTAATTAGCGATAAGTTAGGTAGCTTACTATCTTCCTTAAAGGAAGGATTTAATTAGCTTATTAAAGGCACCTTTTTAATAGCTCATTAGATAGTGTTATGGCGTGATTAAATTACTAAGCTTAAAGCAGCTAATAAGGTTACAAACTAACGGAAACAGCGTAAAAGAAAGTATATCTAGCAAGAAGAAGTCTTTACCTTTAAGGCTAGCTTATAGTTAGTTACTAAGAAGTCTGCTACTCTAACTTTTAGTAGTAAGAAAAGTTAAGGTAACGCTAAAGCAGATAGGGTTAAACTAACTTAAAGGTATTATAAAAACTACAGCAGGACTAGGCATAACACTTAAACATACTAAATTAATAAAGAATCTACTATAGAATCCAGCAACGATAAGGAATTAGAGGTAGATTATAGTGGGGTAGAGTAGTTTATTATATAGTTTATTATATTTAGTATAGTCTTAGTAAACTAATTAGCTTACTTATTTAATTAACTCACTTATAAAATACGTTACTTAAAAAGTAATAATTTGTTTATAAGTTTTTTATATTTATACTAGTTTAGTAACTACTATTTTATATATAAAATTACTACATAAAAACTAGTTTAAGTACTAAAAATATTTATAAAGATTTTAAAATAGTATTTTAATTAACTTATTAATAGAAATAAAAGTAAGTAAACTTAAATACTTAAAAAATATTTAAGATTTAAAAACTTACAGTAATAAAGTATACTAAAACTATATATATAAATATATTTATAAAAAATTATTTAGTAAAAATTATTTAACTTGTACTATTAATAGTACATTTTAATAATAAATAATTAAGTTATAGTTTATATAAATATACATTAAGTAATTTAACTAGCTATAATATTTAATATAAAATTTATTTAATTTAATTAATTTTATTATACTTTTTAATCTTAGGTATTATTTTTTAAAATACTATAAGTAATATACTATTTTTAAAAACTATTAAAATATTAAAATAAAGTTAAAATACTTATATTAAAATTTTAAAGCTAGTTTTTAATTATATAAAAAATACTTATATTTTCAAAAAAAAAAGTAATAGAGTTGAAATATATAATAAAGTTAATATAATAAAAAATTAACTTTTTAGTATAATTATTTAGTTAGTATTAATTTAAGAAATATATAAATTATAATTTTTTTTGATATTTTTATAGTGAATTTTAAAGTTTATAATATAAAATAGTATTTATTTATTTTAAAAGTATAATTAAAAAAAATAGTAAAAACTTATAAATTACTTAAATTAAAGCAAATTAAAAAAAATTAAAACTTAAAATACTTATTAATATTAAAATTATATTTAAATATAGAATTATACTTTAATTAAGTTGTTATAGTATATAATAACTAGCTTAAATAAATAAGTTATTAATGTTAGGGGGCAGCAGAGTATAGATAAGGTTAGTAACTATAATAATAGTATATAGTATAAGGTAGATTATAAGACGTAGCTTACTAAACTATATATAGAAGCTATAAATAGAATATATAAAGTTTCAGAGATAAAAGGGCCTGTATGGTTTATATAGAAGTTTTATATAATACTTAATTTAAATAAACTTAGAAATAATAGTTCTGATAGGACTATATTATAATAATACTTTTTTTCTTATAGCTATAGTCTTTATAGTCGCCTTAGAGACTAGACTTTTTAAAATACTACTAGTAGAATACTTAAATTACGTCTATAGTATTCTCTATTTAATAAGTAGGGGTCTTAATTAACTTATTATATCTAGTTTATTTAACTATATACTTCAGTTATAGGGTGCTATTATGGCTATAGTGGTTTTAATAAAAGTTAATAATTTCTTTAATAAACTACTTCTACTCACTATTAATCTCTATTAGCGGAGAGGGTAGTATTTATTAGCTAGATAATAGATTAATTACAGTAAAGCAGAGCAGGCTAATATGGAATATATTATAGAAATAGAATCTATTAGCTTATCCGTGTTAGGTATATAGAGCTTTTTTTTATATTATAAATATCCATCTATCTTAGTACACTTAGCTAGTATTAGGTATTTATTCTTACGGTTTCCGTTCTATAAGTTAGTTAGTATAGAGTTAATCACGAGGTTAGTATAGTAGCCTTCCTGGAATAGGGTCTGGATTCTTAGCAGTAGCAGGTTTTCAGTCTGCTCAGGTTCTGGAGTGATAATAGGTCTAGTAGTAGTAGTAGCAGGAGTAGAGGCAGGGATAGGTTCAGTAGGTAGTAACGGTTTGGCAGCAGTAGTATAGCTAGTAGACTACATTAGGTATCCGGTAGTGGCAGCGGTTAGTTTAGTAGGTAGTATAAGGGCACAAGACCGTAAATTAAGCTCTTTCTCAATCGATATCTCGCGGATGGTGATGGCGGAGATCTTATGGGAGTATAGTTCTAGAATTAGAGCGTGGCTTAGCTATAGCTCAGGGCTTTTACTAGTCTACGCAGTGTAGAATACGGCGGGGTATGGGAGCAGACAGAAGGGCGGACAGGAGACAGAGGTAGCAAACCAGACGGCGTACGGGTAAAGATACTTCAGAACTGGCGGGTGTCAGGGTGGGAGTAGTAGGCGATAAAATAGCTTTTTAAGCCGCAGCGGTAGCATTCGCGGCGTTCCTTACGGCCCTAGCTTGGAGAGTTCGGTTAGCGGTGGCGGCTTAGATCCATAGGTTCAGCAGTAGGAGCGGCGTGGACGGCTGTTAGTAGAGAAGCAGTATACTTCTAGGTTATATCTGACCGGATGCAGGATAAAGATGTAAAGTAACCTCATGAATTCAAAACTATAGATGGCTATCCTACTTAAATATGTGCTTTGTAGATGAGAATAGGGGGGATTGATAGGAGACGATCGATAGGAGACGATCATCAGGAGAAGATCATCAGGAGAGGATCATCAGGAGGATTAATAGGAGAACTTAGTATATAAGCAATAGAGTTACCTAAGAGGCCAGCACTCGGTTACATTATAGGCTGGGGGTTATGGGTCTTGTAGCTACTCGCGGAAGCAGCTAGGTCGTAGTAGCAGCAGCGGTTATCAAGGTCTTATAGATAGCGGGCTAGCGGGTGGTACTAGTAGTTCAGCAGCGGATTATGGAGCAGCATGTCCTATAATTCCTTAGAGACAGCGTTCTCTAGGAGGGTCGGCAGGAGTCTTCAGACAGGCCAGATTCAAGGGCTAACCGTTGGAATTCCGCTAGAAAGGCACCAAATTCCTGGTTCTTCTGGCAGAGCTTAAACAGATCCTGTTAAGCGTTACAGGCCTAATTCGGGTCTCCGTAGGCTCGCTTTAGGATTTCTAGTATTGCGGGGTAGTCTGGTAGGCGGCAGACACTATTGGTGATGTACGGGAGGACTTACTTATATGGCGTACTTTCAAGTCGTCTATTTACGTAGGCCATGCGGGATTCAGCGGTAGAGAAGCGGTCTCGGTTTATAGTCATCTTCATATGGATCTGTGCTATAAAGCGTTGAAGGTCATTTCTGTTACTGCTAAACCTATCAGGGTTAGGGAGGCGTTCAGAGAGGGTGCAGGTCAGGGACGGGACGGGGGTGGACGGAGGAGGGACGGTCGTAGGCAGTTCAGTTTCGGTCGGGACAGCGGTAGGGACAGGGACGGAAACGGGGGCAGAGGCAGTAGAGGCAGCAGGTGTTAGACTTCTAGACCGTAGCTGTACGCGTAGGTCTGTAATCTGCTCCTGAGCTTCCTGTAGCTCCTTTTTCTGGTAGCTACAGACTCCCTTGAGCATTGTGACTTGCTCGCGGAGGTCTGCTATCTCCGCCGCGGCAGCAGCAAGTTGCTGTAGTTGGCCTTCGTAGATGCCATAGAGAACCATGATATAGTCCAGCCATTCTTACGGTTGTTCCTGTGTGGATCGTAGGAATTCATCTTTGTTCTGCGGGACTAGCGGGGGTTGCGGAGCTGACATGTAGGGGGGCGGAGCTGGTTACGGGTTGTTGCGGCAATTCTGCAGGCGGAGGTCTCTAGCGGGTTAGAGAATCAGACTGATTTTTTCTTACGGTTAATTGCGACAGGCAGGGCGGTAGCTGGGAGCAATTCCAGGTTTTCTTGCTTCAGAACGGTCTGGCTTTGGTGGCGGAGCCTCTCATCCCCCTCCTGCGGCAGGTCAGCTGACCTCCTGGTCAGGGAGTCTGGCTTCACGCCTTGCTTTCCAGGACGGTATACAATCTTAAAGTTAAAGCAGGACAGGAATTCAGACCAGCGGGCTTGTCTGAAAGGACGGGACTGGCAGGCTGGTGGGATCGAGAGCTGGAGCGGGATCGGGAGCGAGAGCTGAAACGGGATCGAGAGCTGGACTGGACTGGTGGGACTGGCGGGAGAAAGAGCTGGACTGGCGGGACTGGTGGAGCTGGACTGGCGGGACTGGCGGAGCTGGACTGGACTAGCGGGACTGGCGGAGCTGGACTGGACTAGCGGGACTGGCGGGACTGGAGCTGGACTGGCGGGAGCAGGAGCTGGACTGGCGGGAGCAGGAGCTGGACTGGCGGGAGCAGGAGCTGGACTGGCGGACTGGCGGAGCTGGACTGGACTGGCGGGACTGGCGGGACTGGCGGGAGCAGGAGCTGACATGTAGGAGGGGGGAGCTACGTAATGTCAGGGGGCGGCAGAGTATGGACAAGGTCAGCAACTGTAACAACAGTATATAGTGTAAGGTAGATTACAAGACGTAGCTCACCGAGCTACATACAGGAGCTATGGACAGAATATACAGTAGAAACTCCTTTGCGCGATACTCCTTTGGGCGATATTTCCGATTAGCCGATACTAGTGTCATGGCAGAATTGTCACACCTGCAAAATTTTTACTTACGCCGATTTACGATAAATCGCCTGCCTTACCTTAATTATCGCACAATCGAGTTAACACTTATGCCGCCAAAGGCTATATCTGATATAAAAAGGCAGGCCCTACGCGCTTATTACTTCTCCCAGAAGCCGCAGCCAAAGCAGAAGGATATTATTGCTTGGTTTGAGTAGTAATATAGCCGTAAACTTAGGCAGGCTACTATCTCTAACTCGCTTAAGAATTGCTATAAACATCTTGATAATGCGCGTGCTGCCAGCTCTATAAGCTTCCATCAGCACTATAATAAATAGGAACTACTTAAAAAGATACTCTTCTTATAGCAGTAGTAGCTTGAGGCCTGCAGGTAGCTTATCTCTAGTAAAGTTCTACAGGCGAAGGTAAAAGATCTATAAGTTATTCTCCCTAAATACGCTAGTAAACTAATACCTAAGTTCTCACCCAGCTGGCTAGGCAAGTTTAAGAAGTGATTTGGTATAAAGTAATATACTTAGTATAGTAAGCTTATCTCTATCTCTATAGCTACTTATATTAAGATAGCTTTTATATAGTAGACTTACCTACTTTTCCTCGCACCCTATATATATAATATAGACGAAATTAGCTGCTTCTAAAAATAATAATCCAGAGCCTACGCCGTCTCTAGAAGAAGCTTTTAAGGCTTTTATAATTATGTAATACTTTATAAAGCACTAAAAGGACGCCTTTATTAAGAATACTACACTACTCTACTGTTTAAAGTAGTAATTAAATCTTTAGCAAGTAAGACTTATAAGCAGAGCACTCTAAATAGGTAGATAACTAGTACTAAAGGCTCTTTAGATAGTTCTTAGTCAACTTCTCTTTATGTAATAATTTAATAGTACAATAAAAATCACCTAGAAAAATAATATCATGTAAAAGAGTTTCTACTGTATAAGGTTCCGGAGGTGAGGGGGCCCGTATAGTCTATATAGAAACTCTATATAGTACTTAATTTAAATAGGCTTAGAGATAATAGTCCCCACAGGACCACACCGTAACAATTAAACTAAATTTAGTAGAAATTAAAGTATAAAGGTAAAAGTAAATATATTTATAAAAACAGTTTTTTTATTAACTTTTTTAATAAAACCTTTACTTTTAACTTTGATTTTAGTTTATATTATTACTATAACTTATAATTGTTATATTTTGTTGTATAAAAACTATACTTAAAAACTTTTTAATTTTTTTAATAATATAAAAATATTAATTTATAGTTACTTAAACTTTTAGTATTCATTACTTAATTTTAAAAATTATAATTAAATTTTCGTTTTATATATATATATATAAGGTTTTATTAATAAGTTTTTAAGTGGATATAATTTAAAATAATAAGCTAAAACTTTATATAATAGTTAATTTTAAAGCTTTTTATACTTTTTTAATAATAATTACTATTAAGTTTATATTTATTTATATATAGTTTTTATTAATTATAAACTTTTAATATTTATACTTAAATTTTTTTATATTTAGTCTAAGTACTAAATACTATAAGTTTTACTTTAAATATTAACAAATCTTTAAGCTTTTTTTTAACAAGTTATATACTAATTTAAGTAGTAGTATATAATTTTAATTAATATATAAGTTTAATTTTAAAAGTTAACAAAGTTCATATTACTATATTTAATAAGTAAATATTAACAATAATTTTATACTTAAAACTTATAAACTTAATTTTAAATTAATTAATTATAATATAATAATTTAGTAATTATATTAAACCTATTATTAATACTAGAAATAAATAAAAGTAGTATTAAAAATAATAGTAATAATATTAGAAATTTATTAAATGTTTAAAATTTTTATAATAGCTTTTAAAATAAGTATTATAAAATAGTTATTAAAAACTTTAATATTAAAACATATTTTATATAAAAGTAACAAGTATAAAGTAGCATTTAATAGTAAACATAATATTAAGTAAAGTAATAATTAAATTAAAACATATTAATAACTTTAGATATATAAATCTTAATATTAAATTAAAAACTAAAATAGTAAATTTAATTATTAACTTATAATATATTTAAATATAAAAATAAAATAATTTATTAAATAAATAATTATTAGTTATTAAAACTAGTATAAACTTATAAGTAATTATAAATAGTTATAAGTAATAAAGTGTTATAATTAAACTACTATTAGTAAAAAGAAAAGTATAAAAAAAAGTTATTAGGTTTTTAAAAAATAACTTTAAAGTACTAGCAAAAACGTTTTATATAATATTATATAACTATAGGTAGCAATAGTATTATATATAAATATAGTATATAAAAAGTTATTATACTAGTATATTATGTAATTAATTTAATAATATAAAATTTTATTTTATAAAAAATTATATAAAACTTATTTTATATAAAAAAAGTTAAAGTAAATACTAATAGTATTAAAATTAATTTAATACTATAATATTTTTATAAAGTAGTTTTAATTACTTACAAAAATAGTTTTTAATATTTTTTATAATATTAAAAATAACCAAATTTAGTTTTTAATTTTAAATATTTTAAATATTATTTAATATATTTAAATTAGTTTTTACTTATTTTAAATATATAAACTTAATAACTAAAAAACAATTAAAGTACTATATATATTTTATGTTTACTTATAAAGTTTTATTAATTACTAATATATAATTTTAGTACTAAATGTTTTTAATTAATAGTTTTAATTAATATAATAGTTTTAAAAAATAAGTATAATATTAAATAAAAAAAAGTTAATTTTTTTTAATTAGTTTAATATTTTATTTTAAAAGCTTAATAATTATATATTAAACTTTTTTAAAGTTTTTAACTTACTTATATAAAAATTATAAGTATACTAATAATAGAAAACTTTTTTTTTTAAAAAAAAGCTTAAAAGTAATAATAATTTTAAAAAGTATATAATTACTAAGTATAATACTATATATGTATAAAGTTACTAAAATAAGCTATATATAATTTTAAAGTACTTTTACTTTTATAATTTATTGTTTAAGTTTAAAAAAAAGTATATTAACTTAAAAGTAATTATAAATTAAAATTTTTAAAATATTTTTATTTTATATATACTTTAGTATTATAATATTAAGTTACTAATTTACTATTAATAAATACGTATAAAGACATAAAAATAAATAAATAAATAAGAACTAAAAGAGGCCTTAAAATAAATTATAGTAGAGTTAATAAATAAATAAACTTAAGTAATAAAATAATTATTAATTATATTACTATTATGTATATACATATATGTAAAATATTTTCTTAAAATTAGTTACTAAAAATAATATTTACTATTTTAGAAAGTATATTATTAAAAAATTTTTAAAAAATATAAGAAAATTAAAAATTAATTAATAAACATAAATTATAACTAATAATATAAGTAATTTAATTTTTTTAAAATACTACTAAAGTAAAGTTTTTTAAGTTATTAATATATATATATATATTTATTTATTTATATTATTAATTTAATCTTAGTAATATTTTTAAAATATATTTATTTAGTAACTTTTTAAGCTAAATTTAAGTATTATTAAAATTTTTAAATATTTATATATTCTTTAAATTCTTAAAACTATAAAAAATTTTAAAAAACTTTATTGTATATTATAACTACTTAGTTAATAAAATTGTAAAAATATATAATATTATACATAGTTTTTATAATAATTGTAACATTATTGAAATAATTATATAAACTAAAAACCAACTTTTTAATTAATATAAAAAAAGTAGAAAATAATATTTAAAAGTATATAAATAATTATAAAAATAAATTAGTTTTAAAAGTAGTTTTTAAAACTTAAAAAAAAAATTAATTTATATTTATAAAATAAATATTAGCTTAAAATATATATAATTAAAATATTTTATATTTTTAATTTTTACTACTATATTGTTATTAATATATAGTTTAAAACGTTTATAAACTTATTATATTAATAGTATATATTATTATAATTAATACTTGTAAAAGTTAAAAAATTAAATAAAATTATATTAAAACTCAAAAAGTTTAGAAAAAAAAAAGTAAAAACTATATATAATAAAAAAATACTAAGTTAAATAAATTATATTTATAATTAATACAAAAATTTTTTTATATTAATATACTTTTTTAAATTTAAATGTAGTTTATTACTATTATTAGTTTTAATTTTATATAATTAAAGTAATGTTTTATAATAGTAACTTATAGAATATAATTATTTTAATTATATTAAGTTTCTTTTTTAAGCTTTCTTTTATTTTTTTTATTAACTAAATACTATATTTATTATTTATAAAATAATTTTATTTTTACTATAACTCTTAATATTACTAAATTATAAAATACTTAGTATTTTAATTTTCATTTAATTATGGCTATTAAACTAATTTATTTGCTAAACTTTTTAATAAGCTTTATAAGCTTATTATTAAAAGTAATTTTTAACTATACTATATATAGCTATTTAAATAAAAAGTACTATAAAAGTATATAATTATATATACTATATTATATATATAATTAACTAGCTTCTTAATTTATATTAGTTATTAGCTTTTATATTTTTTATTTAGTTTAAACAAAATATTTATTTTAGTAACTTTTTTTATAATTACTTAAGTTTTATATATAGTATACTAATTTAATTTTATTATAAATTTAAATATTCTTACTTATAGCCTTTTATAATTCTATTATATTAAACTTTTATAAACTTGTAAAAAGTTTTATTATAAAATTAAAAAATTTAACGTTTTTTATAAGTGAGTGAGCTATATATGTGAGTGAATTACCTTAACTAAAAATCATAATACATTAACTATTAATAACTATAGCTTAATAAATCACAACTAAATTTATCTATAGTAAAGGTAGAATGTTTCTAGCTATTTTAGCTATCTAATAGAATTAAATCCAGACCGTGTAATACATAATAGTAACTTATAAAGTTAATAAAACTATACTTAAGTAATAAATTAATAGAACTACTACACGATATAATTATAATCTTAATTTAAAGAAACTTATAAAGCTAGAAGAGAGAGCTATTATCGTATATATTTTAGATCTAAATTTATAAGAATTCACGCTTAAGCTTATTTACGTAAGAGAGATAGCTAATTATCTATTAGTTAAGTAATCTAACCTAATAATTAACCTCTTATAGCCACATAACTTTATTAAGAGGACTAAGGAAATTAAGATAAAATATAATAGAAAGTATAAATATTAGCATGCTTACTATAAGAATTCTGTTATTATATAACTATAGTTTAATCTTATATATAACTTTAAAATAAAGAATAGTATCACTAATAAAGATACGTATAACTTTAATAAAACAGGCTTCTAAATAAGTGTCTTATTAACTACTAAAGTTATTATAAGCTTTAAGTAATATAATTAGCCTAAAGCTATACAGCCAGGTAACAGAGAATAAATTACTATTATTTAAGATATAAATAGTTAAGGCTTGTTAATTCTATTATTTATTATCTTTACTAGAGTCTATTATTTATCCTACTAGTATAAGAACCTACTACTAAGCTAAGTAATTATAATAAGCAAGAATAGCTAAATAATAAATAAAATAGATATTAAGTAACTAGAGCATTTTAACATGCACATAAAGAATAAAACTATAGGCGTTAATTATCTATTAATTCTAAATAGCTATAAAAGCCACAAGTCTCTTAAATTTTAGCTACTTTATAAAAAAAAGAATATTCTTATACTTTATATGCTATTATATATGTTGTATTTATTATAGCTTTTAGATATAAGCTACTTTACACCTCTTAAGTAAGCCTATAAAAAAGAGGTTAATAAGCTAGTTAAAAATTATATTTTTTATATTACTAAGTTTAACTTTTTACTACTTTTTAAGACAGCCTATCTAGCCTCAATTACTAAGAGTAATATATATAAAGGATTTTGAGATATAGGCCTTATTCTATTTAACCTAGACATTATTCTATTAAATTTAGATATTAGGCTATAGATACTTAAGCTGCCTATAAAGGTAACTCTATAAAAACTCTAAATACCTAATAATATTACTAAATTAGATAGTTAGTTTATTTACCTATATAAACGTATTAAGCAGTACTAGAATAGCTTACTTATGTTAATTCTAGAATTCCTAAACTAGCTTATAAAGAGTGTGTTAATAATAGTATATACTAATATCCTAATACACTTATAGCTAGCCACTTTATAATAAGCTAATAAAGTTATATCAGAGCATAAAAAGTATAAAAAGAAGTATATATAAAAACTAAAAACTCTATTATAGGCAGAAGGTGTAGCTATACTAGCTTAAGCTAATATTAATATATAGATAAAAATAGAATTAGATTCTAATAAAAGATATAAAGCTAATAGCCTATAATAGCCTAGATACTATAAACGCTGCAGGCAGACTAGGCATAATATAAGAAAATATATATAAATTAAAACTAAGACTAGTTATCTACCTATTAATTCTAGTAATAATAGCTAATAGTTATGGGTTATTATTAGCTATTAAAGTGATAGAGATTAGTTAAAGTAATTCACTCACATATATAGCTCACTCGCTTATAAAAAACGTTATACTATTTATTTTATAATGTATTAAACTTAATATACAAAATTATTTAAAGTTAGTTAAATTTATACTATAAAATCTAATTTTTAATATAACTTATAAAAGTTATAAATTTAAAAAGTAATAAATATTAAATTCTTATATATATTTTAAAATTAGTATTTTTAAAATACTTAGAAATTTAGTAAAATTAAAAATCTATAATTTTTTTTAAAAGTATATTTAGTTTAATAAAATTTTTATAGTTATAAACTAATAATATAGTTATGTTTTTTTATAACTATAAATTTTATTATAAAAGTTTTTTAGTAAATAATTATAATAAATAGTATATATACTTTAAATAGCATAAAATAATTTACTAATAAATATAGTTATTATAATTAAAAGCAGTACTTTTTAGAACTAGAATATTTTAGTAGTAAAAAGAGTTTATTTATATACAAAAAAGTAGTAAGTTTTAATATATTTAATAAAAGCTTTAAAATATTTTAATATTTTATAAATTATCGTATTAGTTTTTAAAACCCTTATTTAATTTTTAAATTTTTTTTTTATAAAATTTATTATTATTTTATAAATTTTAGCGACTATATTAATATAATAATAATAATAAATAATTATTTTATAACATATTAACTTTTAACATTTTTATAATAACTTAACTATTTTAGTTATAACTTATTTTTATTAATATATTTAAATGAACTACAATTTTAAAAAAAATTATAAGTAATTTTAAATAAACTTTTAACTATTTTTTATATTTTATTTAAAAGCTAATAATTAAATAATTAAATTAATAAACTTTATTAATATAATTTATAGTTAATACATATTAATATTTTTATATAAATTAGAACTTTTTAAAAAAAACTATAAAAAATTTATATTAATTACTATAAAGTTTATAATTTAATTGTAAAATTTAAAATTTAAAAATATACTATTTAATAATAAAATATAAACTAAAAATAATAACTTATACTTATCTATTACATAAAAAACTTAGTTTAATTTAATATATAAAATATTTATTTAAAAAATATTAAATTTAAAGTATTTAAAAACAGTATATTTTTAAGTAATATTTTTATATATATATTAATTTATACTACTTAAATTTATAAAAATAAATTTAGTTTTTTTATTTTTGTATTATTTACTATACTTAAATTTAAATAACTTTTTAAATAATAAAATTATTTACTTAAAATTATTAGAATTAATAAAAAAATTTAAATACTATATTAAATAAATTAAAATTTTATATTTATTTATATATAACATACTTTTTTAATTTTACTTAAAAGTATTTCTAAATCTAATACTTTTTTTAAACTTAATAGTTAAAATATAAAAGTTTTTATTAAATAAATACAAATAATACTTATAAAATATAAAATTAATTTATTTAATAATTTATTTAATAACTTTTATAAATATTAGTAATAATATTAATTTATAATATATTTTATAAGTAACTTATATATATAAAAACATAAACCTATTAGTAAAACTAAATTAAGTAATAAATATAAATATAAATAATATATAAGTAAATTATGTACTTTTATTAAAAAAATAGTTTTTACTTAATAATTTTTTTGAATTTTAAAAATAAAAATTTATAAATATAATAAAATAACTATTAAATTTATAGTAAAATATTTAAATTTAATAAAAATTTATTAAACTTAAATTACTTTTCTTTAATATACTTTTTAACTATTTATATTTTTATTTTTACTAAATAATAAAATATAAAAACTTAAATTTAAATTATTTAACCTATAACGTTTTTTATAAGTGAGTGAACTATATAAGTGAGGGAACTATTTTAACTAATTTCTACTACTTTAATAGCTAATAGCAACCTATAACTATTAACTATTATTACTAGAATTAATAGGTAAATAACTAGTCTTAGTCTTAATTTATGTATATTTTTTTATATTATACTTAGCCTACTTACAGCGTTCGTAGTATTTAGACTATTATAGACTATTAGCTTTATATCTCTTATTAGAACTTAATTCTATTCTTATTTACGTATTAATATTAGCTTAAGCTAGTATAGCTATACCTTCTACTTATAATAAAGTATTATAGTAACTATTTATGATATAAGAGTCTTCTAAGGAAGCCTTTTTATAAACTTTTTTTTTATATTATATATTTATACTTTAGTCTCGCGCTAGCGTATAAGCTCTTGCTCTAAATATTTTAGCTTATAACTTATTATATTCTTCCTTTCTTCACGTAACGTTTTAACTTATTATTTAGTACGATACTTAGTAATTAATTAATGCTTTTTATTAAGTACTTAACTCTTTACTTATAGCGCTACCATGACATTACGTTACGTCTTTACTAATTTCTTATAATAGATAACTTAGATCTTACTAAAATCCTTAGAGACCTTATCTCTTAACTTATGACTCTAAAGGTAAGTAATAAATTACTTATAAACACTTTAGTAAAGTAAGAAACCTAATATAAAGAAAATATAAAAACTTTTTATATTAAGCTTAATAAGATAAAGTAAGCGTTTACTAGTTTAACTCCTATTATTACTATCTCCCCTGTTAAAGAAAGTCTAGCTCTTGTTACTAGTTTATTTAGAAATAGCTTTAGTTTTATAATTCTAATTCTATTTATAACTATAACTAGTACCTATTTTTAAGTTCTTTAAGCTATGGTTAAGAACGTGAGATTAACTATTATACTAGAACTTATTATACTACTAATAATAATAAAATCTAACTATCTATCTAACCCCTTAATATTTACTAGAAAATAAAAGGACTTACGTATTTTTATTAGGAAACTTAACTATAAGCTTAAAGATAATACTAACTAATACTCTACTAAATACTCTTAACTTTTATATATATATTTAAGGCTAGAGAAGGACCCGGTAACACTTATAAACCCTTTTATAAATAAGAATATATACTTAGTAGAATAATTAATTACCTTTTTATAAGCTATATATAGAGATCTAAATAGAAAACTTATTATCTTAAGTAAGCTTAATTTATTTTACTAAGAATAAAAGAGTTTTATTATTTACTTTATTAAATTTCATAAACTAGCTATTAACACTAGACTAAATAAAATTAGTCTAATTACTTAGCTAAAAAGGTTATTAAATAATAATCTTTATTAAATAATAGTAGATATTAAAATCCCTAATACGTTAAATAACTATACTAACTTAATATTCTTATATAATAATAACTTTTAGTATCTTCCTTTACCGCATCTTACTAGGCTATAATCTGTATTATAAAGAGATTCTAATGCTATAGAAATTAATATTTTTAACTATACTTCTATTAGATTAGCTAAACAAGAAGTCTAAAAACGCAATAGTTAATATTTTAAGTATAATAAATATAGTTATATTTTCTAAAACTACTTTATCTCTTTACTAGAATTCTAATTTATAAGTTTATTCTAACCCTAATAAGTAACCTGCTTCTGTTCTTTCTTTAGATTTAAATTTTTTTATAAATAAGAATATTTCTAAACTCTCTAAGCTAGCTTACTAAAAGCTTTATTCTAGTATTAAGTTACTTTTTAAGACGTTTTTAATATTAGATTTCTATTAACTTTTAGACCTCTTATTTAGTAACTAACTTTTGGAATTATTAAGTGAATATTTTGTGTATTATCTAATAAAATAGCTTATTATACTCTATTACTACTTTAATTAATACTAGAGTAACTAGTATAGGTTATATTAGTAGATTTTTAGTTAGTATTTAGAAACTCTATCTCTTACTACTCCCGAACGTCTTATATCCTACTAGTTTTAATAATTAATATCTTAAAGAGAGTTATATCTCGTATATTGCTAATATAACTCTTTATTATATAAATTATATTAAGAAAATCTGTCTCTTTATAATAGCTATAGAAAACCATAAATTAATTCTTAGCTAATTTTAGATAAGAAAATATAAGATTAATTTTAATTATTATATTCTATAAGTGAGCTGCGCACCCAAGCGAGCTGCGTATCTTAGAATTCACTAAAATATCGAAATTTTCCACCTTAATATCTCAACAACCACTTAATGATAAATTCTAAAAATTGAAATTTGAGCTTTTATATACACATTACAGCTTTCATGAGAGTTGCATAAACATTGGTTGAGTAGTTTCTAAGATATAGCGATTTAGGAACCAAAACGAAGCCAAATCGCTATATCTCAGAAACTACTCAACCAATGTTTATGCAACTCTCATGAAAGCTGTAATGTGTATATAAAAGCTCAAATTTCAATTTTTAGAATTTATCATTAAGTGGTTGTTGAGATATTAAGGTGGAAAATTTCGATATTTTAGTGAATTCTAAAATGCGCAGCTCGCTTAGGTGCGCAGCTTACTTATAGAATATAATATAATTTATAAAAGCTACTTTTTAATACTTCTTATTACTAGGCCTATTATTTACACTTATTTTAATTTTTTATTTATTTAAGAGAAAATACTACCTGCTTAAGGGACCTCCTAGTAAACTCTTTACTAAAAGGCTTTTATTTTAATATTATTTATATATAGTATTTATAAACCTGCTCTTTAAAGTTATTACTAACTACTTAAACTTAATATAATAACTAGTTAGCTAAAATAAACTATTAATTATAAGAATTTAATATTTATTTAGAGAATCTTTTGGTGAACTGTTCTCTAGAGAGTTTCTATTTAGAATCTAAATTTATATCTAAATCTAATATTAAACTAAATAGAGACTTTATAAGAAAGCCTTTCTCTTAAGGCTTTAAAAATTTCTTAATAAAGGCTTTACTAAAAGGCCTTTATAAGAACTTTAAATTAAGTATAGATATCTATTTAATTAGGGCAGCCTCTTTTATATAAATAGTTTAGAAATATAAATATAAAATCTTTACTCATCAGGAAAAAAATTAGTGGTATTTTTATAGTATTTAGTAGTATTTAGCGGCTATTTATATATTTTATGTATTTTACTTTATAGCTTATAGTCTTAACTTTAAAGCAGTATTAAAACTGCTAAACGTAATACTATCTTATAAAATACTATAAAATACGCGATTATATCCTCTAAAGCTTTTATTATTATTTGTGATATTTATATAATTTATTGATTACATATATTTTATAAATTTAACGCTTTGTGTTAGGAAAAAAATTGGTGGTATTTTTATAGTATTTTATATAACCTGCTCTATAGCTTATAGTCTTAACTCTAAAGTAGTATTAAGCTACTAAATATAATATTATCTTATAAAATACTATAAAATACGCGATTATATTCTCTAAAGCTTTTATTATAGTTTGTGATATTTATATAATTTATTGATTATACGTATTTTATAAATTTAACGCTTTCTAGATATACTATATATTTATTTATTATATATATATAGTATGTATATTTCTATCTATATATTAAGCTAGCTTTAACCTGTAATAAGTAGTAATTAACTATAGAAAAACATAAAATACGTAATACTAGCTTTTTATATTACTAGTAAGCTTTATATTAATTATACTTATAATTTACTATATATACGCACTACAGTTGACGTATATTATATATTTTAAACTATAGTTTTAAATTAGTAGCTACTGCTAATTTGCTATATAAAGTAATAAAATAGTATATAAGATTTATTTACTTTTTTTTTCTTTACTATTATTTTTTTTAATCTGCTTAAAGTACTTCCTGCACCTATTATTTAAATTTATAAATTTTAGTATAACCTATCTATCTTTAGTCCGCACACGGGCCTTTATATTTTCTAAGATATTATTATTTATAATGTCTATACTTATAGTATTCTTAATAAGAATATACTATAGAATATTATTATTAATTACTTTTTTAATTATATTAGTGTTTTAAAAAGTTATAAAATACTCCCAAACAGCAGTAAAATTATAGCTATAAAATATTAAAATTATATTTTCAGTATACTACGGGAAGAGGACCTTATATATGAATTAAAAAAAATTATAAATATAGAAATAATTAGATATTATTAGAATCCTATTATAATATATTAATTAGCTTATATAGAGTCTATACTATAGTATATAAAAGCAGTAAACTATTATAAGTTATAGTAATTAGAGGTGTATATTATTATAAAGTAATAAAATTAATAAGATATTTACACTTACGTTCTATAGTACAGCTATAAAGCTATTATTATACTTTAGATCTAAGTCTTCTAGGTCTTTTATAATATCTTTATAAGAATTATTAATTACTTATTAACTAGATTATATTTATTATAGTATTATATTTTGTATTTTATTAATTTATTATAGAAGTAGCCTATGTATCTTGTTAACGTGTTTAGGTTTATAGCTTTTTTATATATTCTACAGTCACTCCTAAGTATTTATAGTAGTATTTAGTAGATATAAGAAGAATATTATTAAATCTTATCTATAATTATTATATTAGCCTTAAACTTTAGAGTTATCTTTATTTTATTTTTATATTCTTTAAGAGTATACTATATTACTAGGTAGATTAGCTATATTATATTAGGCATTATTAATACAAAGAGATCGGCGCTGTTTTTATTAAAAATAAATAATTTTAAACTAGTATTAAAGAATACACGCTTAATATAGCGTGTAATAACTAGTAATCTAAAATATATTACTTTATATTAGTTCTTATTAATTACGTTAAAATTAATATATATAATACTAACTAGGCCGCCTAGTATAAAGCTATTATTTTTAAGTAACTTATTTATTTTTATTATAGCATTAGTCTCTAGCTCTAAATAGTTATAGCTTCTAGTAATAACTTTATATATTATAATTATTAAGGAAGAACAAAACACACTAAGCTAATTATATAATTATAATACTAGTTAGTATATTACTACTAAATTTAGTGGTATTATACTTTGCGTGTTATTATTTCTAGTATTATATCTAACACTTTACTAGCTACTATATTATAGCTTTTTATAATATTTATTACCTTACTTCATATCCGCATTATTATTGTATTTAGGCTACTAATATTTGTTTCTGGCTAAAAAGATAAATAAAGAGCCTCAGGGAATAAACCTATTATTATCCATATAATAAAATATAATAATATAATATAATATATCACCATATTAGCAGAGTTTAATATCTCTTTAGTTTATTATTTATAATTTTTTTATAGTAGTTATTTATATAAGTAACGCCTTTATTATTTATAGAATATAAATTTACGTGCTATAGTCTCGCTTAGTGTCGGTAAACTTCTACTTAATAAGAATAAAATAAAACACTAAGATAATACTTCTATTAAGGTTAATACTATATTATACTATAAAATATAGTTATGTTAGCCAAATCCATACATTTATGCTAATATAAATTATTATATTAAATATAATATTATCTCCTTCTAGAGCTAGCTTATTTACTATATATACTTTCTTATAATTTTATTATCTAATTTATTTATGTATTTTACTAAGTAAAGGAGGCGTTCTTATACTCAGCAGTTAATTTACTAATAATTAAGTCTAATATTATATTATACGTCTATCCTAGAGAGTAGATAGTAAGTAATTAAGATAAATTAATAAAGTTAATTAGCTCTTATATAAACACTACTATACTAAAAGGTGCTAGATATTCTATAATCCTACTACTATTATATTCTAAATAATAATATATTTAACTTTAATATTCCGCGTTAGCTCTATTACTAAAAGTAGTTAATATACTAGTTTATTAACTATAGATATCTTAAAAGGGCGGCTTTTTAATTTATATATTATAATCTAAATAGTTTAGCTTACTCTAGTATAGATTTATCTTAGATAAGTTTTTTTTAAGTAGTATATAAACAGAGTCCGTTTCACAATTAACATATGTTTTATAACTAGAGTATATAATAATATAAATAATAAAAAGAGATAGAAGAATAGTAGGTATTAAGTTAACACAACCTACTTAATTTTTTATAATTATAGGAATTTGCCGCTAATTAGTGTAATTTCGCGCCACTTATAAAACGTTAGCGTATATTACGGTAATTTATAGTAGTATTAGCTATATATTCCTTTCATTACTCTATAGCCCGTAATTGCTTTCTTATAAACCTATTAACTTATGTCTTATTTACGTGTTTGAAATCTTTATTATATATAGTATTATATATATCCTAGTCACTATAGCTGTTTATAAAGAAGGTATTTATAATACTAATATCTATCAGCATAAAAGAAACTAGTTTTGTAATATAACTAATATTATATATTTAAAGGACATCTAGCATGCGCTTTGTCTTAGTATTAGGTAACTTTATATTCTATACTTTTAGTATTCTAGTCTTTATATTAATCTTATTTTTATTATAAACGCAGAGAGTTTCCACTAAAGCTCTAGTATATATTATATACTTATTATTACTATTAAGTTAGTTTATATTCTGGATTAATAGTAATAGCTAAAGTCTTTTTATTTTATAGCTACAGAAGCTATTATTTGCCTACTTATATTCTTATACTATTATATTATTATAGTAAGGCATAACTGTATCTAACTACTCTAGTATATAGTAAATAAAAACTTTATTAAGTTTATCTAAATTAGATACATCTCTGCTAAGGTGAATGTAATAGATAATACTATAATAAATACTTACAAATATTATTAATATCTATTTAGTATTAGTATTAAGTTAGTTAATGTTTTAGTTTATTTTTTAAATTCTATTAACTTACTTATAGCATTCTCTTATGAAAGAGGCTAGCTTAGATATAAGGCTTATTATTTTTATTTACTACTATACCTCTTTAGCTATACGCTAGAAATCCGTGTTAATATTTTAGTCCCTAAGTGCTTAAGTATTAAAGCTATTAATATTCTATATATATAAGTAATATATATATATGTTAATAAGAGAACTTAGTTATACTATTTATATCATATCTATCTTATTTATAGTGCTAATTATAGTAGTTAGCTTCTATAATTAAAGCTTAACTTAAATTATTATATTTAGGTATATAGTATTATATTATACTATCTATTTCTTATAAGTGTTTTACTTATTAGTTTTATGGTAAAATCCCTTTTATAGCTTATAAGCCTACTCTAAATACTCTATATCTATATTTCTAATTAATCTAAATTTCTGGATTGCTTCTGGGTAGTGGGTAATAGTATATAGCTTAAAAATATTAAAGTTTAAAGGCCCTATCTTACTTAGTCAGAATAGAAAAAATATGTCTTTAGTTTAATCTATTCTATATATTATTACTTTTATATACTGAAGCGTTATACCATCATGTGTTGTATACTATAATAATATAGTAAAATTAATAAAAGCTTAAATAAATAATATAGCGTCTTTATTATGCTTTAATAGAGAAACTATAACTAGAACTAATTAATATAATAAAGACTTATATATCTTTCTAGTTTACTAGTAGGTATTTACTTAATTATTTTATATTATTATATTAATAAACTATTCTACTTGTGCAAAGTGAGTAGTAAGAAGTGTCTCTATAAGTAATAATTACTAGCTATAACTATCTATATATAGAATATTAAGTGTTTAGAATTTCCTAGCTTATACCTCACATTAGAGAAGATCCTAGATCTAATTTAAAAGATATTTACTAGTAAGGCCTTTAAGCACCTAGTATAGAAAATTAAGTACTATTATTATATAAATATTAAATAGTTTATAGTTCCATGCGAAGTTATGGAAAGAGCGGATATAATTTTTATTATCTTTATTATAAACTACGCAGTTCTTCTGTTATTTACGTAGCTATACTTATATAATTTAATATATTCTTAAAGGCTATAGTTATAAGATAGCTATTACTAAATTATACTATTAATTTAGTAGTATATAGTAAACTAAGTAGCTGTAGTTACTTTTAATACTTATAAGTATAACTTACTCCTCATAGTCAGCTATAAATATAACTAGAATTAGAAAGTAATATTAAATATATTTATTTGTATATTAGAGATATATTTTTTTTTTACCAGCCTTTTCTAATACTTTATGTAATATTAGTGTTTATATTTAAGTAATAATAGTTTTATTAAGATTTATATTTAAGTATAGCCTTAAGAACTTTATGTTATATTATTAGCCTTCTAGTATAGTCACTAAGTATATATACTAGAAAATATATAAATAGTAATAAAGCTAGTTAGTTTACTAACTATCAGACGCCTAGTTTAATATTTCTAATTATAAAACAAACCAGCCAGGCCTTCTTATTACTGGTGTATACTATTAGTTATATTTTATTACTAGTTAATAAGATTAGCACTATAGTTACGTTATATAGTAGTTATTTTTATATTTCCTACTATTAGTTTATAGTATAAAGCTTATTATATATTCTTATTTTACTTAATAAGTGTTGTCTTATAAGCGAGAAGATTATATTACTTTTAAAAAAAACGTAATTAATAAGTAGTAATATTATATATAGCGCATCACAGTAATACACTAACAGCTATTAATTATTAATAATAATAGTTATTATTTTTTATTATAGTTAAGTGTTTTTGCTTTGGTCGTGTAGCTATAGTAGCTTTTTTCTAATCTCTTTAGCATTCCAGTAAAAGAAATACTTACTATATATTTCTTATAGTTATATATTACTTAGCTATATGTTAATAGCGTGATCTAATATTCTATAAATTACTTACTATAAAACTTATATATATTCTATCTTACTATTAAATAAATAGAACAGTGCAAGTGTCTTCTCTAATTTATTATTAATATATTTAATATATAACATACTATTATATAATACCGTAATATTATTAATAAGTGGTAGATTTTTTTAATTCTATTTTAGAGATTTACCTATAGCGCGGCTAGTGACCTCTTTAAATATCTTAACCTAAAAAATATTTATAAATACTTTTATATAAGTTTATTAGTTAGCTTTAGTATTTACTAAGCTATATTAACTATTTTAAGTAACTAAGATTTTATTATATCCTAAGTTTATAGTCTGTTTTATTATTTTTCTAATAATATTATTATCTAGAGCCTAAGTAAATGGTTATTTAGTATCCTATTCTAATTTAGCCTTATATTTAGTTAACTAGTGTTTTTTTATATCTTAATAGTATACTAGCACTTCTTTCTTAATATCTTTAATATAATTAGGTTTATATATATTTCTTATTTAGTTTTATTAACTCTAGTAGTATTACTTATATTAGATTAAGCTATTAATACTTTTTAATTTAGTTCTACACTAAATACATTATTACTAAATAGTATTTATTTATAAGTTATAGTATATTTTATTATATATTTCCCTAATGCTCCGCTGTTTATTAGTATTCCACTATTAGTATATTTATAATAATAATAGTCAAAAGGTCCCATTATTCTATATAGTAAGATATAATTATAATAAGTTATTATTAAGTTATATAATAATCAATAATAAATTGCTCTAGGGGGGGGGGGGGGGGGGGGGGAAGAGAGAAAAGTAATTTACACTAAAATATACTATTTTATTATAGTATTAAGTTAACTAGAGCTTAATATGCTAGTAATAATATATTTTTTTTATATCTATAAATCTTTCTTTATACTAGTCTTTACTGCTTCTAATATTCTTACTATTATTTATAATAAACTATACTCTATAATATTAATATGCTACTAAACCTAAGTAGTATAACTCTATAATAAATTTAAAAAAAAATATATAACTTATTATTAGCTTAGGTATTAATACTAGCTGACTTAACGCCATTAAATAAATTTTTAAGTAGATTATTATAGAGAAGAGTTTGTTATATACTTTATTCTATAAAAAATTAAACACATTACTGCGTGAGAGGATAATCTAGAAAGTTATTCTTTAAATAATAGAATATAAAAGAGTACTAAAGTTATAGATATATAAGACTATATAGAATATACTAGCCTACACGTAGTTAAATATACATAAAAAGATAAAAACATAAAAGTAGTTTAGTAATTATATAGTTAGTATAGAGAATAAGTATATATTTAGTATAAATTTATAAATTATATCTATATATAGCTATATATAAACCTGTAGATATAGTCTTAATTAATTATTAATATTACTTTACAGTTAGTAGCTAGATAGTATAAACTTAGTCTTATATATAGATATAGTCTTAAGTTTAGTAACTATATTTTCTATAACTTAAAAACTACGCGCCGTGAAGTACTAGTAGCTTATAAAAATATATATAACTACTAGTATAGATTATAACTTAGTCTGGATATAAGCTACTAATATAGATATTATACTTATATAAAATAATAGAGTATTAAGGGCTGCCCTGTTTTAGGCAGTTTATAGTAAGATAAGCTAGATAGTATTTACTACTATTTATAGAGATAATATATAATTATATACTACTATTATAAGCGTGTTGCTAATATGTATATAACTTTATTTTTATTATAATATATATTAAGTAAACTAGCAGAAAGCAGCTAATTAATAGAATAACTATTATTTTATATAAAATAGTCATTAGAGTCATTAAACGTATTAAAGTTAAATATTATTACTATAATATATATATAATTACTTTATTTATTAGTATTATTAAATTTTTAGCTAAATATAGTGTGCTGTATGATACCCTAATCTACTATATTATACCCTAAGTAATAGTAAATTATAGATACTAATTAATAGCTATAATTATAAGTAGCTCTTTATAAGATATATATTTAGTATTCTAGCTACTACTATTATTAATATATATAACTATTATTAGATTATATTTCACTTATCTTATTATTCTCTCTACTTATTATGCTATTCTAACTAGCTAAGTTCTAATTATTTCTACTCTAGTTTCTATCTATTTTATTATTCTTATTAATTAGGTCTTTATTTATCTTGCTACTATAACTTTAGTTTCTGCTATTACTATTATTCTAATTAACATCTTATGTCTTCACGAAGTTAGGGAGACTAATATTGAATTCTAAGTCTAAACTATATAAAATAGAGTTATTATTATGCTTATGCTATTAATAAACCTATTTTATAACTACACTAACATTAAAAGAAGCTATTAGATAGTTATAATATTTCTTCTTCTTTAACTACTTAAAATTAATAAACACTTTATTATCTTTACACTATTTGATAATCTTATAGTATATAGTATTTATAAAGAATTTATTTTTAATATAGTAACTTATAACTGCTAGGATATTACTAATAATAATTAAACTTACTTATAGTCTAGTAATTACTAATAAATTTCTAACTATATCTCAGATAAACTTTAGCAGACTAGTAATAGTAATATTATAAATTAAGAATTTAACTTAACCACTTTAGATACTATTAATAGTAAAGGCCTGAATCTAGTTAACTTTTAGTATAATTTCCTGTTATATAGTGCTAGATAGCTGATTATAATACTATTTTACTAAAATATATAGTTCTGTAGTATAGATAGTAAGCTATGTTATATATAAAACAGTAAGACTAATTTACGCTAGCTTAATACTAAAGTTAATTAATATTATTATAATATAGAATACGCGCTGTGTATAATCTATGTTATAAATAAACTTACTAAATTCATTTACCTATACTATACTTTTAGTAGATAGGAATGTAATAGTATAGTTATAATAAAGCCTCTCTTTAAAGAAAGTAGCTGCTAACTTAAATATGTTTTTATTTTTAATATTAAAACTAATATAAAGCTAACTATATAGCAAGACAATATTTATAAAGTATATAATATCTTTAATAAACTAATATTATAGCTAGAACTATATAGTATCTGCACTAGCTAACAGTAGACAGCTATATAGGGATACTAACTTTTATTAGTAAAAAGAGATATTAGTATTTAGACTAAATATAAATCTAAACTAATATATATTACTAAAAAAAATTTAAGGTATAGAATTTTTCTTTTAAATATATATATCTCCCGTACTACTTACGTAAGGCCTATTCTATATAAGTTTACTAAAACTACCTAGTTCAGATACTTTACTAGCTTTATTATAGAAAATAAAATATAAGATACTAATAATATATACGCGCGTCTATAAAATAATATTAAAAATTATAAAAATAGTATCTATCTTCTTTACTAGGTTTATAATTACTATATTAGATAAGAGTATTAAAGCTATTTTATTATTACTTATTATTTTTTCTTTTATTATAAGCTAGTTAAAGTGCTGATAGAACTCAGCATATTTAGCTAAATTAGAGTCTATAATAAAATATAGATTTCTATTACTATTAGAAACACCCGTGAGGCGTAGTAATTACTAATCTTTTAATAAATCTATAAGCTTAAAGTATTTATTAAAATTAGTAATATTACTAGCCTTAAACATACAGTAAATTAGTAAGGCTATACTTAATATATAGGTATTACTATTAACAAAATAATCATCATACATATTATTATTATTATTAATATATTTAGGAGTATTATTTATGCTAGCTGTGGTTTACTATATAATAGTATTTTATTTAAATACTTTAGTCTTAGTTACGCGCATGTGCTGGTGAATAATAATAGAAAACTTTAAAGCCTTATTTTATAACTAGAGTATTTTATAATTAGCTATAAGAGCAGTGCTGATGTTCTTAGCTAGTATATTAAGTTAATAATTAAGAGATAAGAGTATCTAAATTCTACAGAGATCTTAATACAACGCTCTAAGTTAGTATTAGTATTATATTAATATAATTAGTAGTATTAATTTACCGGTGCCTTTTAGACCTTAGACTAGTAGAATATTATTAGTTATATACTTAAGTACTATACAGGCTTGTTTCTACTTATTATCTAAAAGTAATAAGATAAATTAGTAGGTATCTTTAACTATAACAACACCATACTTATTAATATCACAAGAAAAGTAGTTAATACGTGGAAGATTAAGGAAGTTATTAGCTATAATAATCTAGCGCTTAATTAGAAAAACGCTGATTCTTTACCACATATATTATAAAATATTAATCTTTTAAGTTATTCTGACTTTAGGGATATGCTTATATATATAGTATTTTATGCCTTAAGACTTAATTAGTGCATTACTTAGCTCCTTAATAGTCGTAAACTAATAGCTATTTAAAATATATTTCTGCTTAATATTAGGGAGCGTAGCGAACATCCTATTCACATAAAATTAAAAAATAAAGTAAAAATAGTTATAGCTAGAGCTAAACAGTATTATATTAATAATAACACCCTTTTAGTTAACAGTGCTATCTAAGTCTTCTCTAAAAAAAATTATATTAATAATTAAGTCTGTGTAAAGACTAAGCCCTGGAGCTATTTAAATAGTTATAAAAAAAACTCTATCACTACCTTCAGGAAAAGCGATAAGATGAATAACAGTAAGTAGATAAGAGTTCTAGTTAAAACCTTCTATACTAGTAACCACTAAATAGAAACTAATAGTGAAATATTTAATAAAGTAGTTAAACTAATATCTTACTATAATCTAATAAAATAGCTAGGTGTTTACTAGAAGCTATATATCTAGCTAAACATTAATAGTACGCCTATTCCACTAAAGGAGTAGAGGGTTTTTATATTTTTACTTATTTAAACTAGCGTTTAAGTCGCTAATAAGACTATTAATCCACTTAGTGCTGAGTATAAAAAAGTAAATAATAATCTTTAAGTAAGCTAGTAGCATGTCCTAAGTATAATAAATCTGCTAAGTATATAGTTTAAGATTACTATTAACGAAAAAGTGCTCGCTAAGTAGAGTGCATACACCACTATCAGACTTATTAAAAGTAAAAGTAAATTTAATATAGTATAACTATAATATTATAGTATTTTACGGGAAAATGTGCTTAAGATACTTAAGTATTACTAAATATAATAAGCGCTAGGTATCTAAAAAAGCGGTATTAATAATATCTATATTAATAATACTATTAATATTCGCGTTTGTGAATTGGATAAGTGCTGTCTTATATACACGGCCGCTACACATCTCACTGCTCTTATAAAACACTATAAACTTAATATTATATAAAGTAATATATTCGTCAACGATCTGCGTTACAAACTATACTATAAGTTAATCCTTATTTAGTAAGTTAAGTGTATTATGCGGCTTGCCTATTTCAGTATTATTATTACCACTCTAGAATTTAATATCCTCTACCTAATTATCTGATGCTTAACGTGAATTAACTAGACCAGAAAATCATCAGGACTATAAGCTATTGTTTATTTTAATACTATTTAAAGAAATGTTACTAGAGCTCTATTTAGTATCTATAGGCTCTAAGAGAGCAATAGCTACACTAGAGACAACAGTATCTATTATATTAGTTATATCTAAAGTAACTATAATAACTGTCACAGGTAGAGCCTTAGATCTACTTATATAATTATTAATAACATATTCTATGCTTCTATAATTCTTGTAGAATTAACTATAATAGGTTATAATATAGTTAATTAAGCTGTAGTTTAGGCACACGCGTGTTAGTCAGCAGCGCTTTTATACTAATTTAAAATAGTCCTACTTTTTATAACTCTTTATACTATAGTTATAGCAGGTGTTCTAAGTATAGTCGCGCTTAAGATAACCAGTTTCATTATAATTATAATAGATTTATAAGGCTTATTTCTTAGAGCATGCGGCGTATATATAGCCTGTTAAGCCGTAAATATAACATTTCAGAGCATTAACTGCAGATATATAAAGGCTATTAAGCTTAAGAAGCCAGGCATTACTAGGCTAGGGATTATTATTAATAGATAAACTAATATTAGTAACACCTGTAGCTAGAGAATGCTTAAAGACTATAACTCTTTTCATAAACTTCTTATAGTCGCTGATATAGTTAATATTATAGTTAATAAAATAATTTATAAAAAGGTCTATCCTTAACAGTAGAATGTATATTAAGTAAGTTATCTATAATATTCTCTTAGCACACTTAAATCTCTTACTAGATATATAGTATAAGAACTGATCTATTTAATTTATAGGCTAATAAGTCTTCACATTTACAGACTTAGCTAGTATAGGTTTAAGTAGTAAGTATAGTAGAACTATTTAGCCTATATAGATAATATCATTAAGCAAAGGCGAGTAAGGTTTATAATAAAAGGTAAAGTCAGTAAACAAAAAAACCTAAAATTAATTAGTAACTTAAAGTCTTGGTATTACTATATATAGTAGTATAATATATATTAAAGCTAGAAGTAACTAACACGCTAATACTTACTACCTATAGTATAATATAAGTTTATAGAGACTACTCTACCTAGCCTGCTTTATAGTATAGGTTAGGTAATAATTTAGTATTATTAAGCTCTTATAGTTTATAATATAAGCGTATAGTATAAGAGATAAGAGATTTAGGAAAAAAAAAATTTAAGTAAATAACTTTAAGTCTTAATATACTTTATATAGTATTTAAAGTAAATTAAAACTTAGTAGCGCATTAAGCGCGCTATACTATTAAATAAGATATTATAAAAAGTATTATTTACTTTTATATAATATTATACGTCGCATGCGTCTTAGTAGAATAGAGTAAATAATATAAATAATTAATAAATACATACTAATAGTACATGCTTACTACTATAAATTATAATAAAATACTAATTTATACAGGATTTCGCAATAGAGAGCATATTATATAGATTTAAGATATATACTAATTATTATATTTTACGTATATATCTTTATTATATTTATATATTCTTATTACCATGCGAGATGCTATATATAGTAAGTAAAAAATATATAATAACTAGAAAAAATAATTCTTTCTTCTAGTTACTTAAAGGCTTAGTAGAGACCAGAAATCCCTTATTATATAAAATAATAATATAAAATAGAGGTTTTTAGTGGTGTAGAAATAAATAGAGCATATTACTTATTATAATAAATACTAATAAATAAGTACTAGTTATTTTATATTACTATATATTTTATATATGGATGCTAATGGCTCTATGGATATTAATAGCACACATTTTAACTAACTCTATATAATAATAATAATACTAGAAACGTTTTGTATATTATGTTAAAATAAGTAATTACTTTTCTACTAGAACTCTATCTAATTACAGTTATTCTCATTATTTTGTTATAGCTAGGAAGTTTAAATACTAGCGTATATACCTATTAAGAATATATAAGTTAAATATAAGTGTATATAGATTATGCTTAGACTTGCTTATATTAAAAACTATAAGAGCCTAGCGGTGCTAAACTACTACCTAGCCTATATTATAAAGTAAACTAAATAAAGTAGTTTTTATAAACTATAAAATTATAATATAATTCTATTAACATACCGTAATATACCGTATGCTGTTATAAGAGAAAACTAGAGACTTTAAGCTTTAATTTATAAGATTAGCAAGTAACTACCTAATAATAGCAGTAGTTATAATAATAAGAAAATAGTAAGAAGTATAGCTTATTATATATTACTTTTACTACAAAAGTTACTAGTATATATATCTAGATTACGGGTATTATTACTAATTAAAGTAAATTTATAGTGTTTTTTTACTACGTCTTTTTACTATATCTCTATACTTTATTATATGTTTGTTTTTAATAATCTATTTTAATACTTAACACTAACGCTGTCCTGACTGAACCGTTAATTAATAACTATATCCTTTAATTTAATATCTATTAATATACTTTTATATATTCTATTATTATATATGTGTTGCTAATAAAGTACTGTAATAATAGCTAGTTTATAAATAAAGTTACTAGAGTAGTATAAAATACATCTAAAACTAAGTAAAAATATAAAGTTCTCTAAAGACTTTAGATTAAGTTCTTAGTAGTATAGTAGCCTAAAGCAGAAGATTATAAGAGTTATACTTAAAATAAAACTTAAGAATATAACCTATTATAGTAACTTAGATAATATAAAATATAAATATATTATGGAATTTTGTGTTAAGATACCAGAATTTAGCAACACACCAGAAAAATAGAAAATATATATAATTATAAGAATAATAGAAACTATATATATAAATAATGTAAGAAGAATACAGGGTGGTTTTTAATCTATATAAATATAAACTTTAATATTTATATCTCTACTTATAAATCTATTACTACTTAAACCTAGTTACTAAGCTTAAATAACGTTATTTTATTAGCAGAGTGTACTCTAACAGATGAACTTAATTAAGTAGTTACTATATAATATTTTACTTTATTTAATTAATTAGGCAGCATATGCACCTGTTAGTAAAAAAAATATCTTAATTAAAATCTAAAATATATATAAGAATAACATATTAGAAGTAATTAAAGTACTTAAAGTCTTATATATTTTATCTAGAAGTAGACAAATTACTTTATTAGAGAAGCTAAGAAAGGAATTAGAGGTTTATAAAAAGTTTTATTATATAAATATATCTAAAAATAGTATATACCTAGCGCCGTGAAAGTATAAGTATCTTATTATTTAAAATAATACTAACCTAAACATAGTCCTTAACTAGATGGTAAGAAATAGTATATAGACTATAATACTTATAACGCTATTATTATCTCTAAATATCTGTTTTATAAATACTATTAAGATGTAACTTTTTATCTCTATAATATAATTTATACCCCAAACCTATAAAGGAAGCGGCAGAAAGTGTAAAACAGTAATATATATTAATAGTAATAGTAGTAATAATAAACTACTTTTATATAGGCAGGAGATAAAACAGATAGTCTTATACTATTTACTATTAAAAGATAGTAAAAAAGAGGAGGTTTACTCTAATAAACGTTCTAAAAATAAATCTATATTAACTAATAGTAATATAGATAATAATAAGGTAGATAATAATAACATATATATGCCTAGTAATTTTAATCTTAGTTTTAGTAATAAAAAAGAGAATAATACCTTAAACAACAGAAATAGTAATAATAATAAAATAGATAATAATAATAAAGAGTATAATATCCCAGATAACGATTTTAATTACTAGGATATTAATATAGATAAGTTATATAAGTTTAATAAGTAAAAATTTTTCGCATCCCTTTATTAAGCCGGTTTAGATAATTTAGATAGCTTTTTTACTTACGTATAAGAAGTAGACTTAGAGCTTATTTATAAATACTTTTTACTTATTAATCTTAAAACACTTATAGAAACAGATTTAATTGAGATTCTGAACTAGAGTTTTAATATTAATTTTAAAATTAGCCTATACCAGCTAGCATTTATAGTTTGGGTATTTATATAAAAAAGGATTATAATAGAAGGTAGTATTAATACAAACTTACCTAGCTTAAAAAAAATAATAATATTAATTACTTTTTATTTTATGAACTATTTTTATTATTAGAATATAATAGATATAGAGTAAGCTAGAGCGCGTTAGAACTAGTTCTTTTATTTATTTAAATTATAACTACTTAACGTAACATGCCTGAGCGTAAAACTATAGCTATTTATATACTACTATAAATAATATAACAAAAATCTTTATTTTACTAAGCTATAGTAAGATATTATAGTTATTATTATACCTAACTCTAGTCTATCTAGTTTCCGGAATGATATTAGACGTATGCTGAAAAATAGCGTAATTATACAGCACTTTTTCTTATCTTAAATTATAATTTATATACCTAGTTTTAATATTAATAAGCTCTTTAGTAAATTAATACTAGATAAATTAGCAAAGATCTATAAGAATATTAACTAATCTAATAAAAAACAATATAAAAAAGAGAATTAAACATTTATGGTTGGTAAGAATATATAAATATATCTATAGAGTAAAGCTATATTTATAGGACTATATATTAAAGAGCGTAATACTATACTAATAAAAGCGTTATAATATTCCACCCACTTTATAATAGTTATAACGTAAGGTTATATTAAGTTATAACTAAAAAATAAGTTAACCTGTACGCGACAGACTACTTAGTTATACCCTAAAAAAAAGAACTCTATAATTAGATATATCTATTAGCCTATTATATAAATTAGATATATATTCTAAGACGAGTGCTATCTAGACGTAAGTAGTAATATTATAATAAACTTTATTAAAAACGCTATTAAGAAATATTATAAGGTATATAATTATAACCCTGCTGTATAGAATATATCTAGTATATCTAATAATAGTAATCTAATATAGTCACTAAGATTTATCATAACCGGACTAAAGCGTAACTAATAGGCTTAAATTAAGAAAAAAGGTCTATTTAAAATTCTACGTAAGCTTACAGATAATAATATTAAAATAAAAACAAAAGAGTTTAGTCATCTCTGTAAGAAGGCGAAAACTAATTTATATATTATAATATAAAACTCTAAATACAGCAAACTAGCCGCATTTATCTGTAGAGTAATACTAATATTTTAAATGCGTAGAGAAAAATTAATATATTAATTTAATAATAAGCTAGTTATTTTAAAAGTTAGTATTTTTAAGCTTAATACTATATATATTAAGCCCACTCAGGATAAAGCAGCTATTATTAGAAGACTAGAGAAGAAAATTAAGATAGAAAACAAGTACAAATATACCGAGCTTATAGATAAGTAAAAAGTAAATAAAAAAGACCTAAGTTTAGAACCTAGTAGGTTTAGTATTACTATCTTAAAATCTTATTATACTATAAGAGTGGTAGTAACTATAGTTTAGATAGTTAAGTACTAAGATAATAACACGCCTTTAGTTATAAAGAGTTAACGAAGTTACTTAACTATAGACATACTTATTAGAGAGTAAATTAATAAACTATAGAGTATATTTTTTACTATAATTCTTAATAACTAATTTAGATCTAATACGAAGTTTAAGGCCGCTCTTATCATATATACTAATATCAAAAAGCAGAAGAGAAGAGATAACTTATAATATAAGATTTTTATTATAACTTATAACTCTCTTATATTAGCTGCTTAGAAAAATAGACTTTATTATATATACAGTAACAGATCTGTTCTTTGCTATATAACTAGTATAAATAATAATAAGAAAAATAAAGCTTTATAACTATTTAAAAATAATAACTCTAGATAGATTTTATTTTATACTTTTATATTAGTTGCACTAGTGCTAAATATATAGCATATAAACTATACTATTATAATAGAACTAAGCTATAAGTATATAAAAATTAAGTAGATATTTACTAGAATAAACTAGTAAGAATAAATAGAACTATATTACTATAATTATATCTTAGTTAATAGTAAGTCTAGTATTAAATAGAGAATAATAAAGTCAACGGAATTTACTAAGATAGTATAAAAGTTAGTATATAGTAATAAAAAGAATATAGATATAGTAATAGTACTAAATAAATATAAACCTATATTTCTAGAAGTATAAATAGTGTATGTATTCCACTAAGCATTTTAAAAGTTTAATTTTAAGAAATTATTATAGGAAGAAGTAATGAGATAATAGTTATATTTTATATAATATTATTACTAGTATACTATAACTACTATAAGTTACTTATATACTACCTAAGTAATATATATCCTAGCAAATTCCATATAGTAAAGTAGTATATATAATAATAAAGTAAATTAAAAACTCTATAGCTATATATTAGTTTAATATAACCTTATTATATATATTGGCTACTGTCTGTACTTTACTAAAGTTTATATATATTATAGCATTTCATAGCATTTTATAGTATCTTGCTATATACTTATACTTGAAGTTATAATTAGCTGTAGTTTGCAGTAGAGTTATGAGTAAAGTCACGTTTAGTAGCTAAATACTACTAAATACTTAAATAAAGTTATAATTAGCTGTAGTTAGTAGTAGAGTTATGAGTAGAGTCACGTTTAGTAATTAAATACCACTAAATACTTAAAAATACCGGAAATACTAGAATAGCATGAATATAAAATTCTTAGCCACGAATTTTTTTCCTGATGCTGTTTTAATAGCTGATATTAATAAAGCTCTAGCTTTAAAAATCTATACTAATCTAGCTACTAAGATTCTAAAGGAGTACTATAATATTTTTTAAATATTTTTATATAAGGAAGCTAATAGACTACCTGAATATTATCTATATAATTATAAGATTATCCTTAGGGGGGGGAGGTGACCTAGATTTAGACCTTTTTATAAAATATTCTAAAATAAACTAAAAGTTTTTAAAAAGTATCTTAATAATTATCTTGCTAAAGGATTTATTAGAGTAAGTTTATTTCCTATAGCTATACTAATTATTTTTATAAAGAAACTTAATAAAAATCTCTAATTCTATATAGACTATTAAGCTCTAAATACTATTACTATTAAGAACTATTATCTAATTCTATTAATCTAAGAAACTCTATTCCGTTTTAGTAAGACGAAGTATTTTATAAAGCTAGATATTATCTTAGCTTTTAACTACTTTTATATAGCAGAGGAAGTTAAATAGTTAACTACTTTCTAAACTTAATATAATTTATTTAAATATTTTATTATATTATTTAAACTAGCTAACGCACTAAGCACGTTCTAATACTATATAAATAATATCTTTTAATTATTTCTTAATGTATTTTATATAGCCTACCTTGATGATATTCTAATTTATAATAATTCTTTATATAAATACTAATAATATATAAAATAAGTCTTAAAGGCCCTAGATAAAGCTAGCCTGTAACTTAATATTAATAAATGCGAGTTCTACTAAGAATAAGTTACTTATCTTAAATATATAATCTTAATAAAAGAAATTAGCATAAACCTAAATAAGATAAAGAATATTTTTAACTAGGAATTTTCTAAGAACGTAAGGGATATAAGAGCATTTCTAGAATTTACTAATTTTTATTAATAGTTTATTAATAATTTTTTCTATATTACGTCCCTGCTTATAGCTTTAATGAAGAAGGATATTTAATTTAAATTTAATAACACTTACTAAGAGGCGTTTAAATGCTTAAAATATATATTTATAACTATTCTAGTTCTCTAATACTTTAATTCTAAGTTGCTAATTATTATAGAAGCTAACTTTTTAGACTACGTAACTACTAGAGTCTTTTTTTAGAAAGATAAATAAAATAAACTAAAACCTATAGTCTATTTTTCTAAGAGACTAAATCCTGCTAAATATAACTATAAGATATATAATAAGAAACTGCTAGCTATTATACGTTGTTTTAAATAATAGAGATCTAAATTAGAAGGTATTATGTTTCTAATTTAAGTACTAAGTAACTATAAAAACCTTTAGTACTTTATTATAATAAAGTAACTTAGCTACTAATAAGCTTACTAGGCTGAATATCTATTCTAATTTAACTTTACTATTATATACTAACTAGGTAAGTAGAGTGGAAAACTAGATACTCTTACTTACTATATATAAAATACTTTAGCTTAAGAAGAAGTTTAAAGAGCTTAATAATAAATATTTCTCCGCCCTAAACTATTTAATAACACTCTAGAATTAAACTTAACTAAGATAGATAGATTGATTTAATAAATTATTAATAATAAATACCTGAATAATGAGTTTATTTAGGAAATTCTGTTGCTAATATAGAATAGAACCCAACGCTTTAAGAAGCTTTCTTTAAGTAAATATAAAAACTAAAAAAACTAGTTATACTATTACAACTAACTAGTAATACTAAATAATAATAAACTTATGATTAAATTTCTCTAAATTATGCATGATTCTCCTACTGGTGGCTACTCTAGTTATAGAAAAACTCTTAAAATCCTACAACGCGAATACTACTAGCCCTAGATGTTTAAAATAATATATTAATATATATCTTATTACTATATCTACTAAAGATTTAAGACTTTTTATAAAAAGTATTATAGCCTCTTAAAACCTCTCTCTGTCCCTGAAAGGAGATGGAAGGATATTTTTATAAACTTTATTATTAACCTCCTAAAATCTAAAGGCTATATTAATATTATGGTTATAATTAATTACCTTATAAAATATAGACACCTAATTTCTTATAGTGAGATAACTACTATAGATGTTACTTATTTCTTTTACTAGTATATATAAATAGACTATAGTCTTCTAGAAATAATTATATTAAACTGAGGAATATAATTTGTCTTTATTTTTTATAATAAATTCTATAAATAATTATAAATTAAACCCTAACTGTCTTTCGCATATTATCTAGAAACTAATAGCTAAATAAAAAGAGCTAATAGTGTAATAAAATAAGTCTTATATATATATATAAACTATTAGTAAAATAACTAAGTAAACTAGCTCCCCTTAGTACAGTTTAAAGCTAATAATACTATATTTAAATTTATAAAAGTTTTACTATTCCTAGCTAATATAGGCTAATATCCCTAAATAGGTTTTAAATCTTTTATAAGAATTTAAAGATGTTTTTACTAAGTATTATAAGCTTTAGAAGTTAACTATATAGTAGAGAAAATAGCTAATATCTAATAACTAATTTAAGAAAAGATAATTTAGGCTTAAGCTCTTTAAAAAGAATATATAAACTAAAAATAATTATTTATACTTAACTATTAGATAGGAGACATGGTCTAGCTTAATATATAAAATATTTAAATAAAATAATTTTCTAAGAAGCTAGACTTAAAGGCCTTAGGGAAATACTATATCTTTTAAATAATTTCTTTATACGCGTACTAACTTAAACTCTCTAAATCCTTAAATATATATTTAGTCTTTTATGTATTATTGCTTTGGCCTGCTGTGTTTAAATCTAAATATTTTTTAAATTAACAAAACCCACTATCTAAACCTGTTAAAGTTAATAGGGAAACTAAATACTATATTAAATAAATTAAAGAACTGCGCCTGAATTGCAGGCGGAAATGCTATAAATATCTAGTTAAATAAACTAGATATAATAACTTAATATAGGAACTTATAAGCGGTCTCTAAGATATAGCTATTTTAAAAAAAATTCTATCTTAAAAACCTAGACTAACCTAGACCTAATATCTAATATAAATACTCCTTATAGAAGCTTAGACCTAAAAGGGGGGTACTATTATAGTAACTATTTATAATATAAAAGTTTTCTAAGAAAGCCTTTTTATAAGCTTTTTTTTTATATTATATATTTATGCTTTAGTCTCATGCTAGTGTATAAGCCCTTACTCTAAATATTTTAGCTTATAACTTATTATGTTCTTCTTTTTTTTACGTAATGTCTTAACTTATTACCTGGTACTATACTTAGTAATTAATTAATACTTTTTATTAAGTACTTAACCCTCTACTTGTAGCGCCACTATAATATAAAGTTTTTAATTTCTATATACACTTCTTTTTGCGCTTTTTATGCTCTGATATAATCTTATTAGCTTATTATAAAGTAGCTAGTTATAAGCGTATTAGAATACTAATATATAATATTATTAACATACTTTTTATAAACTAGCCTAGTAATTCTAGAATTAATATAAATAAGCTATTCTAGTACTGCTTAATATATTTACGTAAGTAAGTAAACTAACTATCTAATTTAATAATATTATTAAGTATTTAGGGTTTTTATAGAATTGTCTCTGTAAATAGCTTAGGTATTTATAGCCTAATATCTAGCCTAAATAGAATAATATTTAGGTTAAATAGAATAAGGCCTGTATCTTAAAATCCTCTATATATATTACTTTTAGTAATTAAAGCTAAATAGGCTATCTTAAAAAGTAATATAAAGTTAAGCTTAGTAATATAAAAAATATAATTTTTAACTAGCTTATTAACCTCCTATCTATAGGCTTACTTAAGAGGTGTAAAGTAATTTATATTTAAAAACTATAATAAATACAACACATTTACTAGTATGTAGAGTATAAGAATATTCTTTTTTTTATAAAGTAGCTAAAATTTAAGGAATTTGTGGCTCTTATAGTTATTTAGAATTAATAGATAATTAACACTTATAGTTTTATCCTTTATGTACATGTTGAAATGCTCTAGCTAATTAATATTTATTATATTTATTATCTAGCTATTCTTGCTTATTAAGATTACTTAGTCTAATAGTAGGTTCTTATACCAGTAGAATAAATAATAGACTCTAGTAAAAATAATAAATAGTAGAATTAACTAGCCTTAACTATTCACGCTTTAGATAACTATAATCTATTCTTTATTACCTAGCTATATAGTCTTAGGCTAACTATATTACTTAGAGCTTATAATAACTTTAGTAATTAATAAGACACTTATTTAGAAGCCTGTCTTATTAAAGTTATACATATCTTTATTAGTAATATTATACTTTATTTTAAAGTTATATATAAGATTAAACTATAGTTATATAATAGCAGGATCCTTATAGTAAGCACACTAATAGTTATATTTCCTATTATATTTCATCTTAATTTTCTTAGTTCTCTTAATAAAGTTGTGTGGCTAGTTAATACTAACTATTAAGTTATATTATTTAGTTAGTAAATAATTAGCTATCTCTCTTACGTAAATAAGCTTAGACATAAATTTTTATAAATTTAGATTTAGAATATATAGGATAATAGCTCTCTCTTCTAGCTTTATAAGTTTCTTTAAATTAGACTTATAATTACGTTATGTAGTAGTTCTATTAATTTGTTACTTAAGTATAGTTTTATTAACTTTATAGGTTACTACCGCGCGTTATATAGTCTAAATTTAATTCTACTAAATAACTAAAATAGCTAGTAATAGTATACCTTTACTGTAGATAAATTTAGTCGTGATTTATTAAGCTATAGTTATTAATAGTTAACGTATTATAATTCTTAGTTAAGGTGGTTCACTCACTTATATAGTTCACTCACTTATAAAAAACGTTAATATATAATTTATTAAAATGTTAAATAGTAAAAGTTGAACTTTTTTTAATTTATTCTTTAAATATTTAATATAATTTTGATTATATATAAATAATATATATTTACTTGTATAAATTATTACATAATATTTATTAAAATATTTAAAAGTTAAAATATTATTTAAAAAAACATATCTTTTAATTTTAATAACTTATTACTATACTATAATATTTAAATTAAAATTTAATAATAGTTATATTGTAAACATAAAAGTTTATAAATAAATTTTTAAAATTTATTACTAAAATTTAAAAAAGTTATTAAATAGAAATTATTTTTTAATATAAGTACACAACTTACTTAAATATATAGCTTATTTATAAAATATGTTATAAAGTTATTATTAACTTTTTTTTATTAAGTAGTTTAGTAATAATATTTTTTTAAAACTTATAAAAACAATTAATTAAAATTTCTTATTACTTTATTTTAAAATTAATTTTATATATATATATATTTTTATAAATTTACTAAATTACTATATTTTAAAAATATTTATAACAAAATAACTACTTTTAAAAGTAGTAAAAGTAAAAGTATTTAAAATATATTAAAAGCCTTTAATTTTAATAAAATAAAACTAAAATTAGAAACTTAAAAACTTATTTATTTAAAAGTTAATTAAATAGAATTTAAGTTATAAACTTATTTACACATTTTTAAATTATATATAAAAATTTGATTTTATTAAAATAGTTATTAAGTTAAGTTTTTATTTTAGTGTACTTTTAATAATATTAATTAAAAAATTTAAAACTTTAAATATTAAATAGTTATAGTATGTAACTTATATTAAATAAAAATAAAACCTATATTTTTTTATTTTAATAAAGCTATATATTGTTGTAAATAAGCTTTAAAAAGTAGTTACTAAAAATTAGTATTTTCTATTTATTATATTTTTTACTAAGCTTTGTATAATTATTAATGTAAAAATTATAGTTTATACTAAATTAATTATAAATATAGCTAATGCTTAAAATTTTATATAATAAGTTAAAATTAAAGTTTAGTTTTTTAAAAATATACTAATATATAATTACTACACACTATTATATATAAAAAAAGTAAAAGAGCTTAATATAGAGTATTAATAATTTTTATAAAAGTAATAAACTTTTACTCTATTTTAAATACAGACTTTATAGCTTAATAGACTTTTGGGCTTATAATCTCTTAATTACTACCAACACTAATTTGTGTTCTACACTCGTTTATGTTTTATATGTCCTTAGGCTGTAGCTTTAGCTTATTTACTACTTGTTTATACTCCTAGAAATGATCGTCAACTACGTCTTGCTCTTAAGAGATAACTCTTGTAAGTTCCTGAGGCTTCTGTTTGATGCGTCGAACGCGTGGGTTCGCTGCTTGGTAGCGTTTGAAGAAGTCGTGGCCGAGAGGGTTGAGGATAGTGCCGGGTGGAGATGAAAGAGTTCGAATACGTTCTGTAATAGCGCGCCACATATCCACAAGAAGAGGCTGCCCGAGATCGTCGAGGCACTTAATATAGAGCTCAAGGGCCTTTAATACAGCAAGAGTTAGCCGTTGGTTGGTCTCCTGTCGCGTCGACTTGCTGGTGGGCGATCTCCTTCGGCGCTTGAGGCGATGGTAAGGTACACTAAACATGGCCGCTACCTCTGTTAGCTTGTAGGAAGTCTTTGTGGACATCTATTTGAGGGCTAAGGCAATTTGCGCCTCTATTTTCTGGTAATCCGACATCGTTTTGGGGTATAATTAAGATGGTCTTGGCAATTGGGGCGGTGAGCCCAGGAGCACCCCGAGCGAAGCGAGGAGGGTGCGTTGCGCGAGTAAACCGTACATGAAATCGCCATAAGTCTCTAGTCAAGTAGAGCAGATATAAGGACCTGATATGGGAACCTGTAAACGCTCTTTAAGACACAGCTACTACAGAAGAGTTCTAGCTTCGAAACCTACACCAGCCTAAACACCGAAGCACGAACACCCCTCGCTGGAACTCGGATTTAAGGAGGGGGTTCTGTCACCGTAACCACCCGTGACACCTTCTAGAGCCTTCTGAGGAAGCCTTTCCGCAAAGCCTATCTTCATCACGTGTTTACGCATAGGCCTCGCGCTAGCACACAGACCTACCCATGAAATACCTGCACGCGACACGTCTTGTTCTTTTTTTTCTTCACGCAACGTCTTGAATCATCACTTGGTATCGTACGTAGCAATCAATCAACGCTCCTCTTGAGCCCTTGACCTTCTGCTCGTAACATTCTCGTGACAAGAAATTACTATTAAGCATTGCGGTTTTTAGAAGAGTTTAAATTTTAGTGTGCGTTAGGTGGCCTCGTGCGGTAGAGGGGAACAGACTCTAATGTTTGATGAGAGTGGCCCGTCGTGATGGATAATTTATTCTTAATCAAACTTGAGTCTTCTCCATACTCGGCTCTGTAGTTATGAGTGATCACATGTCTATCTAACCTCACGTCCTCATGGAGTAAAGGCGAAAGCCGTGTCTGATTGGCGGCCTAGGCACCCTTGGCAGTTAATCCCGTTCGGGCCTAATCCTCTCCTGATCCCCTTCAACAACTTTTTGCTGTTCCTCTCGACTTTCCTATTCGCACCGAAACTCGCAAACAAAATGACACAGTCTGGTCTCGAGCCCTTTCCCCGCTATCAAATTCTCGCCAGTCTGTCCACGGGGAATCCCATAAGAAGCAAGCCGGTGACTCTTCGGCGGGGCAAGTCCAGCGGCATACGGAGCGGGCTACCAGGAGAGTCTGATGCAGCAGCCATTACGACGCTGTCCTCTCCCTCAACCTCGTCAACGCACACAGTAAGTCGCACTTCACATCTCTAGCTTCAAAAAATCCCCAATACTGATTCCAAACCGTAGCGAAACATCTCCGACAAGCCCGCCCATCGCTTAAAACGACGAACAGTAAAAAGCACCTTTTCGAAATGGAAATGCATATCCCTCCGCTACACCTGGCTTAATCCGCTCATCATCTGTCTAATCGTCATATCCCTCTACCTTGTGAACCCCTCGTCCTCGAACCCGGCCGCCGCCGCCCTCTTCCTCTCCTACGCCCTTCCGCGCGAACCCGGTTCCGACGCTCCAATCCAATATGGTAAGGGCGCGCGAGACTTTGCGTTCGTCGGTTTCTACACCATCGCGCTGTCCTTCACGCGGGAATTCCTCATGCAGTGCGTCATCCGGCCGATCGCCCTCAAGTGCAGGATCCGCTCGCGCCACAAACAGTCGCGGTTCATGGAGCAGTTCTACACGGCGATATACCTTGGGATCGCGGGCCCGTTTGGGCTGTGGGTGATGTCGGGGACGCCGGTATGGTACTTCAACACGATGGCCATGTACTCTGGGTTCCCGCACCGGACGCACGAGGCCGTGTTCAAGGTGTATTATTTGGTGCAGGCGAGCTACTGGGCCCAGCAGATGCTGGTGCTGTTACTGGGCCTAGAGAAGCCGAGAAAGGATTACAAGGAGCTGGTTGCGCATCATTTTATTACGCTGTCGTTAATTTGGTTGAGTTATAGGTTTCATTTTACGTATATGGGTATTGCTGTGTATGTCACGCATGATATTAGTGATTTCTTTATTGTTGTAAGCTCTCAGCTCCTTTCCCTTATCTACACACAAAACCTTTTAATTAATCTAAATGATTACAACAGACGTCCAAAATCCTTAGCTACCTCGACTCTATACTTGTCGGCCCCTACTACTTTACCTTCCTGTGCATCTGGGCCTATCTCCGCCACTACCTTAACCTTAAAATCCTCTACTCCGTCCTTACCGAGTTCCCCACCGTCGGGCCCTTCGAACTAAACTGGGAAACCCAGCAATACAAGTGCTGGATCAGCCAGGCTATTACTTTTGCCCTCCTCGCCGCCCTGCAAGCTCTCAACCTGTTCTGGTTCTTCTTGCTCTGTCGTATGGGGTACCGCTTTGTTGCTAGCTGGGGCCAGGTTGCCGAGGATGAGAGAAGCGAGTATGAGGATAGTGAAGAGGAGATTGAGGATGAGAAGAAGAGTGGTAAGACAGGTGGGGATACTGCTTCTGGTGCGGCTGGGGCCCTGAAATTGGACGGTGCTGCTGCAAAGGCGAATGGTGAGGCTAATGGGATGCCAAAGGTCATGCTAAATGGCAAGCCTGTGCCGCGTACGCCGAGTCCAGCGATGGCAAATGCGGGCGAGTAGGGCTCGATTTCTTCGCAGTTGAAGGAGCGGAGATGAGGGTAGAAGTCGTGATAACATGTAGAAGATTAATAGAGGTGGTTAGTTCTTTTACATTTTTTGAAGGTTAATTTTTGCATAGCCACGGTTCAGCATTCTTTATCTTTCTCTCGCTCGACATTATTTTGTCTTTGGAGCGAAGGAATGGCACCTTTTTAGACTGCAGTCGTTTGTTGTGTGTAAGATGAGTGTATTTTTGAACCGGCATGTTGTTTATTAGTTTCTCTTGAGACTTCATGCTTCTCTATAACTTACTTCTTACCTCCTGATGCTCCTATAGGCGGTGGAGCCTCAAGGGGATTCAAATAAAAATTAATTAGATTGGCCTCGCTGCACGAGAGAGTGTTAGTTTGACCAAGTGTTAGTTTGACCAAGCGTTAGTTTGACCAAGCGTTAGTTTGACCAAGCGTTAGTTTGACCAAGCGTTAGTTTGACCAAGCGTTAGTTTGACCAGGGCTGCCTGCATTGAACCAGGGCATGATAGGCTTTGGGACTATAGCCCTTTATTGAATCTTTTCGTCTTCGGTGATCATCGTTTTCACTATTATATCACTAGAACCGGTCATTCAGTTGAATGTGATGATCTTTTCCCAGACGGTGTGGTCTAATACGAAGCCTTAGTACCTTCCGATCGTTGTCTTGTAGAACCCGAGAGCAGTAGGCATCATCTAATAGTATTGGCCACAATAAGCACAAGGCTGCCTGGGCAGCTCGCATGCGGATGGTCTGGATCGAGAACTGAGCGTACTATGCTACATCCGGAATATCTCCCCCCAATAGGAACTATGCCCCTCATCCACACGAAGGTAAGGAACGTGGAAAGCTGAAAGGGATTTGCATTGGATGGAGTAATAGTGGGTCCTGCAGGGGACATATACGTCTCATTCTCATATTAAGATTGGCTTTATCTTTTTACACTGGTTCTGGCACTTACTTCAAGTCATAGCCTCCGAATATATAAAAGCCTACTAAGGACTGGTGACTTGAAACCTCGATTCTTAAAGCCTCAGGCAAAGCATTCACTTAGACAAGCAACCCTTTCCTATCACCCCAAGCATGGATACAAACATCGACACCGACTGGACCCAATCTCTTTCTAACGTTCGTCCAAATACGAAGCCCTTTTCAATGTGTTTCGCGAACTCAACGAAGACTCTTACGTCACTATGGACGTGTCCAAAGTTAACGTATTTCGTTCTCCTGATGATGGCTTTCAGCTCCAGTGCGCCATTATCGAACCCAACCATGATATCACCATGAGCTCTATCAGTGTTCTGAAGCAGAAAAAACTCATCGAGGGTGCCACGTGCAAAGCTTATTGGGTTTATCTCTCTCCGAACGCTTGGTTTGTTGCTTGAGACCCACGGGAAGAATTTGGGTGAGTATACCTAAATACCGTTCCTATCTATACTAACGACTGACACAGGACGCGTTCCTACTCTTATAAATGCTGTAAATGGAAAAGGTCATACAGCAGAGGATAAAATTTTCCCACTCTAGACTTCCTGGTCGGCGGCTAATAAGGGCATATCAGAATTGGACTCCATGAAACTTGTAAAGCAGGGCAATATGTACGCCCTTGACTAGCTTTAGTCCAGACGGAAACAGTCGGTTCCTGAAATGTGCTCTGCAACTCCCAGTTGTTAAGATTTTTCCTCGCTGATTAGTGAAAATAACTTAACGCAAGGAATGTCTTCAGCTCCATCCTCCTATAACCACCTAGCAAATGTTGATCTACCCGCCGCTTGAGAGGAAACAGGGCAGTTAGATTTCAATTCTATTTACATCTTTACGCTATGCTATGGCACACACCCGCCTATTTTGTTACCTTCTTCGGTTTTTCTTACCAGAGGTATGTTAGGTCAGCTGGCCATTTCGGTGGTATTGAATTGAGACTCCGTCTTTAATCCCGTTTCTATTCAAGCCAAGAGAAGGTATGGAAAGCTCTCCAATTAGATAGAGCTTATTTGTTCCCCGTGCTAAACGCTGAATCACTGAGGAGCTGTTTGACATTTCGTACCCCAGTCTCTCCTGAATATAGACTGTATGGGTTGCAACTGGCCAGCGCCTGTAGAGCCATGGCATGGAGATAGCGCGGTCTGCTAATACTGTAGATGGCACTCTGCGGTGATAGGCGCCTATCACATCCCTTGATAACCAGTTAGCTGCAGTAGCAACACCGAAGAGTGGAACCGCACTTCCAAGGCCATCTTGGCTTCCTCGAAATCGGTAAGCTGGTCTGCAGGTTCAACGCAAAACTAGGCACAGCCTGGCATGCTTCGAATGATGGGTCAGCATTCACAGCCCGACGCACGTTGGACGGTGGTATACAAAAATTGCCTTCTCGCCTTCTGACCATGCATACCGGCAGCCTTAAAAAGGATGGGGACAACGACGACAAGGAGGAAAGGACAAGGACTACGACGAAGGTAATTCGCCGTAAAGAATCCGACAGCGGAGTCCCATAGACCTTCTCAGCGTCGAAAGGAAATTGATGCCCCTAGTAATGACCGACGGTTCAACAAGACGGTCCGCATGGTCAGCAACTACTACTACGTTAGCCATCAAAGCGCCGTCAGAGAGGCCTACTCACCCCAATCCAAGAGAAAGCCATCCACAACGGTGCCCGGGTGATGCGTAGAGGTGTCACCTTGGCCAAAAAAAATTAGAGATTTCTTGCCACAGTGGAAGACATAAAGGCGGCGGGGACGGGGACGGGGGACGGAGAAGTGGTAGATACGAGACGTGGATGAGGTAGACGAGATGGATGAGATGGCCGAGAGCTTTTAGGTAAAAGAAAAGCAGGCAGTGAACTCACCCTTTTCGACTCTCACATCTCGCCGCACCTCTATCGTTCTCGAAGGCGTCGTGATTGGCTGCTTTGAGACGCTCCTGGAGGACTGTCAGTGATGCTACATGTAACCGAGAGACCAATTGAGAGTTGAACAAGCGACTCGTTCTATTGAGAGTACTACTATCTGTTCTTTTATATGAATGAAATTGGACGAAATTAAGGCATACAGAAGGATTTAAGGCAGACAGAAGGAATACAAAGGATGAAGGAATGTAGATCCAATAGAAACGAGTGTGGTAGTGAACAGAGGTGCTAACAGCCAAGTGAAACTGAACGTTACTTGCGACTTACTTACTTAACGCTATCAAGTCAAGTTGGGAGGCCATACTTGCTTTCTTGCTCTATAGTTACTTAATAGTTATTTAAGGCTATAGAAATTGCATGTAGCTGGGGTTGGTGATTGTTTTCTGGTGTTGGTCCCGAGTTTCTAAGCAAGTGGGATCTTGGGGCCTGGAGAAAGATATATCTAGAAAATCGAGCTTGATCACGTAACAGCAGGAGCTTCTCTCCGGCTTTGGCTCTAACCTTCACTACTTTATCCATTTCCACTAATAAACCCTATAACTTTACAGCAAATCAAGCTCTTATAATCTTTAACACGCAATTTTAATTTAGCACATACGTAAACTACTAGCAATAAAAAGAACACAATCTTAATAACAAGTAAGTTACTAAAGAAGTAGAAAACTAAAAATCTTTTATATATACTTTTTTATTATTGAATAAGTTATATTAATTTATTCCTATTAAGTAATATATTTAGCTAACTTATAAAATTAAAGTAAGTTAATTAGTACTTAATATAGTTACAAATTAATAAATTTTATAGTAATTTATTTAATTTCTATTATAAATATTATTTTTCAAAATTATTTTTATAAAATATAAACATAAAAAATTATTTTTAATAAAAAAAAACCTATTAAATATATTATTATTACTATATGTAAAATCCTTTAAGTTAATACAATTAACTTTTTTTTTAATTATAAAATTATATAAATAAAAGTTAATTTAAAGAATTTTTTAAGTATTTAAAAAATTATATATATAACTTTAAAAACTAAAATTAAAACTAAAAGTTAAATTTATAAAAATAATTAAAAATATAAATATAAAATAATATAAATTTTTTTTTTAATACTAAATTTTATTATTAACATTAAATTATTAATATTAGAAAATATATAGTATTACTAGTATAACTATTTTTATTATTACGTATTTTAGTAAATAAACAAAAGAATATATAAATATAATATAATAAAATTAGTATGTAATCATTTTAATATATTATATATAATAAAAGTATTAAAAATTACTATAAGTTATTTAATTTTTAATTTTTAATTTTTAATTTTTACATTTTTATATTTTTATATAATAATAAAAATTATACATTTAAAATAAAATTAAGTACTTATTATAATTATTTACTACTAGTTTTATAATTTAATGTTTTGTATATTATGTTTTACAAATTAAATAATAATAATAAAAATTTATAAATTATATATATATATATATATATATATATAATATAAGTATAAAAAGCTTTGAAATATATTTTTAAACTTTTTTAACCTTTTAGTATATATGTTAATAAAAATATATTTAATTTATAATTATAACCTTTTAGTATTATGTGGAAATAAAATATAAAATATAAAATTTTTTTATTAAATTATATACAATTAAATTTATTATACTATTTATTATTTAATAAAAAAATTTAAAAATATAAAAATGTTATTTAATATTTAAAAGTAGTATTTTTAATAAATAATAGAATATTTATTTTACTATTTTATTAATATATTTAATTTAATTAAAATACTATAAAAATATAGCTTAATTTATAATTTATAATAGTAATATTTTTAAAATATTTAAAAATTATTAATTAATTATTATATATTAAATTATATATATAAAAATAGTTGTATAATAAGCTAAAAAATATTAAATTAAAAAGTTAAACTTTTTCTTAAAAGAAATTAAACTAAGTACTAAAATTTATTAAGTTAATAATAAATATATTAAGTATTTACGTTCCTAAAAATAATAATAAATAACTTAAAGATAAAACAAATTTACTTAATTTACAAAATATTTAAAATTGTTTTTATAATAAAGTAAAATTTTAAAGCTTATAAATATATATATGTAAACGTAGCTTTTATTAACTATAATAAACTAAATTTACTTAAAAACTATAAAAAACATAATATTAAAGTAACTTACAAAAAAGAAAAAGTACTATACTAAACTTAATAATATACTATCTTATTACTCTATTACTTATGTTTATTTATATTTTAAGTTTTATTATAATAACTTTTCGAAATCTTATTTTAGGTAACTAGAGTTAAATAATACGTAGTTTTAGAATCTCTAGTAACCATACAAAAACAAGAATTTATTTGCTACTACCTTAACTATATTTCTACTAGCTAAGCGTTGAAAGTGAATCTTATAAATATAAGAGTCAATTAATTAGCTCGCAAAGCCGCTAGAGCCTAGACGTAACAAAGACCTTCATGGGTTCAAACAGTAAAAGATTAGAAAGCTATATTTTTCCCGCAATTACATGTACTCTTAAAATCCCTTCTAGTACTAGATCGCATTACGAGATTGGTACCGCAAATGTAACCGAGCAACACGATTGTTTCATGTTACGAATCCTTCTTTGGTGACGTCAGCAGCTTACAAATCCTTCTTCTAGTACATTCCACTCGTTATTTATATATAGGATAGCTCTGCTCAGTTGTCAATTAATCAAGATGCTCCTCAATTTTCGCCTGCTCGCTCACAGCAAGCTCTCCAAGATGGCGCTAGACGTCCTCTCAATCCCTGCATCAAGCTGCGATTGCGAGCGGATGTTTTCTAAGCTTGGTGATATGCTTGAGCCACGCTGGATGCAGCTTTCTGCTACTATAATTGCCGCCCTATAGTGCCTACGGGGGTGGAAGAAGCATGGATTTAAGTGTAAGTGGCATCCTATAGATAGTGATACTAGCTAAAAGTGTTTCTACAGGTTCTACTTCCTCTACTGGGTATCCTGCGTCACCAGAAGAGCTGCTTTTTGAAGCTATAGCCAAAGACTACGACCTAGACACCTGAGCCGACGCTGACAACTAGGTGACGAGACAATCTACTCCAAATACGTGGATTATATGAGACAATTCGAGCAAGCAAGCAAGTGTCAAGTCAAGTCCCTCCCCAGAAGCCCACCAGGCAAGTCAAGTTAGTTATAGCCTTAATTCTTGACAAGCAAGTCAAGTCCGGGGAGTTTGACTTGCTTGCTTACTTATTAGCACCTCTGGTAGTGAATTAATGGTAGTATAATGAGCAGGGTTGCTCGGTAGTACCGCCCAGTGTGTCCATGCTCCAGCGAGTTGGTACCTACATATAAACTAGCGTGAATGAAGTGGAAGCGGTGACGCTTCGTGAGGCGGGGCGGACGGCTAACACAGAGCCATGCTGATCAGTTTCCCGTGACTGTCGGATGTTGATGAGTTGAAGAGCATGTGCGAGCAGAGGATGGTATCTCCTTGTCAGACTTTGCGATTGCTTGCGACTTGAAGACACAGGCCTCAGAGTGGTGCGACGGCTCAGGCTCGTGGAGGTAGAGATAAAGGAAGAAGCAGAAGTTTCATAGGCAAGATTACAGGTGTATGCGAAGGGAATTTGAACGGAGGTAACAAGGAGGTGAAGTTGGACGAAGTAGCTTAAGCCTAAAGGTAAAGAGTTAGATGAATCCGCAAAAACCCGATTTTATGTTCTGTGGTTCCTCAGGCGGGTACCGAAGGTTCAGTCGCGTTCTTTTAGGGAGCATTGGCAGTGAGGATGAGTGGAGGAGATGCTGGGGCCTTGGGGGAAAGCATACTTAAGTTTTGGAAGCCAGCCAATGGGCGAGTTTATGGTAGACTACGAGGTTTGACGTGGCGCTACAGTTAACACCGCCGTTGGCATAACCGCGATAGGCAACCCCGCAACTTCGCTGCCTTGTGCTAAATGTAGGTAGAACTCAAGGTACCAACGCCACTATGGCATGGTGAGTTATTGACGATTCATACTTTCATTACTGTCTATTTGATTATTATGTACTTAATCAGTCATTACCTCAAGCATTCAATTAAATGAATCCATGCTCAAGACAATGTTTATGAGTACTTCCAGCTGCCAAGACATGACCTCCTCCATCAACTGTATTTCTATTTTTGCACCCTCAGGCTTCTGCGAGTTTGGGAAGGGAGCAGGGTGAGAGTGAGAGCAGGGCGTGCACAATAATGGTGCCAGGGTTTGGTGATTCGGCCTGCAAATGTCGATCAAGCCAGAGTCCTGTTTCTCCCCTCCAACCTACAGTACAATTTTCCACCCTTGCATGCCCAAAGACCTCGCACAATTCTAGTTGCTTTGGTTTCAATCCTACTTTTCTAGATTAGATCCAAACAAACCTGCAAGTTCTGCTCCTAAATCAAAATCATCCGTCGCTCCCATCATCAGAACCTTGATTATTTTCGATATGTTCGTCCATCTCATCAAGGTACATTCGTATCATAAACGTGTATCTATCAACAAATTTGTCATCTAGGAACTTTTCGAGGGAAGTGTCGAAGATGGACCTGAATGCACTTCAACATTTCCCGGATGAACTGTTTAGAAGCCCGCATGAAAAGCAACGGGACATTGTACATGCCGTTTTAGTGACGCCTAACTAAGTGGAGTTGTCACCGAGTAGCGCCCTCAACATTTCTCACATCTGACCCTCATGGCGTCAGCGGATTGTGTACTCTCCAACGTAACCTCTTACGTACTATCCACCTCTATTATGTATATAGATCGCCTCTTTCATTCATTCAATTGATCATAGGCTGCTACATTAACTCCCTGCGCTCGGTTACCGGAGCCTGACGAAGAGCAATTAAGCTTCTCGACTGGCTTCTCGCCACAAAGTATGATCCGAAAATTGAAGTGTCACCCGGTAATACGGGGGACTTGGGGGCTTCCTCCCGCGCCTGCGTTTGCCTCTGGAACTTGCCTTCTTCCCGTTTCCCCTCCTTCCGCTTCTTTCTCCTCTAAGTAGGCTGCTAGCGCCCCTTGCGCGTGTTGTTCGAACCCTTGGTTGTCACAATCCGTGGAGTGTCCGCTGGCAACTCCTCTTTACTTTTCCTCATTGTAGCCTGAAGTTGCCGGCATCTCCAGCTCTTTGTACATGGGAATGATCCAACAGTTAAGCTAGGTAAGATCCTTGTCCTCCAACCCGTTATGGCTGAAGTTGCCCGTCGACGCTGCTTTGAGAAGAGTGGTTGACGTTGGTGGTGAGAAGGAACATGCAGCCGTCTCCGGATCGGTGCCGTCAGGAATGAAAAGAGTCAAGATTAGCTCTAGGCCAGTACGCCGTAACTTCAAGTATCTTGATGGAGCTAGGGAGAGAAGATAAGGTTATTTAATGGGTGGTAAAGAGGAAGTTAGGGGTGTGCTGATTTCTCTAGTTGGGGGAGTCTAGAAGATTAAATACGTCGCCACCTCCCGGAACCGAAGTCCCTGCCTAAGGCAGTATCTTGAGGAGTCCGTATAAATGCCGCAGTTCAGGGAAGTGCAGGCAACTCGATGAATCAGGAGCCTTGACGACGCCGAATTAACTATCCCTGTCAGCGTCTCCGAGGTAAGCCTCGCGGGAGCCCAATCGTTACAGCCCCAAGTAGTTATGGAGACTTTACATAACAGACGGAAGCATGCACCGTTCTAGGCGATTGGCGGTTATATATTGTAAGACCCTCTTGAGTTATGATCAATCGTCTGCATCTTTCAGCCGCCCTTTTATCCTCTCCGAAACTTCCAGCAAGGCCCGGTGTCGCCTGATCCATCATCCATCGCGCGTAACAGAGCTCCGGGATGTGTGCATAGTCCAGTCTTCCGCTGGCTACCATGCTCTATACCACATCCAACGTATCCTTAATTCCAGGCTAGTCCAATCCTGTCTCGTTGTGTGTATGTCTCCAGGCCAAAATAATGAGTTTGTGAAGCGCACGCGGGAATTGCGTTCTTTGCTGAGGTATTTACTCAGCTTGCAACCAGAAAAGTGGATTAAACGCCAGTCATAACTCAATTGTTGCCTAGTATACTACTTGTTGCGGTTTCTGCAGTATGATTGAACGTGGTGGGGACAAGTGAGCTCTGGCGATAATTATCAATAATTTAGAAAACGTAGAGAAGATGTGCACAAAAAGAAGGACACAGAAGTAGATTAGAGTACCTTCTTTGTGCGAAGCAGACAGCTTCTGTTGCTTGCTGTCTGAAATCCATGCATTTTTAGTTACTAGCAATAGATACGTCTTTAATTGTGCGAAGACTTGGTGACAATATATTTTATGTGCACTGGAAAACTGGGAACATGGCTCAGATATTAAATAGAGGCAGCGAAGAGCACAAAATAGGACTTCGGTTTTGGTGTTCTCGCTTTTGGTCCTTCGGCCTCGGTCAGGCACGGAGCGAAGATCAGGGATTCAATTTTCATTTTCCCTTTTTTTGGACAGTCGGATCTATCTTCATCTATGCTAGAAAGTTGTAACGCTCTCTAACGACAGGAAGCTAAAGACTTTGCGCAATTGTGAACCCAGTATGAAGGAGTATATGGAATATATAGGAAGACCACGTGCATGGGCTTGTAGAAGTTTGCGTCATCCCGCAAGGATTGGTTATGTAATTGAGCATACTAGCGCCCTTTAGGCTTAGAGCCTGCCGGAATAAAATCAATCGTTTCGGCTGGACAACTTCATCCACTCCTTAGCCGACTGTCTATGGCCAGCAAGTCGTGAAGGAACTAAATGCAGAGCCACCCTCTCCCCCCCGGCCAACCCCAGACACCTACCTCCTAGACTGTGCTCCCCAATACCTACCGTCTCCTAGCGCCGCGCCCCATTTTCTCCGCCTTGCACCACTTCAATGGCCGCGAAGACCGCCCACTCGACTGCTGCGAACACGTTTGCGCAACCCGAGCATGTCAATTGGGAGCATGACGCCACCAACCGGCCTCTGAACACCCTACAATTCTCTTCCGCCGCCTCTAATGATTTCCTCAAGTCAAAAGAAAAGCTCGCCCCTCTACGACGGGCGAAAAAGCAGGTCAAGGACGAAACGCTCATTGGGAACCTTTGTACCTTGACCTGCGATCACCAGATTGGTATGTCGAAATCATACTCAATTTCAATCCCTACAACTCACAAACCACACCTATACATCGTATGTTCGACATTTTCTAACTGCTCGTAGGAATCTCCGTTAATCTCATCCTGCTTCTCTTCCTTACCTATGTTTCTATTCCCCCCGCTCGGCCATGGATCTCTAAGTTTATCCACCTGTCCTATTACAACACTAAAACCGGCTTGTATGGCGTTGGAAACAACGACCTTCCTTTCGTGATACTATGGATTATCATTTTTACCGGTCTCCGCGTTGCCGTAATGGAATACATTTTATATCCCGCGGCCAGAGCAGGCGGCATAAAATCTAAGAAAGGGACAGTGCGCTTTATGGAGCAAGCTTGGCTGTTGATATACTGCACCTTCTTCTGGAGTCTGGGCATGGTACGTAATGTTGGTATCTTCTTCTAGTGTCCGGCAGTGAAGCGAGAGCGAAAACTGATTCTCGAGCTTTAGTACCTGATGTATCACTCCGATTATTGGTTCGATCTCAAGGGCATATGGGCTAATTGGCCTAATCGCGAACTAACTGGCCTCTTCAAATGGTACTACCTTGTGCAATGGGCCTTCTGGCTCCAGCAAATCCTAGTCGTAAACATCGAGGAAAAGCGGAAAGACTATTCGCAAATGTTCACACACCATATTATCACCAGTGCTCTTATATTTGCTAGTTACGGATATTATCATACACCCGTTGGTAATGTTATTCTGTGCACGATGGATGCGGTGGATATTGTCTTTCCGGTAAGCCTCTTTCCATGCCGAATTAATCGACATCTAAATTTATGTTTTTAGTTTGCAAAGCTCCTTAAATACCTTGGATATAACAACGCCTGTAATGTTGCCTTTGGCGTCTTCATGGCAATATGGGTGGTCACTCGGCATGTATTCACCTTAATGATCTGCTGGTCTATTTACGCCCACACACCCACTGCCATGACGCCCGGCTGCCATCTCGCCGGCGGCCAATTCATTCCTGCGACTAACACGGACTTGTATGAGAGGAATGGCGGCCGCACAGTCTGGAACAACATCCTCGCTGCATACCGCGATAGTGACGGGCCTGTTTGCTGGAATCCCGTCATCCGGTGGAGTTTTTTGGGCTTACTACTCGCATTACAAGCTCTACTTATCCTGTGGTTCTCCATGATTGTTGGGGTGGCGTACAGGGTTCTCAGGGGTGATGGAGCCGAGGATACTCGCTCGGACGATGAGGACGAGGATGAAGACGTGGATGTTGAGGAGCAGGAGGCTATTGCTGAGCTTAAGAGTGGGCCGGAGTGGACGCCCGTGGAAAAGGAGGTGGGCACTGAGGGCCTGACGTTTGTCAGACGGAGCAGTCCCGGTGTGAGGAGTTATAAGAAGAGTGGTGTGAGTAGGGCGAGTGGGATTCGTATCCCGGGTCATGGGGATCGGAAGGAGTTGTTGGGGCGGATTGGATGTGATAAACCGTCTTGATTCTTTCCATTCTCTTTTATTGAGAGGGAAGTAAGGTTTAGTATCTGGGCTGGCTGGCGGCTCCAGTGATGCATTCTTTCTTCTCTTTTTTTTCCCTTTAAGTACGGTGTCAAAAAGTTTGGTAAGTAGTCAGGGTACGGTGGGTTTGCGAGGCTTTTATATATTGACTTAGTCATGACACCCTAGACGATAGAATTATAATTATGCGTTCTGCATATGAGGTATTGGATTGGGATGGGAGATGTCGGTTGGCTGAGAACGCCTGGTGTGACGGTTTTATGGCATTACTTAGACCCGTGGAAGTAAGTGAATTTTCTCTATGTGCCTTTCTTTATGTGAATACATTATAGTCGGTGAAATATAAAAGTAATATATTCTTGTTTAGATAAGAGAATATATTCTTGTTTAGATAAGAGAAGATATTACTTTTCTATATACCTATTCTACACTTTCCTCCCAGTTTAAAAGTCGCCAGGCTCATCTGTTACAGAGATGTCTCTCCTCTTTTCCCTAAGGGTTCTTTCTGTCACCGAGCAACCTTCGAGAGACACAAGAGGATGGAGAGAACTCGATTGATTGACAACTGGGTAGAGCTATCCTATATATAAATAACGAGTGGAGTGTACCAGAAGGAGGATTTGTAAGCTTAATAACGATCGACAGGGGGTTGAAACAATCGTGTTACTCGGTTACACTTTCTGATACTCAGTTAATAGGATCCTTTTTTATCTTGCTTACTCTCTATATTGCTTCATTGCCAAATCATTCAGTTTTGCTAAACTCCACTCTAACTACTGTACAAAAATTTAAGCCTCTAGCATCACGTACAATACTCATAACACAGTAAAAGCAAATCGTGTATTTGTATATACAGTAGCCAACACCCTAATACTATGTCCCCCCTGGCACCAACCTCCTTTATCCTTAAAATATCTCTCCTTTCTTCCCTGAGGTTGCTTTTTGATCCTCAGTTCATGGGATCGGTTTTTCTTGCTTGCTTCGTGGGGTTTTGGGGAACTTGTCATGGGCTTGTTGTGTATTCTTTCGTTGGTTCCGGCTATCCTGGGTGTAGTTTGTTTTATTATTCAGTAGATATCATTGTTCCTCGGTCTGTAGACTTGCACTTTAGTTCGTGATGATCAGCCAAATTTACTTCAACATCAATATCTTATCAACCACCTGCCTAACTCATCCCAGAGTTGTTTCAAAATACGTCGGACGAACGTATCTAAGCCTTTGCACAACGCCTTTGACTGTTGTCAGCATCTCCTACAGCCTCCTTGGCTCCCTTCGTGCACCCATTTGCACCCACTGAGCTCAAGCTTAATGGCACCTTGACACAATATGAAGATAAGCTAGATAGCCTTAATTACAATAAGATTCACTAGACACGCCTACTACTAGACCTACGAAAGTGTGCTTAATTGTTGCTAAAGTATTTAAGCTAAATATATTACTATTAATCTTACTTCTAAAGTTTAAAAATCTTTAATTAAAATTTTTGTTTTTGTGAGTAGTATTACTAAAAATAATTAAAAAAAGAGTAGTTAAGTTAATATAAAACTATATTACTACCTTTACTAAAAGTTATTTATTTTATATAAATAACACTTAAAAAAAGCTAATTTGGAATTACTAAAAAAAAATTTAAAAAAAATTTAAAAAAAATTTAAAAATATAAAAGTAAAAATACAAATTAATATTTTTAAATAATTTAATAATATTAAATTAATAAAATTTAAGTATTAAAAAAGTAAATTAAAACTAAAAAGTTATAAAAGCATAATTTTATAATAAATTAATAAAAATAGTTATATTTTACTATTTATTGTGACGGTGCTGCTCGCTCTGCTCGCTGTAGGCCACATGATATCGCGACTGGCTACGCCAGCCACGATCTAGCGCAGAGCCCGGAGCATGGCTAGCTCGCGCTCAGGCCATGCACCGCCCTATTTAGGGGCGAGCCCCCTTTGTACCTCTTCTCTCTCCATCTTAGTGTAGCTGAAATAGAGCCAACTTATCCCGTCAATCTGCATCAATGCTACGACGCGTGAAGACCGAGCCCGTCATCACATTACACTAAGATCAATCTAACTCGGCCGGACGACGGCGACACAATATCGAGGTCAAGCCGCGCGATCAACCTGAGCGTTTGATTCGCCAACGACCGCACCTGGAGAATCAATTGCACGACTACGCTGAGTCGTTAGTTCGTCAACCATACGATCTCCACCGGAAAGCCCTACAGCGGTAGGCAGTTGAAACCCTGAGCGATAGCCTGTATAAGCCCTGCACGGCAGGCCTCGAGAGCGACTCGGCAGGTAACCGGAAGACCTACAGCGGTAGGCAACATACCCATTAGATTGGAAGAGAGCTACGAGAGCTCTAGCGAACCCCCCCCCCCATCATCTTCTCCACGCCAGAGAAACCGACCCCCGTGAGCACCACCGGCTCATCTTCTCCACGCCAGAGAAACCGACCCCCGTGAGCACCACCAGCTCATCTTCTCCCTGCTAGAGAAACCGACCCCCGTGAGCACCACCAGCTCATCTTCTCCACGCCAGAGAATCAGCCAATTGCTTCACCCTGCTAAGGGCCAGAAGCTCTATACAAATACAAGGACAGATAGGTTAGGACCATGGGAAAGCTCTCCACGCTAGAGATGAGGGTCGATCCCAAGGCAACAGCCACTGGCAATGACTACACGCCTATCCCTAAGTCGCTCAAGTGTGCCGCCACGCACTACCCTGACAACGTGATTGGAGAAGACTACACCATCAAGAAGCTCCGCATCCAGGCACGACACGACAAGAAACCCTTCGTGGCTACTACCAAGAGCACTACCTGGGGAACCGACACCTACGAGCCTCAGGAGATAGAGGTTACGCTTCCTACCCTGATGACCCTCGATCAAGCGATAATCGCTAGCGAGCTAGAGCGTAGCCACCTCAAAGTACTCACACATCGCGACCATGCCGATACGCTAGGAAAAGCGCTCAACACGGCCGAAACTGAGCTTAACGAGGCTAGAGACGAGCTTGCTAAGCTTCGTCAGCTACTGAACAACACGCTCGAGCGCGTAGCGGATCAAGAGAACGAGATCAAGACACTAAGGGTACAGACAAAGAAACCTACGCACAATATACACTCCTTCCTCTCTGCAAAGGCCAGCCTAGCGCTATCGTCGACACCAGTAAAGAAGACGCGCTTCACAGCTCTGCCATAGACCCCTCAGAACCAGGCTGGCTATGTCGCTATAGGACCTGACAATGGTTCTGATACAGGAGATCTTAGTAACCAAACTCCTCAAGCATCACCCTACCTACCCGCCACTCCACTAGCTATGCCTACCGTAGGCAGCCATTAAGGCAACAGCCGCTCAGCACGATTTCCTGACCCGCCAATGCTTAAGGACGGCAAGGACGTCACCTTCGATTAATGGAGGGATGTCTTAGAGGACAAGGTACGCGCTAACCGAGACTGGTTCGCTGGAGCCAGCGAGCAAGCTACCCAGGAGAACATCGTCTCTTACATGCGTACGCATATGGAGGGTCCTGCCAACCAGTACCTCTCAACACTCATACGTACAATAAGAGAGAGTGAGCAGCTAGTCAGCTACCAGTACATGGTAGATCGCCTAGAGAGGACGTACGGCGACCCACACAAGAGACTCAACGCTCGCCGCGATTTCCAGAAGCTCTACCTCAGAGACCCTACCAACTTTGCTGTATTCCAGGGCGACTTCTTCCGCCTAGCTCAAGAACACAGCCTGCCTGCAGACCAATGGGTAGAAGAATTCCATGAGAAGCTCCCAGACGCTCTGCGTACGCAGATGGGCATCTACCGACGGCAGTACCGCGACCAGTACGATGAGTACGTAGACCTGGCCCAAGACTTCGCTAGAGAGCTAGCTCTCAGCACCAGGAAAGCTACCGAGCAGATCGATAGGAGAACTAGGAAGACTCAGCCGCCGCTAACTCAGCAGTCTCGCCCAGGAGCCGAGCGCCTGACTCGCGCAGCAGCTACCGCCATCCTACCAATACCCATCCCCAAGCCAGCTAGTTGCTACAATTGCGGGAAACCTGGCCACTTTGCAAAAGACTACCGACTACCTGCCCAAGCTACAGCTAAAGCAATCGAGCCTGCAGATACTAATGAAGAGCTCTATACGCCCCAGGACACTAGCAACAACAAGAAGTTTCAGCTTACTGCAGAGGAACTATCAGGGAAAGACTTACCCTAGAGGAAGTCTCCTTCCTAAAGTTACCTCCTAGAGCTACTAACCAGTTCAACCCTCGCCAACTGCTATTCAGCGGACCGGCTTTTACCCTGCCCTACCACATCTCCGCTGGCGGACTGGCTATCAAGCTAAGTGACTTTCTTAATACTAGAGCTAGCAGTTTTATCCTAGTACACCTAAAGCACATGCGCGCTATCAAGAAAGGGCTTAAGATAAAAACTTACTAGATAGAATCTATCCCCCTAGCTAGCTACGACAACAGACTAAACGGATAAGTAAATAAGTACTTTCAGGCTAATCTAGTACTAGATAACTACTATCTATTAACCTACTTTATTTTCTATAATACTGGCCGCCACGACCTTATAATTAGTTATAAGCTGTTTAAAGATGTAGGCGCATTAATTAACTGTAAGAAGTAAACGCTTAAATAGCTAGATAATAAGCTAATTAACTATAAACATAATATTATTATTCTAACGTGAAGTCTATTAACTAAAATTAATCTCTTATACTAAGCTAATGCTGACTGACGTGATAAGCTAATAAATATAATAATTTTATAATATATCTATAAGCCACTTTAGCGCTCGTCCTAACGTGTTATATACTAAAAAAATCTTAAAAAAATAAAAGAGTAGCTTTATTTATAATAGTAGCTAAAGCTAAATAAGTAAATCTTTTATTCTTAATTTATCTTATATAAAGACCTTTCTAAAGCAGGCCTTAAGATTAATACTATAAAAACTATTACTTTTATAATATATATATAGTAAAAGGAAACTATACTAGGGTATACTAGTATTTATAAAGTAAATAAGCTTATTTAGAATTATAGAGATCTTATAAGGAAGTCTTCCTTTTAAGGCCCTAAAGACTTTTTAGTAAAATCTTTACTAGAAGAGCCCTATCAATCAAATAAGAACCTTATAGAAAAAGAGAAACTTTAATAGCTTATTAAATAAAAACTATTTTACTCTAGCTATACTAGCGTGACTTAAGTTTATTTCTTAAAAAAAAACTTAAACATACTGCCCCTATATTGCGAAGGTATTAATTATAATATTAAACTAATAGCTAAAAACACGCTAATATTAAGTCTATTATATAGTATATTTTTTAAGTAGCTATAGCTTATTAAGACCTATTTAAATAACTACTTTAGATAAGGAGTTATTACTTATAGTAATATTTTATATACTTTTTTAGTACTATTTATTAAAAAGCCTAAAGAAGGGTAGCGCTTCTGTATTAACTACTATAAGCTTAATACTATTATAAAAAAAAACGTTTATCTAATTTTATTAATTTAGAAGACTTTTATTTACCTAGCACGTATAAAAGTATTTACTAAGCTTAATATATAACAGGCCTTTTATTATATATATCTAAATAAGAATATAGAGAATCTAATTATATTCTATACTTAGTATAGGAATTATAAGTATTACGTGCTATTATTTAGTCTCTATAATAGTTTTATTATATTCTAGTACTATATTAATAAGGTATTTTATAACCTACTAAATAACTTTTATACTATTTATTTTAATAATATTTTAATTTATTTTAAAGACCTGCTACAGTATGAGGAGCATGTTGCTTAGATACTAAAATATTTCTAAAACATAAGTCTCTAAATAAATATTAAGAAGAGTAAGTTCACTATTACTAGAATAAAGTTCTTAAGTCTTATTATTAGTATAGAAGGGATCTAAAAGGATCCTGAGAAGGTTATTATTATATAGAAATAGCTAGTACCTATATTAGTTAAAAGCCTATAATTCTTTTTAAGATTCTATAATTTCTATAGAGCTTTTCTAAAAGACTATAGATATATTATTTAACCGCTTACTAAGCTACTTAAGAAGGGTATATAATACACTTTTAGTAAATATAAACTAGTAGTTTTCTAGTAAGCTAAAGATTTAATATTATTAGATAATATCTTAGTTTACTACTTATCCTACCACTAGACGCGTATAGAGATAGACGTAAATAATAAAGTTATTATAAAAATACTATTATAGCTTTAAGAGAATAGTTTCTAGTAATTTATAGTTTTTTACTCTAAGACTATAAGTAAGCCCTAGATGAACTATAATATATATAATAAAAAGATATTAGCTATAATTTATAGCCTTTAAGAATAGTGCTTATAGCTTATAGGCTTGTAGACTATAAAGTTATTTAGTATCTTAACTAACTACTACGCGCTAGAGTACTTCTCTATAAAATAAAAGCTTACTTCCTACTAAATATACTAAGTAATAAGTATAGTAAATTATTACTTAATATTTATTTATTATTTTAGTATAACTAACATAATAGCTGACACGCTCTTACGTAAGTAAGAGAAACTAAAAACCTAAAAAAATAAAAATAAAGTAGCCTAAACACGCGCCTTTCTTTTAGTAGAGTAAATTAATATTAGCTTTATTAAAGCTATAAGTAATAACCTAGCTGCGCTATTAGTAAGAGGTATATTAGTTACTAATATAATTAAAATAACTATTACTAATACTTTTATAATCTCGTCTTCTCTAAATAACCCTTACTTACTAATTAATTATATTATTAAGGTGAATTGTAGTTATAAGAATTTATAACTATTTTAAAAGCACGCTCTTTCTAGTAACTACTTAGTATAAAAACTTAACTAGAGTCTTTTTATACACTATAGTAAGCTAATAGTTTTTATTATATACTTCTTAAGAATTTATCTTATTTAAGCTATCTATGCTACTTAGGTGACTACTTACTTAAATAAAAGAAAAATAAATAAGCTACTTTACAACCGCTACTACTAAAGCTATATAGGCAAAAATATAGATAACTATATAGCTATATATAAAGCTTATAAATAGAGCTATATATTTTATAATAAGACTTTAGGCTTACTTAAATTACTGTTAATTCTTAAGTGAGTATAGTAAAATATCTCTATAGACTTTAAGTTCTTCTCTCTAAATAAGAAAGGATATAACTATACCTTTATTATCATAAACTAGCTAAGTAAGTACTATTTCTTATTATTTTATTATAAAATAACTATAGCTACTTAGGTAGCTGATATATACTATTATTATATCTAGTAAGTATTTAGTCTATTTAGATTAATAGTCTCTAACTATAGTCCTTAGTTTATCTTAGCATTTATAAATAAGCTATATTAACTAATAGGAATTAAGTAAAAGCTTTTAATACTGTATTATCTCTAAACTAATAGGAATATTAAGATTCTAAATTAGTATATTAACCAGCGCTTACGCCTATTTGTTAACTACTATTAAGATAACTAGTTAGACCTACTGCCCTATATAGACTAAGCCTAAATAATTCTATTATATAAGACTATAGGCTTATTACCTTATTAAATTGAGTTTAGCTACTAGCTAATCTATTACTAGGACTGGGAGGAATATATGAAGATATCTACTACAATCTGTAAATAGATATCTCGTGAGGAAGTGTAGAGCTACACTAAAGCTTAATACAACGTAGTAAAGCTAGCTATAGAGATAGCTTAATAAGAGATCGCTTAAGTATAAGAGTGACAGGCTTAATAGGCTAATAAGAAGCGCCGCGAGCCAGACTTCTCTACAGGAGACGAGGTATACGTTACACCTAAGGGCTTCACCACTAGCTGACCTAGCCAGAAGCTCAACCAGCAGATGTACGGACCCTATCCTATTATAGGCATGAAGGGATACTCCTATCACCTTAAGCTGCCGCCGTACATGCGTATGCTTGACGTCTTCCACGTAGACCGCCTACAGAAGGCTTCTACTCACCCACTGCCTGGCTAAATTGAACCTAAGGAACCGCCTATTGAGATCAACGGGCATCCTGAGTGGCCAGTACAGGAAATCCTTAATAGCCGCCTATTCCATGGCCGACTACAGTACAAAGCATCCTGGCTAGCTCATGACCCAGATCCTACCTGGTACAACGCCCAAGACTTTATAGGCGCCCCACACAAGGTAAGAGACTACCACGAGGCCTATCCAGAGAAAGCAGGACCGCCGGCACGACTAGACGCCTGGTTGAAAGCGTACGAAGCAGAGGAGGACCTGGAAGTAACAGAGGAGGACGACAAGGCGGCTTCAAAGACAAGAGTGGTACAGAGACCAGCAAGGAGGAGACTATAACCTAGAGACTCGGGAACGAGCCTCCTTTAGAGGGGGGGTAATATGACGGTGCTGCTCGCTCTGCTCGCTGTAGGCCACATGATATCGCAACTGGCTACGCCAGCCATGATCTAGCGCAGAGCCCAGAGCATAGCTAGCTCACGCTCAGGCCATGCACCGCCCTATTTAGGGGCGAGCCCCCTTTGTACCTCTTCTCTCTCCATCTTAGTGTAGCTGAAATAGAGCCAACTTATTCTATCAATCTGCATTAATGCTATAACGCGTAAAGACTAAGCCCGTTATCACATTTATACTTGTACTAAGATATACTTTAAATATATTAAATCAAGTTAACTAATAAAACGTAATATTAATTATTAACTTTAAAATAATTAGTTTATATTTATAAAAAAGTATTAAAATAAAACTAAAACTTTAAAAACAGTAGTAATAAAAAAAAATAATAATATAAAAAGTAATATAAAATTACTAGTAAATAAATATATAATAAATTAAATAAATTATAAGTACATAAAATAACATTAATTTAATACTTTAAAATTAAATATTTTTAAAGTACTAAAATTAAATATTTTTAAAGTACTAAAATTTTATTTTATAAAGTTTTTTTTAAAAAAACTAATTTAAATAATAAATAAATTTAAGTATTAATTTATAAATAAAATATATAATCTTAAAATTACTTAAAAAAAAAGTATAATATTAAATAACTATATTATTATAAATTAATTTTTGATAAAACTATATAATAATAAAAAATTAAACTTATTATCTATATATTAAGAATAATAAATGTTAATAAATGTTAGTAATTTATTAGTAAATATATAAAGTTAAAAAATAGCAAGTATTATTTAATAATTTAATTAAAATTTAGTAAATAAAATAAATTTAATTAGAATTTTTAATTTCTTTTTAATAAAAAACTTTAAGTAGTTTATACTTAATTTTTAGAATATTCACTTACTTTTTATTACAGTTAGTAATAAGTAAGGGTTTATTACAAATAATAATTATAAATAAAAAGTACTAAACTAATTAAAAGAGAATTATTAGCTATTAGTAAAGAGACACGTACAAGAATATAAGGCTAAAATAAAAATAAAGTAAATACTTTAGAAAACTAGGCAAAAAACAGAGCTTCTAGCTAATATTATTAAGATAATTAATAGAACTAATAGTAATAAGAACGTGACGTCTTACGTGCATAGTTATAAGTATAATATAAATAATTAAGTTTAATAGAAACTAAGTAGCTATAATAACTCTAATTATTAGTAAATTATAAGTAAAAGATTTACTATATAAAGGGCATTTTCTTTAGCTTTTAGATAGTTTCTTTTTTATACTTATCTTCTTATTTTAGAGCAACTCTCTAAAATTCGTTATATAATAAATTAATTAAACTATTCTTTATTATATTTTTATATTATTAGAATAATTATGTAAGTAAGTTATTATATAATTTTATATAATTACTAAAGTATTTAACTTAATATATATTTATACTTACTATGTTAAAAAGATTTTGTTATGGACGGTAATAAAAAGGTAACTATATTTAAAAAGCTAAAGAAACTAGTAATAATAGCTAATAAAGCTTTAGAATAGAAATATATATTTAAGTTAGAAAGAAAGAATTATAAGTAAATATAGAATACATTAACACAAGCTAAGGCATAGACTAAGAAATAAGAATAATAATATAAAACCATACTAGTATATTAGGAGCGCCTATTCACGTAATAAGGCTTAATAACTAGAGATATTAAAGATATTAAAGGCTCTAATATCTCTAATAGCTTTAATAGTATTTAATATACTATTAACTAGGACATAATATACGTATAGAGGATTTACTATAAGTATAAAACATTAAACGGCTTATAGTTACTTTTAATTCTTTATAATTACTCTAAAATTAAGATTCGCATTTTAAGTGAAATAGTTTAATACTATTCTATTAAATCTTAACTTATTATATTACTTTCTTTTATTTCTATTAAGTTAATTAACTTCTACTAAGTCTAATAAGCTATCCGATCCGGAAGTAAGGAAACTAATTAACTATTATAATAATTAATTAGATAGCTTATTACTAGTATAATTTACGTTAGTAAGTTAGTAACTTATAATATTATAACTACCATCTCAAAAGAGTAGAAAGAACTGTTAAATAAAGTTCTAATAAACTAATTATTAAATGTCTATAATAACCTACTATAAGGACGAACAAGAACTTTACTTATTAGAAAAAAGTAGTAGTAAGGAAGAAGTTATAGTAGAATCTTTATCTATAACTAGAAATATATCTAGAGAATAGAAGAGTATATAATAAATTATCTAAAAACAAAAAGCAGTTATTATAGAGTTATATAATACTTTAGTAAATTTATAATAACAGGTTAAAGCTAAATAATAAGCTATAGTAGTTTAGAAAAAAGAAATAGTAAAAATATAACCTTCTAAGAAGTTTAATAGTAATTAAGATGAACTTAAGACTTTTATAATAATAATAGACTTCTACTATTAGTTTAATTAGAAATTATTTCTAATTAATTAAGATTAGATCTTGGCAGCTGGTATAAACATAATAGATAGAATTATAAAATAGTTTAAACTACTAATAAAAAACTATCTTACTAATAGAGACTTTAACTTAGAAGTAGTAAAGTTAGCTAATTATAACAGCAACATATAACAAGCTTTTAAAAGTTATAAATATTTTAAATAAGAAATAACTATTGTCTTTAGGGAAATTAATAAAGAAATAGAGGTAATTTAAAAGCTCTAGTAACTTAAGCAACATATATTAGTAACTAATTATATTATAGAGTTTAAATAAATTTAGTTATAACTTAACTAAGCAGATTAACTACTAGTTATGATATATTATAAAGAACTAAAAGACAGAATTAAAGACGAAATTTCCAGAGAAAAACAGCTAAGTATCTTATTAAAAATTATTAAATAAGTAGTAACTATTAATAACTATTAGTACTAATAAGAGTAAAAAAAAAGATATATAAGAGATTAGTAATTTATATACCTAAAAGAAATAAAAAAAATAACTAAATTTATAACCTAATAGATATTAATATTAAAAAAACATCTATTAGAAACAGGTAAGGAAAGTAAGTTAGAGAATAAATAAAATACTATATATATAAAGTCTATCTAGAATACAGAAAACAGAGACACTTTATTAAGAATTATAAATAATAATAATTAGATATTAAGAAGGCTTACGTTTAGACTAAGGTACTTAAAAAAATTAAAATTACTATAATCTAAATAAAATAAGCAAGAGACACTATAATAGAAGAAATAATTATAAAAAAAATCTAAAAAAATAGTGCTAGATTTATAGAAGCTATACCTATCTCAAATAAAAATATAAAATTTTATATTAATAAGTTAAGAATTATTTAGTAGGATAATCTAGTAATATAATTACTATAATATAAAAAACAGTAGTTTAATAACACAACGCGGAAATTAAGAAAGAAATATAAAGATTTTATAAAATTATAAAACAAGAAAAAGGACCATTCCATAAGAAAAATCAAAAATTCTAATAAAAAAAAGAATTAGAAGATAATAGAAGGTAAGAAATTTATATTTATAATAATTATACAGCATGTATACTAGGGACACTGTTAAATATATAAATTAAAATACTACTAAAAAAAGTACTATATTACTAAACACTAAAAAGTTATTTTAAGAGATAGGATATATAAATACTAATAAACGCTACAGTTAGTAGGAAATAAATAGTATAAAAAACAAAGTAAACAAAAACTAGCCTTATAGATAAACAAAATCTATTAATAAATACTTATATTAGTTATAAATAATATAACATATTATCACCCCGTTAGACACTTAGAACTAAGATGAAATTAAAAAAGAAAGAATAAAAAAAGCCTTTTACTAATATTATAGGTATAGGATAAAGATGCTCTAAATAAATTAATAAAAAAAAATACTAAGTATATATAGTCTCTAACTATATAGAAAAAAACTATAAATAAAATAAACACGCCATACGTGTTAAAGGACTAAGGATAAAAAAAATATTATAATAATTAATAAATAAAAAGGAACTTAATTTATAGTAAGAATTAGTTTATATAAATTCAAAAGATAAACTACAGGATCCAAATTTAAATGAATATAAATAACTATTATAAGATAAGTGCTAGATAGGATGCTGATAATACTAAATTAAATATTATTAAAAAAAAATAGTTAGCTACAGACTTATATAAAAAGCTCATATATTAAAAATATTCCTTAGAATAGAAATATTAGGATTATAGAAAATAGACTAAAAATGTATATAAAATACTTAATAAAGAAGCATGCTAACTCTAGAGATATTTAATCCATAAACTTAAAAAAAAACACTAAAGAAATAACTACTACTTAGAAGTTAGCTATAGATAAAAAAAACTAGAAGACTAGTAAACTATAACTAAGCTACTAGAAAGTTAAGAACTAAAGATTAGAAATAACATATTAATTATATACACACAACTAAACTAAAGAAAATACGAAAATAAGCTATATATAGATGTATATATTAATAGTAACTAGATACTAGCGCTTATAGACAGTAGGGCTAGTAAAACACTTATATTAAATAAATAAGTATAAAGATACTAGATACTAACTAGAGTTTTAGATAAACCTATATAAGTAAAATATATAAACAATAGTCTAGCAATATTCAGAAAAAATCTAATTAATTCTAAAATAAGGAATATAACTATTTAGTCAGTAGGTTACACAGATAACTACTATATTAAAATTATAAATCTAGATAGTAAGAATTTTATCTTAGGATAAGACTAGCTAACACGATAGAACCTAACCATTAATTAGAAAAGAAAAACTATAGGGATTAGAAATAACTACTATAGATAGTAATAAATAAGAGCTATAATATAGATAAAGAAAGTAATACTTTACAACATCACGTTTATTATACCAAATAAATACTAGAAGGAATTTAGAGAATGGTTCTTTAAAAAAGCTAAAAACTAATTACTAGAATATTAAGACAAGGACCATAAAATCACGCTTAAAAAAGAAATGAATTTAAAACTAAGACTATTATATTAAGTACCCATACACTAACAGGAAGAATTACAGAAATTCTTGTAAGAAAATTAATAAAAAGAATATATATAAACTAGTTAAAGCAAGATAGCATTACTAATACTCTTTATACTAAAGAAAAATAGTAAATTATAGTTATATATTAATTACAGACACCTGAATAAAGCTATAGTAAAAAATTATTATCTAATACTATTAATATTAGAACTTATAAATAAACTTAGAGAAGCTAAATAGTTTAGCCTCTTTAATATTAAGAATAGATATTATTAAATATAAATAGCTAAAGAACACGAATAGATGATAGTATTTAAAATAAGATATAAACTATTTAAATACTTAGTCATGCTAATAGGACTCATAAACACACTAGTAATATTCTAAACAATTATTAATTATATGCTAAGAAAATATCTAGATATATTTATAATAGCATATTTTAATAACGTGTTTATATATATAAATAGAATACTAAAAGAACACGTTAAGCATACTAAGAAGGTATTATAAAAGCTTAAAAAACATAAGCTATATATTCAGATAGAGAAATGTGTATTCTATAAGACTAAAGTTAAATTCTTAGAATACTTAATATCTTAAGATAGAATAACAGTTAACCTAGATAAAGCTAAAAATATTCTATCTTAGCTAATACTAATAAACACTAAAGAAGTTTATTCTTTTCTTAGATTCACGAGTTTCTGTAGATAATTTATTAAGGACTACTTAAAAATAATATTACTCTTAATAGAATTACTTAAAAAAGATTAATAATTTAAGTGAGAATAACGTGAGGAAGACGCTTTTATAATATTAAAAAAAATATTCTAACAACCACTAATATTAAAGATATTTAATTTATAACTTTAAATAGAGATATATATAGATATATTAGATAGAGCTATAAGAGCTATTCTGTTATAAGTATAAAATAATAGATATAAATATCTAGTAAACTTTCTATCTTATAAACTTATAACTATTAAGTTAAACTATAATATTTATAATAAAAAACTATTAGTAATAGTTTAAGCATTTAAAAAATGGAGACATTACTTAGAAGAAACTAAGTATTAAATTATTATATATTTAGATTATAAGAATCTGAGGTATTTACAACAATAAAGAAATTAAATTAATAATAAGTTAGATAATAGAAACTAGTTTCTATATTTAACTTTTAAATACTTTATAAGTTAGGAAAAGAAAATATAGTGGCTAACACACTTAGTTAATAAGCAGACTATATAAAAGATATACTAAAAATTTATAATATAATACTAAGGCAAAGACTAGACAGATTTCTAGAAAGCTTATAAATAAATATTAAGACAATAGTCATTATCAAAAACACCTAGAAAAAATAAATAAGGAAATTTAATAATAGACAGCTATATTAGAATCTAGACTAAGAAATAATTTATATACTAATTATATTATAAACTAAGCTTATTAAAGACTAACACTCAGCTAAAATGCACAGATATTAAGGAATTAAAAAAACTATAAAACAGATTAACAAATATTTTTAGATTTTTAAAATATAAAAAAAGGTTAGAGCTATTCTTTTAAAATACATTAAGTATAAAAAGAATAAAATATTAAAATATAAAAAATATAGACTTATATAACTAATTCCTTTACTAGACCTATTATAGGAATTAGTTATAATAGACTTTATTATAGGAATACTAATAATAACTATCTTTAAAGACTAATAGTATAATATGATATTAGTTATAATAGATTAATTTATAAAATATACATACTTTAAACTAACATATATAAAAGTTAAAGTAAATGAATTAGTGATATTACTAATTAAACTCCTAATAGCACGATATAAATTACCACGAGAATTCATTACGGATAGAGATAAATTATTTATATTAATATTCTAAAAAATATTTATAAGAAAGCTAGGGGCTGAGTATTATCTCTTAATAGTATTTTATCTATAAATAAATAAACAAACAAAACAGACAAATTAAATACTAGAATAATATCTATAAATATATGTTAATAAATAATAAGATAATTAGATTAACTTACTATTAATAGCTAAGTTTATATATAACTTTATAAAGTTATTAACTATAGAAAAATTACTATTTTTTATAAACTATAGTTATAAGCCTACAGCTTATCGAGAACCATGAAAACTAAATAAGATATTAAAATTAATAAAAATAAAAGTCAATAAATTATAATAACTTTACTAAGAAATAGTAAGAAAAATTATTTAGAAAGGAGTTTTCAGCAAATAATAGAAAAATAAATCTAGAGTTAAAAAACTAATCTTTAGAGAAAGAAATAAGATTTTCCTACTATAAAAGAATTTAAAAATAAAATAACCATTAAGAAAACTGGATCACGTTAAGTTGGGACTATTCAAGATTAAAAAATAAATAAAATCTATAAATTATAAACTATAACTACCTAAAGACATGAGAATTTACTTAGTTTTTTATATTTTAAGATTAGAACCAGCACTATAGAATGCTAAACTATAGATAAGACTTAAACTTAAAGAAGATACTACTAAGTATAAAGTCTAATGAATTTTGGACTACTAGTAGTTTAGGTATTAGTGGAAGTATCTAGTTAAATAAAAGAGTTATAGACCTAAAAACAATACGTGGGAGCTAATTAAGAATCTGAGGAATAATTTAGAGCTAATTAACTAGTACTATTAGACAGACTAATAAGAGCCATATCCCACGGAAAGGACGACTATAATACATTCTAATCTAAACTAAAGAAAAGGGAAGGTGAAGCAGGTTGGGAAGAAGCCGGCACTGCGGGTTGTAGTGTGTGAGTTTCTTAATCCTAAGAACACGCTTCAGCCTCTTTAAGAGCCTGAACCTCACGAATTGAGGCCATCTCTCGATCAAACATCTCTTTCTCTTTGGAATCCAATTTCGCTAGTTCGTGACGGAGCCGAAGAGCTCGGGAGCGAGCCTCTAGGGCCTCCTCCTTAGCTTTTTTGAACTGACGACGAAGTTTTTCCTTATCGCGATTAAGATGATCCTACTCCGGCTGCGAGATAATCAGATCGCATTTCACGTTACGATCATTACAAGCCGAACAACGACCAGAACTCAGGTTCATGAGGCAGTTATCGCCTCGGCGGGAACAGTTCAAGCAAGGCGTCGGCATGTGACGGGGTTCGTTATGGATCTGAGAAGCTAGGTGGTGAGCACGTATTAGAGACGACTCAAGACGTGTCATCGTGGGGAAGCTAGGCAGGAAGGAAAGGAAGCTAAGGGTCTTACAGTCTGGAACACAGAGTAGAGAACCTGCTGCCTTTATACTGCTTATAGAAAAGAGAAACTATCTTCCGAGACGAAGACTTAGAAGAGGGGGATAGTGTTACAGACGGTAACAAAAAGGCAACTGCACCTAAGAAGCTGAAGGAACTGGCAACAACAGCCAATAAAGCTCTAGAATGGAAACGTATGTTCGAGTTGGAAAGAAAGAATTGTAAGCGGGCACGGGACGCATTGGCACAGGCTAAGGCACGGGCCAAGAAGTGAGGATAACGATATGGAACCATGCTAGTGGATTGGGAGCGCCCATCCACGTGACGGGGCTTGGCAGCCAGAGATGCCAGAGGTGTTAGAGGCTCTAACATCTCTAACAGCTCTAACAGTATTTAATATACTGTTAACCAGGATACAATATACGCACGGAGAATCTACTATAAGTATAAAACATTAAACGGCTTATAGTTACTTTTAATTCTTTATAGTTACTTTAAAATTAAGATTTGTATTTTAAGTAAAATAGTTTAATACTATTTTATTAAATCTTAACTTATTATATTACTTTCTTCTATCTCTACTAAGTTAACTAACTTCTACTAAGTTTAATAAGCTATTTAATCCAGGAGTAAGAGAACTAATTAATTATTATAATAATTAATTAAATAGCTTATTACTAGTATAATTTATGTTAGTAAGTTAGCAACTTATAATAAATCTATATATTATTTTTTTTATAGTATAGTAATAAAGGCTACGTAATATACTATTATATAAAAACCTTAAGTATATTTAAGCTATAGCTCGTTTTATAATACTATAAATACCTATAACTTATATAACTTATATATAATAATAGTAGGCTTAAGTAGTTTAGTTTTAATATTAGTATTATTTATAGTTTAGATTATATAATAACAATAGGCATAAATTATGAAGCTATAATAAATAGTTCTTAAACTTAAGAATTAAGTAGATATATAAGTATATATATTAAGCACTAAGGTACAGCTACTTAAGAGATTTAATAATATAAAAAAATATCTTAAAAAATTCCTTACAGAAATAGAAATATATACTTAATTTAATAAATCTATTTTTCTAAGGAATAAGACAGAACCCTTGTAGTAAATATAAATATAAAAGAAAAAGCTATAAACTAGTTTAAGCCCTTAGCTAAAAATTACATAAAAAAAAACATATTAAAAATATTAAATAAAACTAAAAAATATTTAGAAGTTATAATAACTTTATTTAATAAATTATAGTAGTTTTTAAAGAAATTGACGAGAAACACTCTACAAAACAAAAAATATAAAACCTTAAATAAATAAAATTAGTTTTAGTATATACTATAGAATTCTGATATTTATAGTTATAAATTAACTAAAATAATGCGCTATTAATAGCAGCTTATTATACTAGACTTAAAAACTAAGTTAAAAATAAACTAGCTAAAAGAAATTAACTAAATAATCTTTAAGCCTTTATAGAGTCTGTTATATGTATAAATAATTAATAATATAAGTATAAACTAAAACACAAAAAAGATTAAATAATAAATCTAGAAAAAAAGAAGATATTAATATAATAAGGTTAGGTATATAATAAAATAAATATTAAAAAGGTCTATATAAAGTAGCTAAAGAACTAAAAAGAGCTAAAAAAGTAGCTTATAACTTAAAAATATAGAGAGTAACTTAATAAGAAAGTATGTCTTAAATATAATAATATTAAACACTTTATAAAGAAATATCTAAATAAGAAATTAAGAATTAGAATAATTAGAATAAAACGTAAGCCTATAAGATAAAACCTATAGTAAAAAAGAAACTTATTAGTTAAAGTTATTAAAAAGAGACTTAATAATAATTAATACTAGATCTATAGATCTATGGGATATTATAAAAGAAATTATAAAAAACAGTATTAAAAAATAAAGTATAAACTTATAAGTAGCTAGTAATAATTAAGGAAAGTATTATAGAAAGTAGTTAAAAAATAGCACTATATAACAAGCACAGAAGCAGAAAACCTTATACTTTAGAAAATTAATAAAGAATAATAGCTATTTTAGGAAATTTAACCTTTAATATATAAAGCTTTTAGAATTATGATAATAACTATCTAGTAGTAGCTAAATAGAAATAAATACTAGATCTATAGATTAAACTAATATTTTAAATCCAAATATAAAACCAAGCATTAAAAAATAATACTAGAAAAAGAATTCTATAAATTAAAGGACTAGATTACTAAAGTAGTATTTTTATAGTATAATAGTCTTACAGGAAAGATAGTATCTTAGTTTCTTATAAAAGTCTAATAAAGGAAACTATATATTTCTTAAGATTAAAAAAAGATCAACCTAATAACAAGAAACTAAGCTAAAAAGTAAAAATAATAAATATAATAGAATAAAAACGCTTTTACCTACTATATAAATTAAAGATACTAATATCTTTAAATAATTAAATAATTAGAAATATTAGATTTATAAGTTAGTTAACTATATAAGAAAAGCATGTATATAGATAATATTTCTAATCTAAATAAAAAAACTAAAAGAATAAAAAGTGTGTAGAAAAGTAGTAAAAAAATAAACTCTAAATAAACAAATTCTAAAAGCCCTAAATACTATAGTTAATATAAAAAACAAAGACAGTTAGTAAGATTGCTAATATAAATAATAATATTAAAAAAAAAATATACTAGAATACAGATACTATAAAAAAAATTAGATAGTATTAAAATAACTTATAGTATCTAGAACATTCTTATAAAAAATATTTCCTAAAATAGAAATATTTAGTATATATAAATGAAATAAAATAAGAGTATAGTAAAATATTATATTTAGTATACTACTATAACTACTACTTTATATATATTAAAAGAAAGTACTTTAATTTAAATAATAGAAATTAAAAGTATACTATGTATGATTCTATATTAAAATACTAAATAACTACTAGTAAAAAGCTTAAGTTAGTAATATAACTATTAAAACTTTTAGATTATAATAAATATAATAAGAACTATGTTTTTATTTTAGTATAAGAGTAAATAGAAATTCTCTAAAAGTACTAGTAAATAATAAAGTAAACAGAACATTTATTTTAAATTAATAAATTAAATAAAATAATATATTATATTAAGAAAAGGCGTATTTAGTAAAAATAAAGTAAGTAAATAATAATATAATAACTTTTAAAAAGAGTTTAATTAACCTAAACACTATAATAACAAAGCTAGAAGTAGTAGGCTATAGAAATATTTACTATATTAATATTTTAAATATAAAAAAGCCTAATATAATTTTAGAATAGAATTAACTCTTATTACATAATCTAATAATAGATTAGTAATAAAAAACTATTTAATAGCATAATTTAGTAAAGAAAGTAGTATAAATATAAAATTAAAAGTAATAAGAAAATACTTTATAATAGAAAAATTTATATAAAGCTATACAATAATTATAATAAAGATAACTATAAGATATTAAAGTAGTATAAATCTAGAAATAAGCCTTAGACACTACTAAAGCCTAAATATTTTAAAAATATAAAGAATTTACATACTTATTTAGTAAAAATAAAGAAAATGTACTTTTAAAATATTAATCTTAAAACCATAAAATACTAGTTCAAAATAAAAAAAAAGCTTAAATTAAAATTAATATATTCTTTATTAAGAGTACAGTAGAAAGAATTGAAATAATATATTTAAAAAAAACTTAAAAAAGGATATATATAACTAAGTAAAAACCTAATAGCTTTACTAATATTATTTATACTTAAAAAGAATAAAAGGCTATAATTATATGTAGATTTTAAATAACTAAATTAAGCTATAACTATTAATTAATATTTATTACTATTAATTTAAGAGCTAATAAATAGACTCTAAAAAGCTTAATAGTTTAGTTCATTTAATATTCATAAAGGATACTATAGGATTTGAATTAAGTAGAAATATAAATAGTTAATAGTATTTAAAATAAGATATATACTCTTTAAGTACTGTATTATACTATTTAAATTAATAAATATACTAGTAACTTTCTAAGTAGTTATTAATTATACACTTTATAAATACTTAGATATATTCGTGATAGTGTATTTAAATAATATACTAGTATATATAAATAGAATACTTAAAGAGCATAAAATACATATAAAGAAGATCTTAAAGAAATTTTAAAAATATAACTTTTTTATTTAGCTAAAAAAATATATATTTCATATTATAAAAACAAAATTCCTAGAATTTATTATTTTAAGAAAAGAAATTTTAGTAGATATAAAGAAGTTAACAGAAATACGTAATTAGCTAATACTAATAATAGTTAAGAAAATATAGTTCTTTTTAGAATTTATAAATTTCTATAAAAAGTTTATAGAAGAATATTCAAAAATCACGACACTTTTAATGAAGTTAACTAAGAAAAATAATAAATTTAGTTAGAAATAAAAATAATAGTAAGTATTTAAAAAACTTAAAAATAAGTTTACTTAAGCACTAATATTAAAAATATTTAACCTAAAATTATTAATTATACTATAAATAAATATATCTAATTATGTAATAAAAGTAATCTATAGTTAATAACATAATAATAAATGTTTTTATTTTATAAACTATTTATTAAAAACACTTATAAAAGTTAAGTTAAATTATAATGTTTATAATAAAAAGTTACTAGTAGTAGTAGTAACATTTAAAAAATAATAAATTTATTTTAAAAAAGCTAAATATTAAGTAAAAGTTCTTTTAAATTATAAAAACTTAATAAGCTTTACTACTATAAAAAAACTAAACTAAAGACAAATATGCTAGTTAAAAATACTAGCTATTTATAATTTTAAGATATTCTATTAAAAGAGATTAGAAAATAAAGTAGTAGATATATTTAGCTAATAATTAAACTATATAAAATAACACAAACTAATATTAAGTATAGTATTATTAATAGAATGGAATAGATTTATAAGCTATAATTAACTAAAAATTATAACAATTACAAGAATTTAAAGACACTAAATTAATAAAATAAAAAAAATTAAGTACTAATACTTTTAAAATCTAGAACTAGAACTCTAGTATGTAAATAAACTTATTTATGTACTAAAAAAGCTATATAAAGAATTAATTAAAGAGAATTACAAAGCTATTATATATAAATACTAAAAAATAAAAAAAACTATAAAGTAAATCTCTAGGAATTTCTATATTAAAGAGTTAAAATAAAAAGTAAGAGAAGTAATTAAAGCCTATCTAAAGTATTAAAAAAATAAGTTAACATAATATAAACCTTATAGACTTTTATAACTACTAAAGTACTAAAATAACTATAGTAGTTAGTTTTAATAAACTTTATTATAGAATTACTATTATTTAAGAAACTAGAAAACAAACAGGAATATAACGCTATACTAGTAATTATAAATAAATTAACTAAGTATATATATTTTAATTTAATGGTTATAAATTTATTAGCTAAAAAACTAGTATATAAAATATTAAAAATAGTAGTCTTAAAACACAGGTTGCTTAAGAAGTTTATAATTAATTAAAATAAATTATTTTATTATACTTTTAAAAAACCTTGTTAGCTAAGTTAAAGTTAAAAAATAAGCTTTTAATAAGCTTTTATTTTTAAATAAATAGGTAAACAAAGCACATAAATTAGACTTTAAAATAATATTTAAGAATATATATTAATTACTCTTAAAAGGATTAAATTGAGTTGTTATTTTTAAAATAGTTTACTTATAATAGTGCAAAGTCGTCTATAATTAATATATTACTATTTTATACTAATTACAAGTATAAGCTAAGTATTTATAGAAAACTATATAATTTAAAAAGTAAATCTTAATAAGATTAAAATAAAGTTAGATAGCTAAGAAACTTATATAATAATTTTAGTAAAATTATTATTTTAAGAAACTTACAAAACGCAAAGGGCGCTAATAAGTTAAAAGTTAAAAAATTAATTTTTAAGAAAAAAAAAAGTTTTTCTACTACATAAAAATTTAAAAACTAAATAACTAAATAAAAAACTAGATTATATTTAAATTAGACTATTTAAAATTAGTAAAGTTATTAGACTAGTTAACTATAAACTAAAACTACTATAAAATATAAGAATTTACTTAGTAGTTTATATATTATTACTTAAATTAATATTACTAGACGTACTAATAGTAACAAACATAAATATAAAGCTATATTAGTTAGAGTATAAAGTTAAAGAAATTTAAAAACTATAATAATTTAAATATTAGTAAAAATACCTAGTTAAATAAAAAAACTACAGACTAAAAGAAAATACCTAAAAACTTATTAAAAACTTAAAGTAATATTCTAGAATAATTAACTAATTTTATTTAAAGAATTTAGTAATACTAGATTTTAAATAAAAGCCTATATAGCTTCCTAATTAATGGAAATTAATAAAAAAGAATTAGTAAAAGTAACAAACAAAGATGTTATAAATTATAATAGTTTAAAAATCTTTTATTTTTATTTTTTAAATTTTGTATCTTCTTAATTAAAGTAAGCTTATAGGTAAATATTTTATATTTATAATTATTAACTAAAGTAAGCTACTTATATAGTTGTTATTAATAAAATCTAATTTTAAGCTTAAAATCTTAAGTCTACTTTAGTTACTATTAAAATTAACGCTTTTTAGTAAGAAATTTATTAAATTTCTAAACAGAAATTACTAGATTATATTTCTATAAATACTTAATGTATTTAAAATAATAGCTAAATAAAAAATCTATAAAATAATAAAAATCCTTTTTTTTACAAGAACTACATAAAGTTAGTATAAAGTAATTATAATCTTAAATTAGTTTTATAAAATAGTAATTATAAACAGTTAATAACTCAACTTTAAATATTATTAGAAATAAAAGAGAAAAGGGGTTCTAAAAGTGTGTATAATACTACTAAAAAAACTAGCTTTTCTTATACTTAAAACCTAAAGTAAGAAAAACTTTTAAGTTAAAAAAAAAAAAAAAAGCAAGTATTATAGTTAGTAATAAATAAAAGTTTATTATAAATAATAATTATAAATAAAAGGTAGTAAACTAATTAAAAGAGAATTATTAGCTATTAGTAAAAAAGCATACACGAAAATATAAAACTAGAATAAAAGTAAAGTAAATACTTGAGAAAACTAAACAAAAGGTAAAGCTTTTAGCTAATATTATTAAAGTAATTAATAAAACTAATAGTAATAAGAACGTAACATCTTACGTATATAATTATAAATATAATATAAATAATTAAGTTTAATAAAAGCTAAGTAGCTATAGTAATTTTAATTATTAGTAAATTATAAATAAAGAATTTACTATATAAAAGGCGTCCTCTTTAGCTTTTAGAAATTTTTTTTTTATACTTATCTTTTTATTTTAGAGCAACTCTCTAAAATTCGTTATATAATAAATTAGTTAAACTATTTTTTATTATATCTTTATATTATTAGAATAATTATGTAAGTAAGTTATTATATAATTTTATATAATTACTAAGGTATTTAACTTAATATGTACTTATACTTACTACGTTTAAAAAACCTATATATTATTCTTTTATAGTATAGTAAAAAAGGCTATATAATATATTATTATATATAAATCTTAAGTATATAGAAACCACAGCTCGTTCTATAACACTTTTATAAATAAAATTTAACTTTTTTAAATTTTGTTTTGTAATTAAATAATAGTTAACTTAATTAATTAAATATAGTCTCTTAATTTAATGCAAGTAATAAAAAACAACTTATAATTTAATTTAACTATTTTAATTACGTTATCAATTAAATTCATTAAATAAAATAAATTATTTAATAGATAGTAAGTTTACGTAGCATAACTTTAAGACTATAAAAGTAAATAAAAGAACGTAATCTCACAAAATAAATAATGTATAATAGAGATGTTAATAATATTAAAAGTATTAGAAAAGTATTAGTATAACTATAATAGGCAACTTTACTCTCTTACGTTAAAATAAATAGAACTTAAGATACTAAATCCACTATAGTATTATAAGTTATTAAGTTATATTATCGTTTTTAGAAATCTAGCTAAATATATAGAATTATAAGATAGTAAAAAGGGCCATAATAGCTATATTAAGTATATTATTAGTTAATTTAAATAGCTTTTACCTTCTAGCTAGTGTGCCTTTTTTGTTAGTAGAATTCTCTCTACTAGAACCATTACAGCTAGCGAAGCTATCTCTTATTTAGTAGTAGAAAGAGGCTGAGTATAATTTCTAGAACGTACTAGCATTTATTTAGTCTTTAATAATAGAAATTACTAAAGGTAAGGCTTTTTGAATAAAACTAGAACTTTTCTAGAATTCCCATTCCTACAAGCAACTAAACGATTATTGTAGAATATGCAAGTATTAGGTAAGCAATTTTAATTGCTAGCCAAGATTAGAACAAGCATAGCTTACTTGAACAAAAATTCAAAAGTACTAGGTTCCATTCCTTTAGTATGCTCAGAGTTGTTATCATCCTCGCTGTAAAGGGTATTATCATAATACTAGCAACTTTCCTTGAACCGCTTGTTTTGAAAATACTAACCTAGCTAGAACGCAAGAACAGCAAAGATATCTATGCACTACTAGAATAGAGAAGCAATTCTACTCTACAACTGCAATGACTCGCACACGAAGAGCTTGGGTTAGGTACATGGTCCCACACTTCCAATACTATCCCAGCTACCAAGTGAGGAGAAACACTAGGCGTCCTAGATATATCTAATCGGAAACATCCTTGCTTGATACACCCCGCAATCTTTGTGAGTAGCGCAGACTTTGGCCTCGAGCATGAGGCAGAAATGGGGAAGGCTATCGCAATGGCTTCAACTGCTACGAAAACGCACATGCCATCATCGCCCTCGATGCGATCGCTCTTCAACGGTCATAGATTTCACGATACAGTATCGACTGCGGAATCATCTCCTCAATCGTGCTTTGACACAACGCGGCTGCTCTGTAGCGAGACCTCTGATCTCTTCGATGCAAACGTATCACAACCACGGTAATAGTTCTCTCCCAGGCCCAGCATAGACGTCTCGGTCAAGAGTCGGTGGAGCCAATAGCTATTTGCTATGTAGTCACATAGTTTGTATTGTACTATAAACTGTATTCGAGGCATGACAACCCCCACTCTACCTTACCTGTAGGTGCAGCAGGGCTATGTCTGTGTAGCTAGAGATACCCTCTTTCGACCCCGCAGCTGCACAAGCTGCAGGGATGGCTAAGCAGCAATGCAGTGCTTTTGCGGCTGTCAGCCCAATCGATGATTTCTAAAAGGAAACCCACGATCGGCCCACAAAGCACGAAAGAGAGGTTGAATATGACAGCGTTAAATTCCACGTACGAATTATATAACACCGGCAAAGAAGAGAGAGTCAGCCATTATTTCAACATACATCAGTTCAGATTCGTTCGGGTTCAATTACACCCTATATCAGAAAAGGAGAGAGAGTCAGCCATTATTTCAACATACATCAGCTCAGATTTGTCCGGGTTCACTTACATGCTACACCGGCAAAGGAGAGAGAGTCAACCATTATTTCAATATACATTAGCTTAGATCCGTTCGGGTTTACTTACTTCCTACACCGGCAAAGGAGAGAGAGTCAGCAATCATTTCAACATACATCAGCTTAGATTCGTTCGGGTTCACTTACATGCTACACCAGAAAAGGAGAGAGAGTCAGCCATTATTTCAACATACATCAGCTTAGATTCGTTCGGGTTCACTTACTTCCTGCATCAGTAAAGGAGCGAGAGTCAGCCATCATTTCAACATACATCAGCTCAGATTAAGAGATTGTCTAGACCCCGCTCTCGCGGGCTGCAGAAAGAGGAGATCAGAGTTCTCAACAATCAGTCCGTGTCAGTCGGACTGATTGACTGATTGATTAAGTAAGCAATCAGTCAATCAGTCTGAGAGGCTCCATTTAGCCATTCAGTCAGTCCTAGAGTCTCCAGACTGACTGTTTGATTGACTAAGACTAGTTCCTACCACAGTAGGGGTGACAGGTGCTGAAGTTGATGGGGCGGGTGTTGACGCTCCTAGCCAATCTGGTGATAGTTTCTTGGTGTTTAGGGTAAACAAACTAGGTTAATTACACGAGCCATCTGAACTCTGACATCGGGTCGACTATTAACACCTACATACTCCACTCCACGCGCTCTCCTACCGTTACGCCGCCCTATAGCATGAACCGGAACACCGAGAACGTCTTCAAGCAACGTGTCGCACGCGAAAACTGCCGAAATCCACCCCCAATCACGCCTTCTATTGCTCCTGAGCCTGATGACGCGCCAGATGACAATGCTACACTCATAGATAGTAACGATTAGAAGGCTCAGTATGACGGCATTGACTGGAAACGCGTGCTACACCTATAAATAAGGGACAAAGAGCATACAAAGGGCAATCCGAGCTGGATATATAATTACGGCTGGTCTCTATGGCATCGCTATAGGCAGAAAAGGTAGTGGCTCTGCAAATACTACTATACTCATAAAATGAAGGGTGGCGAATATAATGTATATATATTAACTTCCTCTGCCGGCACGCACCTCTCAGCTAACGCCCTAGGCCATGGCTACAGCAGAGATGGCAAGATAAACTTCGGCTTACTGCTAAATACAAGCTTAATCGTCTATCAGTTATATTTCTAGGGTGTTGAGGTGTTGCAAGAGGTGGCGAATGAACTAGCGTCTGGTTTCTCACAGAAGAAGTTCTAGTAAGCCCTTTTTGACTAGGTGGTGACTAATTATTAAGCCCTTTAAGTAATTAAGACTCTGTCTTTCTGCCAGATGATTGCTACTATAAATCCGCTTATAGAGTAGTTAGTTTAGCGGAGTGCTAACTCTCTTGGTGGTTATATTCTTACTAAATACTACACTATAATTCCTATAGTTATATAATACCTAAAGAAGGCCTAATTACTTATCTATATATCTTTTAATAACTAGACTACCTACGGTGGCAAACGCGCTCTTACAGGAATCTATGTATATTATCTAAATAAATAGAATAAAGTTAAAGACTATATACTTAGATTGCCTTAACTCTATAGCTGCTATAGTAGTAAGAATATTACCTATATAGTAAATAAAACTCTCTAGATCTTTAAGATTGATAAAATAAGACTTAGCTACTTTATACTTAATAACGCTATAAATAATAATACTGCTATTAAGGCTCTAGCTAATAAGTTCGACTTTTAGGCTCCTTACTGATAACTATGTTGTATATGCTATATTCTTAATTTAAGCGCCCAGCTAGTTATCTAGAGCAAGGATAAAAAAGCTTTTAAAAATAAGAACTTAAATATATAGGTAAAACTAAGTCTTTAGCCTCCTTATCTTCCTGCCGCCCGCTAACTAGTTGCTAGGAAGAAAAAGCATTTCTTAATAAGTAATATAAGTATAGTCTTATTAGTATTCTTTTTAATATTATCACGTCCATCTGCACCGCACAAACCCGGGAGTTATTTAAGAGACTATAAGTTGAAGATGCTAAGCATCTTAATAAGTTAATAGAGATATATAAGCTTATCTGCCTAGTAAGGACTCGCTAGCACTCTTACTTCTTAGCTATATAAAGAGCTACCTTACTACACGGCCCGATTAACAACTATACACATATTAAGATAGAAGAAAGTAGAGTTGAGTCAGCCTCTTAATACCGGAATACTCAATTGCGGAGGGCAGAGCCTAGGATGTATATTTAAGAAAGAGAATTAACAGCTAAGGATTAGACAATAATAAATGAGTATACTAGGCTTCTAGAGCCCTTTCTAGAAGCTATGAAGCTTCTTAAAGGTAGAGGCAACATCAGCTGTCATGAAGCTATCTGGGAAGTAGTTATTACTTTTAAGTAGCTTCTTGACGAGCTTAAAGAGCAGAAAGATCGGCTCTCACAAGTGGATTATAACAACCCTAATACTCCAGAGGATCACTTGAAGATTAACATCAACCTGGTGCACGCAAAACTCTTGGAATACTACTGTAAGTTTAATGACTTGCTGATTTACTATACTGTAATGATCCTCCATCCTCACTACAAGCTCCACCTAGAAGCTCTATAGGAAGTGCTAGATAATTATGATGAGAAGAAGGATGGCCCCCATCACAAGAAGGACTGGCTGCCAAATAACAATAAGGGCTTCATAAAGCTCTATAGGTTGTATAAGGAGAAGCTAGCTGTTGAGGTGGGCAGAAGCTCACCTAGTGATCAACGTCCGGCTAAAAAGCCACGTATATCGTCATCATCTAGTCGATTAACTTTCCTGGAGAACTCCATGAAGGCAGCCCTCCGCCAAGTAGAGGAGGCACTTGACTATGAGTACGAAGTCTGGAAGCGCCAACCGCCCTTGGCAGAAGACGACCCGCTCTCTCTCAACCCTATACGGTACTAGCTTCTTCATAAGAAGCAGTTTCCTACTCTAGCTAAGCTTGCGCTCGATATCTACTCTATCCCAGCTTCCTCCGCCGACTGTGAGAGGACCTTCAGTGAGCTTGGAGACTTGATTGGCACCCGGAGACTGCGTATGAAGCCTGAGTTAATTGCCGCCTTACAGTCCCTTAAGAGTTGGAAGAGGATTGGCATTAAACGAGTGCCTACTACTACTACACCTCCTACTCTGGCGCTCTCCCAAAACGAGTTAAACAAAATTGCCGCCCAATTAGAGCAGTTTGAGTACACATAAAGCTAATTAGTCAATCAATCAGTCAGTCAATCAGTCCAAAGAACGCTTACGTTATCAAACAGTCAAACAGTCTCAATTCACGCCAGAAGGCTTGGCAGTCAGTCCAATCAGTCTCAATTCACGCCAGAAGGCTTGGCAGTCAGTCCAATCAGTCCAATCGGGTCGAAAGATGCAGTCAAACAGGCCATAAGCCTCCCAGACTGACTGTTTGACTGTTGAGAAGTCTGGAGGAGATGTGACGGCTGTTAAGTTGCTTCTTGGGAAAGGCGCTCATCCAGATTTCAAGACTGGGAATGGACTGACACCGCTGTCATGTGCTGTAGAGGGTGGGAGGGCGGAGATTATACAGCTGCTACTTGCGAAGGATGTTGCAGTAGATTACTGGTATATCTATGTAAGTGAATCCAAATGAAGCCAAGCCGATGTATATTGAAATGATGGCTGACTCTCTCTCCTTTGCTGGCATAGTTTGTAAGTGAACCCGAACGAATCTAAGCTGATGTATGTTGAAATGATGGCTAACTCTCTCTTTTGCCGGTGTAGCGAGTAAGTGAACCCGAACGAATCTAAGCTGATGTATGTTGAAATGATGGTTGACTCTCTCTCCTTTTGCTGGTGTAGGAAGTAAGTGAACCCGAACGAACCTGAGCTGATGTATGTTGAAATGATGGCTGACTCTCTTTCCTTTGCCGGTGTAGGAAGTAAGTGAACCGGAACGAATTAGCAAAGGGTAGACGTCTAAGTGTTGAGCGGAAGTACGATGGCGAGTACTGCCAAGTGCACATCGACCTGAGCAATGGAAGGAATTACATTAAAATCTTCTCCAAAAGCGGAAGGGACTCGACTGACGATCGGATAGGCCTACATGACGTGCTGTGAGATTGCCTGAGGCTTAAGTCGCCAGAGTGCAAGATCAAGAAGCAATGTATCTTGGAGGGAGAGCTACTGGTCTAGAACGATTACGACGAGCGGATTGAACCCTTCCACAAGATCTGCAAGCATGTGCAACGATCAGGCCGCTTTCTTGGGACTCGCGAAGACTCACCCACAGATCTTAATGAGCATCTTATGATTATGTTTTGTGATCTACTCTTACAGGATGATACCATCTATATTACAGAAACTCACGACGCACGTCGCCAACAACTCTGCTCACTAGTCTACCGCATCCCCCTCGAGCCGACATCGGAAGTCATGAGAACATCGATTTCTCATCTCGCCGTTCCCCCGAACAGCTTCGGGACGCATTCGCTCGAGCCATTACACGATCGGCTCCCCATGTGTGCGAAAGTATTGCATAGGGAGGGATTGCCTCGTCGCCAACTATATCTTCAGTAAGACTGAACTCGCCAGTGTCGCAGCGTCGCAAAAGACGCATTGTTTCGCATGGAGCTGGACGGGGGCAAGCGGTGGGAGTAGATTTCGGCCGGATTCAAACGCGGCAGCCTAACTGAAGAGACGAGCAGGGCAACTCGCTCGTCCGTTGAGAATATTAGTCCTAGCTATTGAGGTTAGCGAGCATGCAGGAGGGTAGGAAGCTAAGCTATACCAAAGAACCGCATCTGAACGCGAGACAGGGCAAAAGTGCTGTGAGCGAATCCTGCTGTGCCTCACCATATCCTTGGTTTTGTGAGGAGGGAGTCTGGAGAAGCTTAGCTCAGGGCGGGGTGCGGTTGATTGCACAGCCCGCAGTGTGGCGCGGTAAGGCTAACATGCAGCAGTCATACGGCAGCAGAAGGCGAATTTGCAAGCGAGAGACTGATTATGCTTGTCCCTTAAGAAGTGGACGAACACCTTAGTGACGCTGGTAGGGAGGACGGCCGACCCGCTCCGGCCACACCCTTGTGAGGTGGCGAATTCTGTAGGTGTTTTCAGAGAGTTGAGTTGGTTGACCGGAGGCATGGCCAAGGGTTGAGTGGGGATTGTAAGGTAAGGTCGGCCCACTTGCCAAGACTCTGCACAGCCACAGACCTGACAGCCAACTGTAAGTAAATTAAGCCGTGATGATTAATTATGTGGTGCGGGAACACTTTTGATGTCGGTAACCTTCCTTTGAAGGCGTTCGATGTCCTTCTTCGCATCCTTGACAGCGACTGAGTACTGGAAACAGAGCGAGGTGATTTTGGTGGATATGTCAATCACGGTGATGACGCTTGCTGCTCCCGAAAGGTCGTCCATAATGCAAGGCTCCACTCCAACGAATCCATGGCTGTATCTGAGAACCGTATTCGCCTTTATATAGGCTGAGGCCAACGAACTGCTAGCCCAATCCCCCTCCATGGCCGTTGTGTAGGTCCAGCTGTTGGACTGCGACAGGTCAGAGGGATGACACTCAATCCAACCAACAGCGCTGTGCGGCATCAAAATCGCAAGACTGACTCTTGCAACAGAGGGCGACAGCGGGGCGTTTGTTACTGAGAACGGAGGTTGAGGGAGGCTCCGTACAAGGATTAGCTTTCGTATTTGTTTCGCATTCAACGTGACGCCCGGACAGCGTTGCGGCACGCGTTTGTGGAGGGACCTCAATTAGCGATCCGTCACGTCCTTCAGCAGGGATTGTGTAGGCGCTTGGGGCCACATAAACACCATAGCAGTGCAGAACTCCTTTTTTAACTCCCCTGGGTGACGCGACGGTGTTGGCAAAACTGCGATAGGCAACCTTGCTACCTTGCGCCAAGCGTAAGCAGAACTCAAGGCACCACCGCCACAACGGCAACGTGAGTCACCAAAGATTGGTACTATCGTTACTGCCTAATCGATTATTATGTATTTAATCAGTCATTACCTTCAGTATTGTAGGAATCAATGCAATCATTCTTTTGAAGACAATATTTATGAGAGAACTTCATGCTGCCAAATATGACCTCCATGAGACGGCTTTCCAATCATATCGCTGCCTCTTAATCCTCGCCCATATAGACCCTAATGAAAAGTACGATCGCCAAACCCAAGTCGAGGAGAGGTCAAGGCTGAATCTAATGTGGTGTGTCGGTGCCTTCCTATAATTATCCCATTTCTATCTATTGGAATCGCTCGTATCCGACCATGTCCAGCTGAACACATCCTATTCATTTGCAAAACTTTCGGCATGCCCCCAGAGACGATACACATCGCCTCGGAATTGGGCAATTTCTAATCAGTCCCCATCGCAGGCAATGATCTTGTTCTTCCAGCCATATCTCATTACGCGCTTTTCGCTTTCCGCTTCTTTTCGCTTTCTCCTTGCCGTCCTCTTTACCCTCTCGTAATAGCTTCAAGAAGTGAGCGCGTCTCTCCTCGGTCTCTTCTTTAATCGCCGCAATACCTCTAGGGTCTGGTCGATACACTGTCTTCCTCTTGTCCAACATGGTGAAGGTCCAGGACTTCTCGGTAGGAGAAGTCTCCGGCATGGTTGCCGCAGCAGTATTTGCAAGTGAGATAATCTGGTTGCACTGAATCATCTGAGACGGGCATCTGCTAACAATGGCTTCGAAACAGCCCAGCTTTTTGTCCCCATAGCACTTCCACTCATTCTCGTCGCATTGCTCAAGGAAAGGAACTCTTCCATTACCGTGTCTGCAGTCTCATGGTATACGCGCTCTTCCTATCACATTCTTGCAAGTTAACTCTCGTCGCAGGTCAGTTATCAGAGGTCCAGGTGAGGCTTGGCATAACCTCGGGTTACGCCGTGGCGGCGCACGTCCTGCAAAATCGACCCCTGTCTTGTAGGGGCCATCCGCGCTCGCCCTTCAAATTTCGACGCCATCTTGAGGCCCAGGTTAGTATGAGGTTACTATGGGGAGCGGCATGTGCCGGGGCAGGACGGGATGTGGAAATGAGCGCGTACGGCCGCGTCTTCGAGCGTCATGGTTCCGCGCGGTCGGAATGAGTTTGACGATACCCTTCTTTCTCTTTATCTTCCCTCTTGCAATTGCAATTATTCCCGGCTCTTTACTTTATCATTTTACTATCGCACGGCAATGGAGGCTCTTAAGAATCTTTTTCCTATGCGGTCTGCTTCTGCTTCGCAGTCAAAAGACGCCACCGCTGCGACTGCTTCTTGCGACGGTCCCCGTAACCTCTAGAGCCAATTCGACGCCCAGACGGCACGTCTACAGCAGACCTATAAGGCCCAGCGCCCGAGAAACACCACAAGGGCGTACGAGCCTAAGCAGAAGGAGTGGGAGGACTGGTGTACAAGATTAGAAGGCAATATGGATGGTGCGCGGGTGACGGAGGATAAGCTTTGCCTTTTCCTAGAACAGGAGGTTATCAACCGTGAATCGCGGGCATCTGGATATCAAGCACGAAAGGCAAAAAGGATAAAGATGTGGAGAGAGGGCGAACAAGCAAAGAAGAAGAGGAGGCGGCAGACGACGGTGGAATCAGCCAGGGCAGTGGGAGAGTGGAGAGGGAAGGTAGAGAAGGAGGAGGAGGAGGAGGAGAAGGAGGAGTGGGATGAGGAGGCTCTGGATACCCTATTTAATGAAACTGTCCGATATTCGGTTGTTAACAGCTACGTCTCCGCCATCACCGAGCTCTACGCATGGCAGTTGCAGTCAGAAGGCAAGCCTACACCGCCGCTACGGGGCGTGAAGCTCTCGGCTGTGCTGGAGAGTGTCCGCCGCGACGAAGACAGAATTCGGCGTGTAAATTTCATCGACCGGGGCCTATTTACTATTGCAGGCGGTTACGACGTTAAAGGGCTTAAAAAGGCGATCACCTGGTGCTGGGAGACGGCCTCTAAGACGCCCAGCGCGGTTGAGTCGCACCTACGGACCGCTGCAGAGCATCTACTAGGCCACGCCACCGTTACGCGGGGTGAGAGCAGGCGAGACGTTCAGCTTACGGACCTTGTCCTTATTAAACTGGAGAATGAAGGGCCTAAACCAAATGAATCAGCGCCGTGCATGGTCATGTCAATGAGACAGGGGAAGCAGAATCAGCACGGCAAGGTCGAATATATGGGTTGTATGCGGAATTCTGACCCAATTCTCTGCCCTCTTTCTGCACTAGCCTTCTACTTCCTCTACCGCTGGGGGAAGGACGGTGCTGAAGGGTTCCCATCATTTAGGCAGCCAGAGGACTACTATAACCTGTACGTTTTCCCCGGCAGCGTAAAGGTGCCTGGACGGCCGTTAAACTACCACATACAGTTTAATTGGAATAAGAAGATGTTTCAAGCAGTGGGCATCCATTCAAAAGAGAAGACTCACAGCGCTCGTAAACAGAGCGTTCGGCATGCAGAGCTTAGCGGTGTTAAAGAGACTCAAATTAGGCGAGCTGGACGCTGGAATACGGACGCAATAACGGGTGCCTACTTAAGCTATCTACCTCATGCTTTTATGCGATTAATCGCCGGCTTCCCAAAAGAAAAGAAGGGCTGCTTTCTTGCTCGTGCACAGGAGGTGCCAGAGGAAGCCCTTTATTCAAAGGTATGGCCTGATACTAACGTGTGGCTGGGACGCATGGAGGCCTACCACCCTAATAAGGCTAATAATGAGGTCGTACGGCTCAATCTTATAGGTTCTAAGTTCCTGCGCCTTCTCTGCGCCCTTAGGGTAATTATGCTACAGGACTTAATAGTCTTACGTAAAGAGTTCTCCCTCCATCCTCTATAGAAGGACTTACTCTTTAACTGTGAGAAGTATTAGAGGTTTGCCGTATAGATGAAAGGCTCTCTTACTAATGTGGTAGTACTAGATGAGTTAATAATATAGAAGTACTAGCCTACTCAAGAGGCTATAGCAAAGCTAAGGCATGAGGCTATAATCTTAGAGATTAAAGGGGTCCAGTTAGGTGTACAGTTAATCCTAGGACGCTTAGATAAGATAGGGCAGTCATCAGCGTCATTCACGCCTATATGGATCTAGTAAGGAAAATAGGCATCTAGATAGGACTAATAGAAGCACACCTATCTGTAGATGCTATACTAAGTTCATTACTCTATATTAGACACACGAACTATTAGTCTCTACTACTGCTACTTTTATAGTTATTTCTATAGCCATCTTTATAGTAATCTCTATAGTAGCTATTTTTATAGCAATCTCTATAATAGCTATCTCTATAGTAATCTCTGTAGCAGCTATTTCTATAATAACCTCTATAATAGCTATTTCTATAGTAATCTTTATAGTAGTTTTTATAGTAGTTTTTATAGTAGCTTTTATAGCAGCCTTTATAGTAGCTTCTATAGTAGCTTTTATAATAGCTTTTATAATAGCTTTTATAATAGCCTTTATAATAGCTTTTATAATATTTATTATTTATTTTTAATCTATAGGTGCTGCTAAGGGCATATAAAATACTTTAAAATAATAATTTAGTTTTATAGCTCTAAACAGAGTAGACTCTAGAGCTAGTAAATAATTTATTAATTAAAATTCTTAACTACTACTAACGTATGTACTAATAGGTTAGTAGTAAAACTATATTTTATAACTATTACTGTGATGACGGGCTCAGTCTTCACGCGTCGTTGCATGGATGCAGGTTGATGGGATAAGTTGGCTCTATTTCAGCTACACTAAGATGAGGAGAGAAGAGGTACAAAGGGGGCTCGCCCCTAAATAGGGCGGTGCATGGCCTGAGCGCGAGCTAGCCCTGCTCCGAGCTCTGCGCTAGGTCGTGGCTGGCGTAGCCAGTCGCGATATCATGTGGCCTGCAGCGAGCAGAGCAAGCAGCACCGTCACATTACCCCCCCTCTAAGGGAGGCTCGTCCCCGAGTCTCTAGGTTACAGTCTCCTCCTTGCTGGTCTCTGTACCACTCTTGTCTTTGAAGCCGCCTTGTCGTCCTCCTCTGTTACGTCCAGGCCCTCCTCTGCTTCGTACGCTTTCAACCAGGCGTCTAGTCGTGCCGGCGGTCCTGCTTTCTCTGGATAGGCCTCGTGGTAGTCTCTTACCTTGTATGGGGCGCCTATAAAGCCTCGGGCGTTGTACCAGGTAGGATCTGGGTCATGAGCTAGCCAGGATGCTTTGTACTGTAGTCGGCCATGGAATAGGCGGCTATCAAGGATTTCCTGCACTGGCCACTCGGGATGCCCGTTGATCTCGATAGGCGGTTCCTCAGGTTCAATTTGGCCAGGCAGTGGGCGAGTAGAAGCCTTCTGTAGGCGGTCTGCGTGGAAGACGTCAAGCATGCGCATGTGTGACGGCAGCTTAAGGCGATAGGAGTGTCCCTTCATGCCTACAATAGGATAGGGTCCGTACATCTGCTGGTCAAGCTTCTGGCTAGGTCGGCTAGTGGTGAAGCCCTTAGGTGTAACGTATACCTCATCTCCTGTAGAGAAGTCTGGCTCGCGGCGCTTCTTATTAGCCTGTCGAGCCTATCGCTCTTGTGCTTGAGCGATCCCTTGTTGAGCTATCTCTATAGCTAGCTTTACCGCATCATGGCGAGCTTTAGCATAGCTCTGCGCTTCCTCACGTGACATCTGTTCACGGACTGTAGTAGATGCCTTCGTACGTTCCTCCCAGTCCCAGTGATAGATTGGCTGGTGGCTAAACTCAATTTAATAGGGTGATAAGCCTGTAGTCTCATGCGGTAGAATTGCTTGGGCCTAGTCCATGTAGGGCAGCAGGTCTGACCAGTTGTCCTGATAGTAGTTAACGAATGGGCGTAGGCGCTGGTCGATGTACTGGTTCAGAACCTCAGTGTTCCCGTCAGTTTGGGGGTGATACGGCGTTGAGAGCTTTTGCTTAATTCCCGTTAGTCAGCATAGCTCATCCATGAATGCTGAGGTGAACTGAGGACCGCGATTAGAGACTATTAACCTAGGCAGGCTAAATACTCGCCAGATGTAGCGATAGTACATATCAGCTGCCTGAGCGGCTGTAGTGGTCTTGCGGTAAGATAATAAGAAGCAACGCTTGCTTAGCCGGTCCATGATGACAAAGACGCAGTCGTATCCTTTCTTATCTAGAGGGAAGAACTTAAAGTCTATAGAGACGTCTCGCCATGCTCGCTCAGGGATTGGCAGTGATTTAAGTAAGCCTAGGGTTTTGTCGTGAGGTATGTGGCTCCATCTACAAGCTTTACACGCAGCTACGTAGTCATCTACATCTTTACTCATGCAGCCCCAGTAGTAGCGGTCGCGAAGTAGCTTGCCTGTCTTTCTCTTACCTAGGTAAGCAGTCACCTGGGTAGCATAAATAGCTTGAATGAGGTAAGTCCTTAAGAAGTGTATAGCAGGAACTACTAGCTTATCATGGTGCATAAGAAGGCTCTGGCTGAGTTTCTATGCTAAGTAGTTGCCAGAGAGGGCGCGCTCTCAGAATGGCTGTAGACTCTCATAGCTATAGTTCGCCTCAATAATGCGATCAATTAGTAAGTAAGGGTCATTTAGAGGCGGCGAGGCCATGAAAGTATTAGCAGCAGCTACTTTAATTGTATTAATAGCTAGCATGCCTCTTGCTAACAGCGCAGCTAGGTTATCACTTACGGCCTCAATAAAGCTAACATCAATTTGCTCTGCTAAGAGGAAGGCGCGTGTTCAGGCTGCTTTATCCTTATCTTTCTAGGTCTTTAGTTCCTCTTACTTGCACGAGAGCGCGTCGGCTACTATGTTAGCTATACTAGAGTAATAAATAAGCGTTAGGTGATAGTCTACTATACTTATTACCTAGCACATCTAGCGGGGAGTAAGCTCTTACTTTATAGAGAAGTACTCTAGCGCGTGATAGTTAGTTAGGGTACTAAATAACTTAGTAGTCTATAAGCCTATAAGCTGCAAGCGCTATTCTCGGAGGCTATAGATTACAGCTAATATCTCTTTATTATATATATCATAGTTTATCTAGAGCTTGCTTATAGTCTTAGAGTAGAAGACTATAGATTACTAAAGGCTATCCTCTTAGAGTTATAATAGCACCTCTATAATAACTCTATTACTTACGTCTATCTCCATGCACGTTTAATAATAGGATAAGTAGTAAGCTAGGATATTATCTAATAGTATTAAATTCTTAGCTTACTAGAAGACTACTAGCTTGTGTTTACTAAAGACATGCTATATACTCTTCTTAAGTAGCTTAGTAAGTAATTAGATAATATATTTATAGTCTCTCAGAAAAGCTCTATAGAAGTTATAGAATTTTAGAAAGGATTATAGGCTTTTAACTAACGTAGATACTAGCTATTCCTATATAGTAGTAATCTTCTCAGGATCCTTTTAGATCCCTTCTGTGCTAATAATAAGGCCTAGGAACTTTATTTTAGTAATAGTAAACTTACTCTTCTTAATATCTATTTAAAGACTAATATTTTAAAAATATTTTAGTACTTGAGTAACATGCTCCTCATACTACAGCAAGTCTTTAAAATAAATTAGAATATTATTAAGGTAGATAGTATAGAAGTTATTAAGTAGGCTATAAAACACCTTATTAATATAACACTAGAATATAGTAAAGCTATTATAGAGACTAAATAGTAGTATATAGTACTTATAGTTTCTATACTAAGTATAGAACGTAGTTAAATCCTCTATATTCTTATTTAAACGTATATAATAAAAGATTTATTATATATTAAGCTTAGTAAACACTCTTGTACGCGCTAGCCGGGTAAGAGTCTCTTAAATTAATAGAATTAAATAAACGTCTTTTTTTATAATAGCATTAAGCTTATAGTAGTTAACGTAGAAGTATTATTTTCTTTTAGGCTTTTTAGTAAATAGTACTAGGAAAGCATATAAAGTATTACTATAAGTAATAATTTCTTATTAAAAGTAGTTATTTAGATAGGTCTTAATAAGCTATAGCTACTTAAGAGATATATTATACAGTAGACTTAATATTAGCATATTCTTAGCTATTAGTTTAATATTATAGTTAATATCTTTGTAATGCGGGGGCAGTATGTCTGAGTTCTTTTTTAAAAAATAGGCCTAAGTTATACTAGTATAGCTAAGGTAGAATAGTTTCTATTTAATAAGCTACTAAAGTTTCTTTTCTTTTATAAGATTCTTATTTAATTAATAGGGCCCTTCTAGTAAAGCCTTTACTAAGAGGTTTTTAGAGTCTTAAGAAGAAAACTTTAGGTCTAATAGACTAAGCTTATCTCTATAGTTTTAAATAAACTTATTTACTTTATAAACGCTAGTGTGCTCTAGTATAGTTTCTTTTTATTATATATATATTATAAAAGTAATAGCTTTTATAGTATTAATCTTAAGGCCTACCTTAGAGAGGTTTTTATATAAGATAAGTTAAAAGTAAAAAGTTTACTTACTTAGCTCTAGCTACTATTATAAGTAAAGCTATTTTTCTATTTTCTTAAAATTTTCTTACTATACTATACGCTAAGGCGAGCGCTAAGGTGGCTTATAGGTATGTTATAAAATCACTATATTTATCAGCTCATCACGTCAGTCAGTATTAGCTTAATATAAGAGATTAATTTTAGTTAATAGATTTTATATTAAAATAATAATATTACGCTTATAGTTGATTAGCTTATTATCTAGCTATTTAAATACTTACTTCTTATAGTTAATTAAAGTACCTATATCTTTAAAAAGCTTGCGGCTGATTATAAGGTTATAGCAGCTAATATTATAAAAAACGAAATAGATTAATAAGCGGTAGTTATCTAGTACTAGATTTACCTAAAAGTACTTATCTATTTATTTATTTAGTCTATTATTATAACTAGCTAAGGGGATAGATTTTATCTAGTAAGTTTTTATCTTAAGCTCTTTCTTAATAGCGCGTATATACTTTAGATATACTAGAATAAAACTACTAGCTTTAGTATTAAAAAAGCTACTTAGCTTAATAGCTAGTCCACTAGTAGAAATATAGCAAAATAGAATAAGAGTAAATCTATTAAATAATAGTTAGTAAAAGTTAAATTAGCTAATAGCTCTAGAAAGTAACTTTAGGAAGAAAACTTCCTTTAGAGTAAGTTTTCCCCTAATAGTTTCTCTATAGCAAGCTAAAACTTCTTATTATTACTAGTATCCTAGGGCGTATAAAGCTCTTTATTAGTATCTATAGGCTTAATTACTTTAATTATAACTTAAGTAGGTAGTTAGTAGTCTTTTATAAAGTAACTAAGTTTCCCGTAATTATAGTAACTAGCTAGCTTAAGGATAGGTATTAGTAAGATAGTAGTAATTACTATATAAGTTAAGTACTTAGCTTTTAAACGAAATTACTAAATTAGTAGTAGTTAAGTTCTTTTAATTTTTTTATTAATCTGCTTAGTAGCTTTCCTGGTGCTGAAAGCTAGCTTTCTAGTAAAATCTTAAGCTAGGTCTATATACTTATTATACTAGTTATAATATTATTATTAGTAAATGTCTATCTGCGTACGCAGAGTGTCTAGAAGCTTTTTATAAAATTCTTTTATCTATTAGTCTATAGGTAGGCTGCGTTCTTAAGCTAGGTAAAAGAAATTACCTTAAAATATAATAAAGTTAGTAGGGTCTTTAAGATAAAGCTTTTGGAAATTATAGTAAGTATTAAGTCTCTTATATAAGTTGCTATATGTCTTTTTTAGGTAATTTACTATATACTAGTAGCTAACTAGCTACTTACTTTTTTTTATTATATATATTAGTGTTAAGAGATACTGGTTAGCAGGACCCTCTATATACGTACGTATATAAGAAATAATATTCTCCTAAGTAGCTTACTTACTAGCTTTAGTAAACTAGTTTTAATTAGTGTGTACCTTATTCTCTAGGATATCTCTTTATTAATTAAAGGTAACGTCCTTACTATTCTTAAGTATTAGTAGATTAGGAAATTAGGTTAAGTAGCTATTACCTTAATAGCTGCCTATAATAAATATAGCTAGTAGAGTAGCTAGTATATAAAGTAATACTTAAAAAGTTTAGTTACTAAAATCTTTTATATTAGAACTATTATTAGGTCCTATAGCTATATAGTTAGCCTAGTTCTAAGAAGTCTATAGTAGAGCTGTGAAGTGTGTTTTTTTTACTAGTATTAATAATAGCACTAGGCTGGCCTTTACAGAGAGGAAAAAGTATATATTATATATAAGTTTCTTTATTTATATCTTTAGTGTTTTAATCTTATTCTCTTAATCTGCTACGCGCTTAAGCGTGTTATTTAGTAGCTAATAAAACTTAATAAGCTTATTTCTAGCCTTATTAAGCTTAGTTTTAGACGTGTTAAGCGCTTTTTCTAGCGTATTAATATAGTTATAATATATAAGTACTTTAAAATAGCTATGCTCTAGCTTACTAGCGATTATTACTTAATTAAGAGTCATTAAAATAAAAAGCGTAACCTCTATTTTTTAAGGCTTATAGGTATTAGTTTTTTAGGTAGTATTCTTAATAGTAGCTATAAAAAGTTTTTTATTATATCGTGCCTGGATATGGAGCTTTTTAATGGTATAGTTTTCTCTAATTATATTATTAGAGTAATATATAATAATACACCTAAGTAACTTAGGAATAAGCGTGTAGTTATTACTAGTAGCTATTATTTTAGAATTAACTTTTATCTCTAGCGTTAAGAGCTTTCCTATGGTTCTAATTTATTTATTTTTATATATATATAAAGCTTCTAGCCCCTAATAGGGTAAAGTAATTAGCTAATTCTCTAGTATAGAAAAGATAAGCTAGTAGTGCTTATAGAGGTTAATTTCTTTAGTAAAAAGAAGATAAACTAGTAGTATTCACAGGAGTCAGTTTCTCTAGCAGGAAGAAGATAATAAAGAGAGAAGGGAAATTTACTAGAGCTCTCATAACTCTTTTCTAACCTACTAAATACGTTACTTACTACTATAGGTTTTTTAATTATTTACTAAGTTACTTTTAAGGCCTGCTATTATAGGGCTTATATAGGCTATTACTTAAGGTTTTAATTATTTACTACTATAAAGCTTTCTAGTAGAGATTATATGGTTAACGAACTAATAACTTAGCGTAGTTATATAATTAATTTTTTAGATACAGTTATTAATAAATTAAATGCTTAGGTTAATTACGTGGGTTAATCTTAATATTATATTACTATTATCTAGCTAAGTTAGATAAATCTTAGTGTAATATAATAACGGGCTTAGTCTTCACGCGTTATTATATAAATACAGGTTAATAAAATAAGTTAGCTCTATTTTAGCTATACTAAGATGAGAAGAGAAGAGATATAAAGGGGGCTCGTCTTTAAATAAAGTAATATATAGCTTAAGCGTAAGCTAGCTATACTCTAAGCTCTATACTAAATTATAACTAGCGTAATTAGTTATAATATTATATAGTCTATAGTAAGTAAAGCAAGCAGCACCGTCACAATTACTATAAAATAATTAAAAAGATTTAATAGTGTATAGAAGAAAGTATAAGAAGAAATAAGAAATAAACTATTAATTAACTTAAATAGTTATAAAGCAAGCATTCATTAAATTAGCTTTATAAGAATATTTAATTTAAATTTTTAATTCTTAAAAGGCTTTTATAGCTTTATTAAAGAGCCTATTAGTAAATAAATTAATTAATTAAATTAAGTAGTAAAAGAATCTCTCTATTAAAAGCTTCACTACGTACCTTTTTTTATATTTATATATTATATTTTTTATATAAGATTACAAAAACCACCTATAAAGTATTTATTAATAATAAATTATATACTTTTTTATATAAATTTACGTATAATAGTACCTGTAAGCGTATAAGAAACGACTTAGTATAAAGTTTATTTATAATATTAAAAGAGTAACTATTAATCTTATATTAATATAAATTATAACTTATTAAAACTAACCCCCTAATATGTGTAAGATATATACTGAATTTATTATAATAATACTATAAGCAGAGAATTAAGTGCTTAATAAGAAATATTAATTAATTACTAAGTATAATACTAGATAATAAGTTAAGACATTATATAAAGAAAAAAGAATATAATAAGTTATAAGCTAAAATATTTAGGGTGAGGGCTTATACACTAGCGTAAAACTAAAGCATAAATATATAATTAAAAAAAAAGCTTATAAGAAGGCTTCTTTAGAAAACCTTTATATTATAAATAGTTATTATAATAATACCCCCCTTTTAGGTCCAAGCTCCTGTAAGGGGTATTTATATTAAATATTAAATCTAAATTAGTCTAGGTTTTTAAAGTAGAATTTTTTTATAATAGCTATATCTTAGAGATCGCTTATAGATTCCTATATTAAGTTATTATATCTAGTTTATTTAACTAGATATTTATAGCGTTTCCGCCTGTAATTTAGGTATAATTTTTTAATTTATTTAATTATTATAAGTTGTCTTAACTAAACGGTACGTTTTATATTAGTAGTTTTACCCTAATTAATTACTTAATAAGCTCTTAGCTCTTTCCGTATCTAGAATAAATAACTTTAGGTTTAATAGAATAGAGTTTATCTTTATTACAGAGGTAGGAGGAATGTGTATAATAGATTTAATAAAATAGTATTAAACTATTTCACTTAAGGTTAAGTTTTAACTTAGAGATAAGATCTTGATTTTAGAGTAACTATAAAGAATCCAAAATATCCCTGAGCCGTTTTATGTCTCATATTTATAGGAAATCTCTTGTGCGTACATTGTATACTTGTTGGCCGTATATTAGATACTATTAGCGAAGATGAGAATGATGAGTCTCTTATCTGCCTTATCTATCTCATCTGCTAAGACCCTGTCCTGGTTACGTGTGTGACTGCTCCTAATCTGCTGGCATAGTTCCATATCTCTGTTCTTACTTCTTAGCTTATACTTTAGCCTGTGCTAAAGTGTTCCGTGTACGCTTATAGTTCTTCCTTTCTAGCTCAAACATACGTTTCTATTTCAGAGCTTTATTGGCTATTGTTGCCAGCTCTTTTAGTTCTTTAGGTGTAGTTGTCTTACTGTTATCATCTATAACACTATCCCCCTTTTCTAAGTCTTTGTCTTGGAAGATAGTTTCTTTCTTCTATAAATAGTATAAAGGCAATAGGTCCTCTGGCCTGTGCTCTAAACTGTAAGATCCTTGACTTCCTTTTCTTCCTGCCTAGCTTCTTAATGATGACACGTCCTGAGTTATCTCTAATACGTGCTTGCTGTTTAGCTTCTTGAATCCGTAACAAACCCCATTACATGCCGTCACCGTGTTCTTGCTGTCGTGACAACGGTCTTTAATGCCTAGTGAATCTGGCTTCCGGTCGTTGTTCTGAATGTGTTGACCGAAATGTGAAGTGCGATCTTATCATAATGCAACCTGAGTGGAATTATCTTGATTGTGATAAGAAGAAATTGTAGGAGCAGCTTCGCCGTGCCTAGGAGGAGATAGTAGCTACTTATTCCCGTGAGTTACACCTCCATCAGCAGCTAGCCTAAATAGATTCTTAGGAGAAGGAAATGTTCTAGCGTGAGCTTGCTTTAATTAATGAAGTTTATGTGATAAAGAAGGAAGAGTAAAACTGTTAGAGTTAATCTAGCACACTACTACCTGCAGCGTCCAGTGTCGCTTTACCTTTCTTTTTAGGTTTTAAATAGAATGTCCTATATTCTCTTTATGCCTTGGATTTATCTTTAGAGCAAGCTTTTACTGCTCTCTCTAGTGATACTGATTAATTAGCTCTGAACTATTCTTTAAGTTCCTAATTAGCTCTTAAGTGTCGTCTCTAGGTCTGTAATCTTTCTATCTAACTAAGTATTTCCACTAACGCCTAAACTATTGGTAGTTTAAAACCTGCTGGACTTCATACTCGGTACGGTCCTCCTTGAGTTTAAGTTTTATCTATAGTTTGGCATTCCGTAGTGCTGGTTCTAGTTTGGAGACATGGAAAACTAAGTAGATTCTTATGTCTTTAGGTAGTTATAGTTCGTAATTCACAGGTCCTGTTTATCATTTAACCTTGAATGGTCCTAATTTTACGTGATCTAGTTTCCGTGATAGTTGTTTTGTTTCTAAATTTTCTTTTTTTAAGAAAACTCTATCCCCCTCCCTAAAGGTTGGTCCCTTAACCTTAGATTTATCTTTAACTTATTTACTAAGATTGCCTTTGTGGGTGATTTTTTGTGTAATTACTTAATAAAGTTATTATAGTCTCTTAACTTTTATTCTTGCAGACTCTGATATTTTGTTTAGTGCTTTTAGTTCTTAATAAGCTGTTAACTCATAACTATAGTTTACATAGAATAGTGATTTTCCTGTTGTTGATGACTTTATAGAGTTATATACAAACTTAGCTATTAGTAGTAAGTCAATCCAGTTATCTTATAGTTCATTAACATATATTTATAGATATTATTCTAATATCTAATTTATCTGTTCTGTTTGTCTGTCTGTTTATAAGTGAAATGCTATTAAGAGGTAGTGTTCAGCCTCTAGCTGTCCTATAAACGTTTTCCAGAATATTAACGTAAATAACTTATCTTAGTCTATAATAAATTCTCGTGGTATCCTATATTATGTAATTAGTATTTTGACTAATAATAACGCCAGTTCATCCGCTTTTATTTCCGTATAGGTTAGTTTAAAGTAAGCGTACTTTATTAGTTTATTAATAATAACTAGTATCATGTTATACCATTAACCTGTTGAGGTAGTAATTATTAGTATTCTTATAATAAAGTCTATTATAACTAATTCTTATAGTCTATTTAGTGAAGGTATTAGTTACATGAGTCTATATTCTTTATGTCTTAATACTTTATTCTTTTTACACTTAATACATTCTAAAAGAATATTCCTAACCTTATTTTAAATTCCTGGAATTTAGAAGTGTCTGTTAATCCGTTCTATAGTCTTCTTAACTTCTTAATATCTATATATTTTAGCTAAATGTTGGTTTTTAATTAGCTCTATTTATAATTTATCTAGTACATAAATTATTTCTTAGTCTAGATTCTAAAGTAGTTGTTTATTATTAAATTCCCTTATTCACTTTTCCTAAGTGTTTTCGATAATAACTATTAATTTAATATCTATTTATAAGCTTCCCAGGGATCCGTCTTGTCTTTACTTAAGTATTATATTATATATTTCTAGTATGTTCTTTATATAGTCTATTTATTAACTAAGTGCGTTAGCCACTATGTTCTCTTTTCTAAATTTATAAAGTATTTAGAAATTAAAAGTTAATAGTAATTTCTACTATCTAACTTGTCATTAATTTAACTTCTTTATTATTATAAATACTATTAGATTTTTGTGATTTAAATATATAATAACCTGATACTTAGCTCCTTCTAAATAATATTTTTATTTTTTAAATACTTAAACTATTACTAACAGTTTCTTATTATGAATATCATAGTTTAACTTAGTAGTTATAAGTTTATGAGATAAGAAGTTTACTAAGTATTTCTATTTATTATTTTATGTTTATAAGAGAATGGCTCCTGTGGCTCTGTCTGATATGTCTATATATATTTTTACTTAAAGTCTTAAGTTAAACATCTTTAATATTAGTAGTTTCTGGAATATCTTTTTTAGATTTGTAAAAGCTTCATTTTCCTTAGCTTCCTACTTAAATTATTAATTCTTTTTTAGTAATTCCGTTAAGGGTGCTGTGATTTTTGAATAATTCTTAATAAATTATCTACAGAATCCCGTAAATCTAAAGAAAGAATAAACTTCTTTTATAGTTATTAGTATTAGCTATGATAGAATATCTTTAGCTTTATCTAAGTTAACTGCTATCTCATTTCTAGATATGATATATTCTAGAAACTTGATTTTCTTCCTGTGGAACATATATTTCTCTGTTTATATATATAAGTTATGTTCCTTAAGTTTCTGTAATACTTTTTTAGTATGCTTAATATATTCTTCTAGTATCCTATTTATATATACTAAGATATTATTAAGGTATGCTAGTACAAAGACATCTAGATATTCCCTTAAAACGTGATTAATAATAGCTTAGAATATTACTAGTGCGTTAGTAAGTCCTATAAGTATAACTATATACTTATATAATTTATAGCTTGTTTTAAAAGCTGTTAGCCACTTATACCTGCTTACTATTTATATTTAATAATATCTATCTTTAATATTAAACAGACTAAACCATTTAGCCCCTCTAAGTTTATATATAAGTTCTGATATTAAGGGTATTAGATAGTAATTTTTAACTATGGCTTTATTTAATTATCAGTAGTCTATACAGAGTTATAGTTTTCTATTTTTTTTTAGTATAAATAATGCTGGTAATATAACCTTACTTTTGCTTTCTTATAGATATTTTTTTCTAATATTATCATTCAGGTATCATCGTAACTTCTTTTATTATTTAATAGATATTTAATATAATAGTGCTGGTTTTAGTTTCTCTCTTTTCTTAAGTATAATCTTACAGTCCTAATTCTTATGTTCTGGTATTTAGTTTTCTTATTTTTTTATAAACTATTTCCTAAATTCCTTTTAGTATTCGTCTGGTATAATAAACGTGGCATTATAAAAAGCTACTTTCTTTATCTATATTATAGCCTTTATTTATTTATAGTAGTTTTTCCTAATTCCTACAGACTTCGTTCTTTAGTTAATTAGTAGATTCTATTATACTAGCTAGTCTTATCCTAATATAAAATCCTTGCTGCCTAGATTTATAATCTTAATATAATAGTTATCTGTATAACCTGCTACTTTAATAGTTACATTCTCTATTTTAAGATTAATTAGACTTTTTTTAAATATTGCTAGATTATTGTCTATATATACTACTCTTACAGGTTTCTCTAAAACTCTAGTTAAGATATAGTATCTTTATATTTATTTATTTAATATAAGTGTTTTATTAGCTCTATTATTTATGAGTGCTTGCATCTAAAAGCTGTTAATATATACGTTTATATATAGCTTATTTTCGTGTTTTTGTCTAAGTTATATATAGTTAAGTGCTAACTCTTATGTTTTGATCTTAAATTAGTTCTCCAGCAGTATAGTTATTACTTACTGGTTTTCTAGTTTTTTATTAGTTATTAACTTCTAAGTAGTAGTCGTTTCCTTAGTGTTTCTTCCTTTAGTCTGTAAATAGGATATTATTAGAGTTGATATTATTTTTATAATAGTATTTTATGCTCTTTTTTTGTTTCTTCTCTATAATTTCGGCACTTCCATTCTAAGAAACATTTTTTGGTTGTTAGTTTAGTATGTAATTCTGTAGCTAACTATTTATTTTAGTAGTGTTTAGTTTAGTGATATTAGCATCCTAGTTAGCACTTATTTTAGTCTAACTATTTATGTTTTTCTGTTTTTAAATCCTGAAGTTCTTTTTTGGAATCCGTGTAGATTAGTTCCTACTGTGTGTTAAATTCTTATTTCTATGCTATCTATTTTAGTACTTATCTTATTATTAGTTTTTTAACTTATATAGCATGAGCTACCTATTTATATTCTTATTTTATATACGTTTTCTTTTTATATATCTAGCACTTCTTTTATATAGATCTCTCGGCGGTATTGTTATCCTGTACTTATAGTATTAGTAGAGTAGGTTTTTTTTCTAGTTTCCTATTCTAGTTCTATCCTAACTTTAGATGTCTAACAGGGTGGTAATAGGTTACATGGCTTATAAGTAGTATTAGTTCTTATTTATAAATCTTATTTATTTATATAGCTAGTTTCTATCTACTAAGTTTTTTATACTGCTTATTACTAGCTATCTGTAATACTTATTAGTACTTATATATCCCATCTTCTAGGGTAACTTCCTAGTGCTTAATAATATAATATTTCTTTATATAGTATTCTAATCTATAAATCTAGTAGTGTCTCTAGTTTATTTATTATTTAATTATTATAAATATTAGCTTTTTACTTTTTATTATTTCTTAATTTTGTTTTTATCTAAATTTTTGATCCTCCGCTTTAAAGGGTCCTTCTTTCTGTTATATTATCTTATAGAATTAGTTAGTTTCTTTTATAGAGCTGGCTTAATATTATCTGATAGTAATTTCTTATATAGTAGTAATTATATTATTAGCTTATCCTACTAATTAATTTTTAACCTACTAATATAGTATTTTGTATTCCTGTTTAAGATGTGTATGGCTTTTATAAATCTAGTATTATTTCTTCTAGATTTATTATATAATAGTCTCTTTAGTTATCTAGTCCTTAGCTAGTTCTACTTAGACTATAGTAATTTTAACTAGTATCTTAGTTTAAACATAAGCCTATTTAACGTCTACTTTCCGTTATTTGTAATTTTTAATAAAGTGTTCTTCTTTTCCGTATCTGAGACATACTTTACGTGTATATTAGTCTATTTATTCTCTAATACGTTTATCTTATTTCCTTTTATTAATTTATATATTCTTAATTAATACGTGATTGATTTTTATTACATTATAAATTTAAGTATCCTTTTTATTTCTTTGTAGTGTATGGATTACTAGTCTAGTGTTATTTTTCTTTTCTTGTTTTTTCTAGTACTAATAGTTATTAATAGTTACTGCTTGTTTAATGATTCCTAGAAGTATACTAGGTTGCTTTTTTTATAAAATTTTATTCTTAATCCTATCCTTTAGTCCTGTGTAGTATATCATAACTAATAGTTAGTTTATCTAATTAAGTTATAATTAGATTTACTTAAATTCTGCTGTGTAATTAGCTATTGATGTTTATTACTTAAGTTATTAAAGCTTCTAGATTACCTCCGTTTCTTTATTAATCTTACTAAAGACTATAATTAATTCCTTTTTAAAGCTCTTATAACTTTTGAAGGTTCTTTTAATATTATTATTACAGTTTATAAGTCCTGCTGATCCTAGGTTAAAATTTTCTTTTACTAAGTAGTTTTTTATAAGTAGCTTAAACTATTTTATAATTTTACCTATTATATTTATATTAGCTGCCAGAATTTGATCTTAGTTAGTTATAAATAAAGCTTAATTAAACTAATAGTATAGGTCTATTATGGCTATAAACGTTTTGAGATTATTCTAATTCCTGTTAAATTTAGAAAGTAGTTAGATCTTTACTATTCTTTCTCTTTTATTCTTTACTACTTTAACTTGCTATTATATACTAATTATGGCATTACGTAACTCTATAATAGCTGCTTTTTATTTCTAGATAACCTGCTATATACTCTTAGTTTCTCCTGATATACTTTTAGTAGTAGATAAAAATCCTATTATAACTTCTTCTTTACTGCTACTGTTATTTAATGAGTAAAGTTCTTATTTATCCTTATAATAAGTTATTATAAACTATAATTAGAAATTTATTATTAGAATTAATCTAATATTCTTTTCTACACTTTAAAAGGGTAGTTATAATATTATGAGTTGCTTTAATTAAATGGTATGTTTTGTATTAGCAGCTTTACCTTAACTAATTACTTAATAAGCTTTTAGCTTTTTCTGTATCTGGAATAGATAGCTTTAGGTTTAATAGAATAGAGTTTATCTTTATCACAGAGGTAGAAGGGATGTGTATAATAGATTTAATAAGATAGTATTAAACTATTTCACTTAAGGTCAAGTCTTAACTTAGAGATAAAATCTTGATTTTAGAGTAACTATAAAGAATCCAAAATATCCCTAAGCTATTTTATGTCTCATATTTATAGGAAATCCCTTATACGTATATTATATACTTGTTAGCCGTATATTAAATACTGCTAGTAAAAATAAGAGTAATAAGTTTTTTATCTATTTTATCTGCCTTATCTGCTAAGACTCTGTCTTAGTCACGTATATAACTGCTCTTAATCTGCTAATATAATTTCATATCTCTATTCTTACTTCTTGGCTTATACTTTAGCTTATACTAAAGTGTCTTGTGTATACTTATAATTCTTCCTTTCTAGTTTAAACATACGTTTCTATTCTAGAGCTTTATTAGCTATTATTGCTAGCTTCTTTAGTTCTTCAAATATAGTTACCTTACTATTACTATTTATAATATTAATATAGTATTTAGTTTCTCTATTAACTTTAATAGGTTTAAGTGGCGGGTTTTATTAATCTAAAAGATATTTAGATTTAAACATAACAGGCCAAAGCAATGATATATAAAAGACTAAATATATATTTAAAGATTTAGAGAGTTTAAGTTAGTATATATATAGAGAAATTATTTAAAAGATATAGTATTTCCCTAAGGCCTTTAAGTCTAGCTTCTTAGAAAATTACTTTATTTAGATATTTTATATATTAAGCCAAACCATATCTCCTATCTAATAGTTAGGTGTAGATGATTGTTTTTGGTTTATATATTCTTTTTAAAAAGCTTAGGCCTAAATTATCTTTTCTTAAATTAGTTATTAAATATTAGCTATTTTCTCTACTATGCGGTTAACTTCTAAGGTTTGTAACACTTAATAAAAAGATTTTTAAATTCTTATAAGAAATTTAAAACCCATTTAAAGATATTAGCCTATATTAGCTAGGAATAGTAAAACTTTTATAAATTTAGATATAATGTTATTAGCTTTAAACTGTGCTAAAGAGAGCTAGTTTACCTAGTTATCTTACTAATAGTTTATGTATATATATAGGACTTATTTTATTATATTATTAGCTCTTTTAGTTTAGCCATCAGTTTCTAGGTAATATACAGAAAATAGTTAGAGTTTAATTTATAGTTATTTATAGAATTTATTATAGAAGATAAAGATAAATTGTGTTTCTTAGTTTAATATAATTATTTCTAAAAGGCTATAGTTTATTTATATGTATTAATAGAAAAAGTAGATAACATCTATAGTAGTTATCTCACTATAAAAAATTAGGTATCTATATTTTATAAGGTGATTAACTATAACTATAATATTAGTACAGCTTTTAGATTTTAAGAGATTAGTAATAAAGTCTATAAAAATATCCTTCCATCTCCTTTTAAGGATAGAGAGAGGTTTTAAGAGGCTATAATACTTTTTATAAAAAGCTTTAAATCTTTAGTAGGTATAGTAATAAAACATATATTAACATATTATTTTAAATATCTAAGGCTAGTAGTATTCGTGTTGTAGGATTTTAAGGATTTTTTTATAACTAGAGTAGCCACTAGCGGGAGAATTATGCATAATTTAAAGAAATTTAATTTTAAATTTATTATTATTTAGTATTACTAGCTAGTTGTGATAGTATAACTAGTCTTTTTAGTTTTTATATTTACTTAGAGAAAGCTTTTTAGAGTGTGTGACAGTGCGTACTATAGTTATAGCTAAAGTTTAAACTTAAGTTTATATCTAGCTTATACTTAAGCCTATACTTAGTTTATACTTAAGCTTAGTCTTAATAAAGGTATATAGCTTCAGCCTTTATAATAGTACTTTACTTTTTAGTTTAATATAGTTAGGTTATACTCTTACTTGCTTATTACTTATATATGCTAACTATAATAGAGTGTTAAATTCTATCCTATATTAATAACAGAATTTCCTAAATAAACTTATTATTTAGGTATTTATTATTAATAATCTATTAAATTAATCTATCTGTTTTAGTTAAGTTTAATTCTAGAGTATTATTAAATAGTTTAGAGCGGAGAAGTATTTATTATTAAGCTCTTTAAACTTCTTCTTAAGCTAAAGTATTTTATATATAGTAAGTAAAAGCATCTAGTTTTCCACCCTACTTACCTAGTCAGTACGTAATAGTAAAGTTAAATTAGAATAAATATTTAGCTTAGTAAGCTTATTAGTAGCTAAGTTACTTTATTATAGTAAAGTATTAAAGATTTTTATAGTTATTTAGTACTTAAATTAGAAACGCAGCACTTTCTAATTTAGGTCTCTATTATTTAAAGTAATATATAATAGCTAGTAGTTTCTTATTATATATCTTATAGTTATATTTAGCAGAATTTAGTCTCTTAGAAAAGTAAACTATAGGTCTTAGTTTATCTTATTTATTTTTCTAGAAGAGAACTTTAGTAATTACGTAGTCTAAAAAATCAGCTTCTATAATAATTAGTAACTTAAAATTAAAGTGTTAGAAAACTAAGGCGGTTGTAAATATATATTTTAAGTATTTAAATACCTTTTAGTAAGTGTTATTAAATTTAAATTAAATATCCTTCTTTATTAGGGCTATAAGCAGGGACGTAATACGGAAAAAGTTATTAATAAATTATTAATAGAAGTTAATAAATCTTAGGAATGCTCTTATATCCTTTATGTTCTTAAAAAATTCCTAGTTAAGAATATTCTTTATTTTATTTAGATTTATACTAATTCTTCTTATTAAGATTATATACCTAAGATAAGTAACTTATTCTTAGTGGAACTTATATTTATTAATATTAAGTTACAGGCTAGCTTTATTTAGGGCTTTTAAAACTTATTTTATATATTATTAGTATTTATATAAAGAATTACTATAGATTAGAATATTATTAAGATAGGCTATATAAAACATATTAAGAAATAATTAAAGAATATTATTTATATAGTATTAGAACATGCTTAGTGCGTTAGCCAGTCTAAATAATATAATAAAATATTTAAATAAGCTATATTAGGTTTAGAAGGTAGTTAACTATTTATCTTTTTTTATTATATAAAAATAGTTAAAAGCTGAGATAATATTTAGCTTTATAAAGTACTTTACCTTACTAAAGCAGGACAGGGTTTCTTAGATTAATAGAATTAAATAATAGTTTTTAATAGTAATAGCGTTTAGAGCTTAATAGTCTATATAAAATTAGAAATCTTTATTAGGTTTTTTTATAAAAATAACTAGTATAGCTATAGGAGATAAACTTACTCTAATAAATTCTTTAGTAAAATAGTTATTAAAATACTTTCTAAAAACTTTTAGTTTATTTTAGGATATTTTATAGAGAGGTCTAAATCCAGGTTGCTTTCCTTCCTTAAGGATAATCTTATAATTATATAAATAATATTTAGATAGTCTATTAGCTTTCTTATGTAAGAATATTTAAAGGGTGTTGTGGTACTCCTTTAGAATCTTAGTAGCTAAATTAGTATAAATTTTTAAAACTAAAGCTTTATTAATATTAGCTATTAAAATAGTAAAGATTTTATATTTATGTTTCCAGGCTATTTATATAAAGGGAGCTGCCCTAATTAGGTAAATATCTATACTTAATTTAAAGTTCTTATAAAGGCCTTTTAGTAAAGCCTTTACTAAAAGATTTTTAAAGTCTTAGGAGGAAGACTTCCTCATAAAGTCCTTATTTAGTTTAGTATTAAATTTAGGTATAAATTTAGATTTTAGATAAGAGCCTTTTAAAGAACGGTTTACTAAGAGATCCTTTAAGTAAGTATTAAGTTCTTATAATTAATAGTTTATTTTAGCTAACTAGTTATCACGTTAAGTTTAGGTAGTTAGTAATAACTTTAGAGAGCAGGTTTATAAGCGCTGTATATAAGTAATATTAAAATAAAAGTTTTTTAATAAAAGATTTACTAAAAGGTCCCTTAAGTAGGTAGTATTTTCTCTTAAATAGATAAAAGATTAAGATAAGCGTAGGTAATAGGCTTAGTAATAGAAAGTATTAAAAAACAGCTTTTATAAATTATAGTTAAAGTTAACTTTATATTTTCTTATTTAAGATTAGCTAAAAATTAATTCACGGTTTTCTATAGCTATTATAAAGAGATAGATTTTCTTAACGTAATTTATATAGTAAAGAGTTATACTAATAGTATATAAAATATAACCCCCTTTAAGACATTTATTATTAAAACTAGTAGAATATAAGACGTTTAGGAATAGTAAGAGATAAAGTTTTTAAATACTAACTAAAGATTTACTAATATAACCTATACTAGTTACTCTAGTATTAATTAAAGTAGTAATAGAGTATAACGAGCTATCTTATTAGATAGTATATAGAATATTCACTTAATAGTTCTAAGAGTCAGTTACTGGGTAAGAGGTCTAAAGGTTAATAGAAATCTAATATTAGAAACATCCTAAAAAGTGATTTAATACTAGAATAAAGCTTTTAGTAGGCTAGCTTAAAGAGTTTAGAAATATTCTTATCTATAAAAAGATTTAGATTTAGAGAAAAAACAAAAGTAAGTTACTTATTAGAGTTAGAATAGGCTTATAGATTAAAGTTCTAGTAAAAAGATAGAATAGTTTTAGAAAATATAACTATATTTATTACACTTAAAATATTAGCTATTACGCTTTTAGGCTTTTCATTTAGCTGATCTAATAAAAGTATAGTTAGAGATATTAATTTTCATAATATTAAAATCTTTTTATAATACAGATTACAGCCTAGTAAGACGCAGTAAAAGAAGATACTAAAAATTATTATTATATAAGAATATTAAATTAGCGTAGTTATTTAATGTATTAGGAATTTTAATACTTATTATTACCTAGTAGAGATTATCGTTTAATAACTTTCTTAGCTAAGTAATTAGACTAATTTCATTTAGTCTAGTATTAACAGCTAGTTTATAGAATTTAATAAAGTAAGTAATAAAACTCTTTTGTTTTTAGTAAAATAAATTAAGCTTACTTAAGATAGTAAGTTTCCTATTTAGATCTCCGTATATAGCTTACAGGAAGGTAATTAATTATTTTATTAAATATATATTCTTATTTATAAAAGAGTCTATAAGTGTTACCGGGTCCTTTTTTAGCCTTAAATGTGTATATAAAAGTTAAGAGTGTTTAATAGGATATTAGTTAGCATTATCTTTAAACTTATAGTTAAGTTTTCTAATAAAAATATATAGGTCCTTTTATTTTCTAGTAAACATTAGGGGGTTAGGTAGGTAGTTAGATTTTATTATTATTAATAGTATAATAAATTCTAATATAATAGTTAATCTTATGTTTCTAACTATAGCTTAAAGAACTTAAAGATAAGTACTAGTTATAGTTATAAATAGAGTTAAGATTATAGAACTTAAGCTACTTCTAAATAAACTAGTAACAAAAGCTAGACTTTCTTTAATAAGGGAGATAGTAATAATAAGGATTAGACTAATAAACGCTTACTTTATCTCATTAAGCTTAGTATAAAAAGCTTTTATATTTTTTTTATATTAGGTTTTTTATCTTGCTAAGGTATTTATAAGTAATTTATTACTTACCTTTAGAGTTACAAGTTAAGAGGTAAGGTCTCTAAGGATTTTAGTAAAATCCAGATTATCTATTATAAAAAATTAGTAAAGACGTAATGTAATATTACGGTAGTACTATAAGCAAAAAATTAAGTACTTAATAAAAAATATTAATTAATTACTAAGTATAGTACCAGGTAATAAATTAAGACATTACGTAAAAAAAAAAAGAATATAATAAGTTATAAGCTAAAATATTTAGAGTAAGAGCTTATACACTAGCGTAAAGCTAAAGCATAAACATGTAATATAAAAAAAAGGCTTATAAAAAGGCTTCCTTAAAAGGCTCTTATATTATAAATAGTTACTATAACAGAATCTATAAATCAAACTAATATATAAAAGTAACTTATAAAACCAAGTATTAGAAAATTACGTTAGGAGAAGGGTTTTATAGTTTAAAAAACTAATTAGAATAAATAGTATTCTTATAGTATAATAGCCTTATAAAAAAATTGTTTCTTAGTTTCTTATAGAAATTCAGCAGAGAAAGCCATATATTCTTAGAAATTAAAAAAAAGAATTAACCTAAATTAAATAAGAAATTAAGTTAGAGAGTAAAGATAATAAGTATAATAAAGTAAAAACACCTTTACCTATTATATAAATTAAAAATACTAATATCTTTTAGTAATTAAAGAATTAGAAATATTAAATCTATAAGTTAGTTAACCACATAAAAAAAATACATATAAGTAATATATCTAATCCGAATGGGGGGACTAAAAAAATAAAAGGTATATAAAAAAATAGTAAAAAAATAAGAACCTAATAGATAAATTCTAAAAACTCTAAATACTATAGTTAATATAAAAAATAAAAACAGCTAGTAGAATTACTTATACTAATAATAATATAATAGGCTAGAGCTTAGGATGGTTGATTAAGATAGTTATTTTAGCTTTAACTTTATACGTAACTACGTGATCTTAGTGACTTAGTAGAGATTAGCTATTAAGTCTCTATAGTATATATAGTTAACTTTTTATTAAATCTACTTTATTTACATCTAATTGCTATTATTGGCCTGGATTTTTATATTTGGATTTAATTAACTATATTTCTCGTAAGAGGCTAAGAGGCCTCCGGTAGTATAATTAACTTTATAGAAGAGTAAAAGGCTCTCTAGTATTTAGGAGCACTATCTAGTAGTATAATAAGTATTAATAAATACTAATAATTACTTAGTATTTATACTAATGGACTAAGTAATGAACCTACTTAATATAGGATATAATAATAAATAGATTAGCTGTAAACTACGCCGGTTGCTTACTTTATAAGGGTTAGAAGTCCTAGCTGTTAAAGTAGTAATAAGTTAAGTAAATATTAAACTTAATAACTATCCTACTTAGCGTGATAAAGGGAAAGTTTTATTTCTAGTAAATAAAGCCAGTAATAGCACCTCACTCGGGGAGATTATAAACATGTTATGAGTAATATCTAAGAGGCTAACTGCACTAGAAGGTTATAATTCTCTATTAAAGCTATTTTTATAAGTCCTAGTGATAATACTAGCAACTCCCTTCATACTAACGCTATAACTAGTAATTAAACTAGTAGTTAAACTATTTAATTTTTCTAAATTCTTTATGTTTAATAATACACGGTCTCTTTACCTTATGTTTAAGTATTAAGTTAAGGCCAAGTTACGATTTAACGGATACTATATAGGCGGTAAGAAAGGATAGATAGATTATCTCTTTTAGTATTTAAAAGGATAAGTAGCATAAACTGTTTTTTTATAGCTCTCTAATTAAAGAAATAATACTACCCTTAAAGTAATATAGGCGTTTATAGACTTCTAGTTTAAAGACTAGTATTAAAGGTAAAAGTCTCTAGACAAGCTGCAAAGCATGAAATAAAAAAAGAAGTTAGTAAAAGAATACTATATAGAGTTTAATAAGAAGCTACTGCTAATAGGAAGTGATTAACTAAATAAAGACATAAAGAAGAGTATATTTACCTAGGGATTAAATAAAGAGTTTTAGAAGTATATTACAGCTATTTTAGTAACACTAAGCTTTAAAGAGTACACTTAAAAAGTAATTCGTGTTAGTAATAACTTTATACAGATTATATTAAGTAACTATAGGACTATTATAGCTATCTATATAACGTTATCTGCACTAATACTTAAATTAATAGATTAGAAAGTAATATCCACGCGTGTAGGGGTAGTAAAGCTATAGAATAATTAATCTAAAATACTTTAGATAAGCTAAAAGGAATTTAACCGGCGCTATAAATAAAATCTCTATTATTAATATAGTTCTCCCGGCTATATAAAGAATAAGTATAAATATATAAGAGTAAATTAATTATGTTTAGCTACTTAGTATTAGTAAAGGCTAGATAAATAAACGCTAACAAAAGAGATAAAGAAGATAGAGATAAAAAAGAAAAAGAAAAAGCGTTAGGAAAAGAATAGCTTTTACTTACAGTCACAAGCAAGGGCCCCTAGCTAAAATAGGTAAGATAGTATTATAAAGAGAATAATAGAAGTTCTAAAATATATACATAAATACAGATTTTATTACTATATACTTATTAATCAACTAGATGAATATCGCATATATAATAATTAATACTAGGTGTTTATGTTATAGTCTTATAAACTCTATCTTTACTGCTAAAGTTTATTTAGCATGTATTAACATAGCCCTGCAGGGGATTATCTGAGTATATAGGAAATTTAGAAGGGTTATCCAGGTTATATAAATTAACCTTAATATTAAAGAATATACTAAATAAGCTTATATATATATTATTAATAATACGCTTAAGTTTAATCTTATTTTAAATAAGCTCTAAATAAACTAAAATAATATTATAATCGCGCCAGTAAAGAAATCGTTTTACATTCATACTTTAAGAATAAGAGTTTATAGTAAGGAAGGGAAGAAACTGTATTAATAGAAGCTAATAGAAATTAGCACAGCAGCTTTTTTAATATAGATAGATAGATTAAAAAGAATAAATAAGATATGTATTTTTATAGTATTATTAGTAGACATTTAAAAGGCCTTAGCACCTAAACTAAAGCTAGATTCCAGAATACTACTTTCTAAGGCCTATTAGAAGTATCTAAAGTTATTTTTAAAGAAGAAAGTAAACAAGCTCCTACCGCTGCAAGATCCTAGAATAAACTATTATATTAAATTTAAAAAGATTAATAGAAAGGACCTTAAGGTCTCATGGGGACTGCTATATAATATATTAAGAGAGAAACTACTAGTACTATAAAAAGAGTTAATATTGTTATTAGAAAAGGGCTTTATTTATATAAGTAACTCTCTAACTATAGTCTTAATACTATTTATATATAAGCTTAGTAAAGGCCTTTACTTTTACGTTAACTATCACGTGCTTAATAAGATTTTTAAAAAAAATAAATACTTTCTTTCCCTAATTCATAAAATGCTTAGCTAGATTAGTAAGGTAAGATAATATACTAAGCTCAACATTTCAATAGTCTTTTATAAGATTTATATTATAAAAGAAAATAAATAGCTAACGGCTTTTTATATAAGATTTGGACTCTTTAAATAGCTAGTTATACCTTTTAGACTAGTAAAAGCCTTTAGTATATTTTAATAATATATAAACTAGACCCTATAAAAATATCTTAATAAGTTCTATTTAGCCTTTTTTAATAATATACTTATCTACTCTTTAGGCTTACTAGAAGAGTATTGCTGGTAAATTAACTTAATACGAGAAAAACTTAGCGCTGTAGGTTTATATCTAGAAATTAAGAAATACAAATTCAAAACTAAGAGCACGAAATATCTAAGGTTTATTATTAAAATAGAATAAGGAATTTAAATAGATCCTATTAAGATAAAAGTAATTACTAAGTAGTAGTCTCTAATAACTATAAAAGAAATTAAAAGCTTTTTTAGATTTATTAATTTTTATTATTAGTTTATTAAATCTTTTTTAGAAATCACCGCCCTATGTATAAGACTTATAAGTAATATATTATTCTAATAGACTAATAAAAAGCAGATAGTATTTAATAAGTTAAAAGAAATCTTTATATCAGAACTAGTACTAGCCTAATTTAATTCTAATTATAAGACTATTTTAAAAGCTGACTTTTTAGATTATATAACTAGAAAAGTCTTTTCATAATACGGTGATAATAACGTGCTATATTTATATATATACTTTTTAAAAAAAACATACCTATAGAGTGTAATTATAAGATATATAATAAAGAACTCCTTATAATTATTTATTACCTGGAGGCATGGGATGCTGAATTATAGTTTATTAAAAAGTTTTAGATTATTACTAATTATAAGAACCTTAAGCGCTTTATAAGGCTTTAAAAATTAAATAAAAAATATACGCGCTAGCAGTTATTCCTTAGCTAATATAATATAAAGATTTAATATAAACTAGAAAAAGAAAATATATAAGCTAATATACTATTAAAATACAAATAAAATTATTTAAGTAAAGAAAATAATAAAAGACTAAAAAGCCATATAATTCAGCTACTAAAGCTAGTAGTTATATGTTAAAAAGAAAAGTTTAAATTAAATAATAATAAGTAAACAGTATAGGCTTTCTCTGCTTAAATTAGTTTTTTAATAATTATAGAAGATAACATAACTAAAGTCTAGAAATTTTATACCTAGAAGTCTTATAATAAGCTTAAACGAAGATAGCATAATATAATACTAGATAATAAAGTATATATAAAAGTAGTATAAACTTTTTGTAATTAGGAGCGGAGATTTTCTCTAAAGCTTAAACTAAAAGTTTTATTAACTAAGTACATAATTAATAAAAATAAAACTTTTTATTATTAGAATAGAAAGTAGGTGCCTGACTTAGAGCTATTAAGAATATTAATTATTTACTAAATTTATTTATTATAAGTAATAGGACACCCAGGACGGCAGAGTATCTATTTAATATTAATAAAAGATTACTTTTAGCTAGGGATATTAAACTATATATAGTATTATATTTAAAACTATAATATCTATAGCTGTATAAAGTTATAAAGAGATTACTAGTAAAAGCTATTACGCTTATTATCTATTCCTAATCATATTTAAAAGAAGATTTTAATAGATTTTGTAACTAGATTACTGGAAAGTAATAGCTATACGGTCTTACTAGTAATTATTAATAGACTAAATAAGAATATAACTCTCTACCCTTTTCTAAATATAGATATCAAAATAGTAATATAAGCTTTTATTTATAAGATTATTATTTACTATTAGATTTCTAATACTATAGTATTTAATTATAGTAGCTAATTTATCAGCAAGTTCTAGACTAAGCTTTATAAAATTCTAAGAATTAAAAAGTAATTATCAACAGCGTTTCATCCACAAATAAATAGTTTAATAAAAAGAATAAATAGTATAGTTAAGGCTTATTTTTAAGTGTTTATTATGTGAGACTAAGTAAACTAAATAAAGCTCTATCTAATAGCTAAAATTATAGTAAAAAAAAGAGACGCTATTTTAATAGAAATAAGCCTATTCTTTTTTTAGCATAAATATAATATAGAACTACTATAAGTGGATATTGGAATTAGGTGTAATATAACAGCTTAAGACCTAAAAACTAGCGCTAGAGAAATTATAGGAAAGCTAAAAAAATATATTAACTTAGCACAAGCAACTATAGCTAAGGTATAATAAAAATAAGAAAAATAAATAAACTAATATTAGAATAAAGCCCTATAACTGCGTGTTGGAAATAAGGTATAGCTAAAACTCAGTAACTAACTCTTTATTAGACAAGAAAATAAGAAGTTAAACTAGAAGAATACTAAATATACTATAGAAAATATAATTAGTTTGCCCGCTATAAAGCTAAATACGTTTCTAAAACTAAACCTAATATTTTATATAAATAGACTATAGCTAGTAAGTAATAATCTATTACTAAGCTAACCTATAAATAACTTTTAGTTATTATTAATCTAAATAGATTACTATAAAGAGCATGTAGTATAGGATATTATTACTAAAATATAAATAAAATAAAAGCAAGGCTACTAGCCATAGTATAAAATAAAATAAAAAAGCTATATATTAATAACTATAGAGTTAGTAAGTTAGTTAAAAGATATAATAATATTAAACTATTAGAAAGAGTATACAGCATTTTTATAAAGAGATAAACATAAACTCCTACTAGTAAACTACTAATAAAAGCTTTAGAAAAAGTTATAGTAAATAGAACCTAAGATAGGTTTATAAAGGCTTTTAGGTAAACAATTCACCAGAAAACCCCTATCTAGTCTATAAAAAAAAGGGTAATGTAATAGGCTAGAGCCTAAAATAGTTAATTAAAATAGTTATTTTAGCTTTAACTCTATACGTAACTATATAATCTTAGTGACTTAATAAGAGTTAACTATTAAGTCTCTATAGTATATATAGTTAACTTTTTATTAAATTTACTTTATTTATACCTAATTGCCATCATTGGCCTGGATCCTTATAAATAATATTAAAAGAAATATACATTAGAATACAAATGCTATAGAAAAAAAAGATATAAAATAAAATAATATTAAAACAATATATAGTATTATAAACTCTCTTATAAAAAATATTTTTTAAAATAGAAATATTTAGTTTACAGAGATGAAGCTAGAAAAAAGTATAATAAACTTTTATATTTAGTATATTATTATAACTATTACCTCATATATGTTAAAAAAGAGCACTTTAATTTAAAAAATAGAAAATAGAAATATAATATATATAGTTTTACATTAAAAAACTAAATAACTACTAGTAAAAAACTTAAGCTAGTAATATAACTATTAGAGCTTTTAGATTATAATAAGCGTAATAAGAACTATGTTTTTATCTTAGTATAAAAGTAAACAGAAAATCTTTAAAAACACTAGTAAATAATAAAGTAGACAGAACATTTATTTTAAATTAATAAATTAAATGAAATAACGTATTATACTAGAAAAAAGCGTATCTAGTAAGGGTAAAATAAGTAGATAATAGTATAATAACCTTTAAAAAGAATTTAATTAACTTAAAGATTATAATAACAGAACTAAAAGCAGCAGGCTATAGAAATATTTACTATATTAATATTCTAAATATAAGAAAACTAAATATAATCTTAAAATAAAATTAGCTCTTATTACATAATTTAATAATAGATTAGTAATAAAAAACTATTTAATAGTATAATCTAGTACGGAAAGTAGTATAAATATAGAAACTAGACATAATAAAAAAATACTCTAAAATAGAAAGAATTTTATATAAGGCTATATAATAATTATAATAATAATAACTATAGAATATTAAAGTAGTATGAATTTAAAAATAAGCCTTAAACACTACTAAAGCCTAAATACCTTAGAAATACCAGGAATTTACATATCTATTTAGCAAGAAAAAGAAGAATACACTTCTAAAGTATTAACCTTAAAACTATAAAATACTAGTTAAGAATAAAAAAGAGCTTAAACTAGAATTAATATATCCTCTATTAAGAGTATAGTAAAAAGAATTAAAATAGTATATTAAAAAGAATTTTAAAAAGAAATATATATAACTAAGTAAAAGTCTAATAGCTTTACTAATATTATTTATACCTAAAAAGAATAAGAAGCTATAATTATACATAGATTTTAGATAACTAAATTAGACTATAATAAAGAATTAATACCTATTACTATTAATTTAAGAGTTAATAGATAGACTCTAAAGAGCTTAATAATTTAACTTATTTAATATTTATAAGAAATACTATAAGATTTAAATTAAAAAGGGATTTAAATAATTAACAGTATTTAAAATAAGATATAGACTCTTTAAGTACTGTATTATACTATTTAGATTAATAAACATACTAGTAACTTTCTAAATAGTTATTAATTATATACTTTATAAATACTTAAATATATTCATAATAGCGTACCTAAATAATATACTAGTATATATAAGCGAAATATTTAAGAAGCATAAAATATACATAAAAAAGATCTTAAGAAAACTTTAAGAATACAATCTTTTTATTTAGCTGGAAAAATGTAAATTCTATATTATAGAAATAAAGTTCCTAGAATTTATTATTTTAAGAGAAGGAATCTTAGTATATCTAAAGAAATTAATAAAGATATATAATTAACTAATACCTATAATAGTTAAGAAAATATAGTTTTTTCTAGGATTTATAAATTTCTATAGAAAGTTTATAAAAGAATATTTAAAAATCACGACACTTTTAACAAAGTTAACTAAGAAAGATAATAAATTTAGTTAAAAATAAAAATAGTAGTAAGTATTTAAAGAACTTAAGAATAAATTTATCTAAGCAGTAATATTAAAAATGTTCAACCCGAAATTATCTATTATACTAAAAATAGATATATCTAACTATGTAATAGAAATAGTCTGTAGTTAATAACATAGTAATAAATATTTTTATTCTATAAACTATTTTTTAAAGAAACTCATAGGAGCTAAGTGAAATTATGATGTTTATAATAAAAAACTATTAGTAGTAATAGTAGTATATAAGAAATAGCAAATTTACCTTAAAAAAAACTAAGTATTAAATAAAAGTTCTTTTAGACTATAAGAATTTAATAAGCTTTACTATTATAACAAAGCTAAACTAAAAATAAATACGCTGGTTAGAAATACTAGCTATCTATAATTTTAAGATATTCTATTAAAAAGGAACAGAAAATGAAGTAGTAGACATACTTAACTAATAACTAAACTATATAAAATAACATAAACTAATACTAAATATAGTATTATTAATAGAATTAGATAAATCTGTAAGTTGTAATTAACTAAAAATTATAATAGTTACTAGAGTAAAGAATTACTAGATAGTAAGAATTTAGAATTTTAAGTAATAAAATTTTTAGAACCTAGAATTAAAACTTACATATGTAAATAGACTTATTTATGTGCTAGAAGGACTATATAAGAAATTAATTATAGAAAATTACAAAGCTATTACATACAGATACTAAGAAGTAAAAAAAACTATAAAGTAAATCTCTAGGAATTTCTACATTAAAGGGTTAAAAAAAAAAGTAAAGAAAATAATTAAAGTCTATCTAAAATATAAAAAAAATAAACTAATATAATATAAGCTTTATAGACTTTTATAACTATTAAAAGTACTAAAATAACTATAGTAGTTAGTTTTAATAGACTTTATTATAAGATTACTATTATTTAAGGAATTAGAAACGGATAAAAAATACAACACAATACTTATTATTATAAATAGATTAACTAAGTATATATATTTTAATCTAATAGTTATAGATTTATTAGCTAAGAAACTAGTATATAAAATCTTAAAGATAGTAGTTTCAAAACACGAATTACTTAAGAAGTTTATTATTAATTAAAATAAATTATTTATATTACACTTCTAAAAAATCTTATTAGCTAGGTTAGGATTAAAAAATAAGCTTTTAATAAGCTTTTATTTTTAAATAAATAGGCAAACAGAGCACACAAATTAGACTAGAATAATATTTAAGAATATATATTAATTACCTTTAAGAGAATTAAGTTAAGTTATTACCTTTAGTATAGTTTACATATAACAGTATAAAGTTATTTATAACTAATATATTACTATTTTATATTAATTACGGGTATAAGCTATTAGCTTATAAAGAATTATATAAATTAGAAATTAAATTACTTTAAGTCTAGAATAAAACTAAATAATTATAGAATTTATATAATAATTTTAATAGAATTATTATTTTAAAAAACTTACAAACCGCAGAGAACGCTAATAAGTTAAGAATTAAAAAATTAATTTTTAAGAAAAGAGATAAAATTTTCCTGCTATGTAAAAATTTAAAAACTAAATAACTAAGTAAGAAACTAAATTACATTTAGATTAGACTATTTAAAATTAGTAAGATTATTAGATTAGTTAATTATAAACTAAAACTACTATAAAATATAAGGATTTATTTAATAGTTTATATATTATTACTTAAATTAGCACTACTAGATGTACTAATAGTAATAAACATAAACATAAAACTATACTAGTTAGAGTATAAAGTTAAGAAAATTTAAAAACTATAATAATTTAGATGTTAGTAAAAATACCTAGTTAAATAAAAGAACTACAGACTAAAGAAAAATACCTAAAAATCTATTAAAAACTTAAAGTAATATTTTAGAATAATTAACTAGTACTATTTAGAGAATTTAGTAATACTAGATTCTAAAAAACAGCCTATACAGCTATTTAGTTAAAGAAAATATTTTTAAAAAAAAAATTAATAAAAGTAGTCAATAAAAATGTTATAAATTATAATAATTTAGAGATTTTTTTTTTTGATTTTATATTTTCTTAATTAAGGTAAGCTTATGAGTAAATAGCTTACGCTTATAACTATTAACTAGAGTAAGTTATTTATAAAGTTATAAAGTATAAATTTTTACTTTTAGTATAATATTTTTAGTAGCTATTAGTTAGTTAAAAAAATATTAATACTTAGCTAAAGATTTATTAAACTCTTATTAAGAAACTATTAAATTATATTTATAATTTTAAGAAACACATTTAGAGCAACAGCTAAATAAGAGATTTATAAAATAATAAAAACTTTTTTTTATATAAACTATATAAAGTTAGTATAAAATAATTATAATTCTAAATTAATTTCATAAAATAATAATTACGAACAGTCAACAATTTAATTTTAAGTATTATTAAAAGTAAAGGAGAAAAAAAGTTCTAAGAGTACATATAATACTATTAGAGGGACAGACTTTTCTTATACTTAAAATCTAAAATAAAAAAAACTTTTAAGCTAAAAGTTTAAAAAGAGAGTAAATATTATAGTTAGTAATAATTATAGATAAGAGATAGTAAACTAACTAAAAAAGAATTACCAGCTATTAGTAAAGAAGTATATAAGAAAATATAAAACTAAAATAAAAGTAGAATAAATGCTTTAGAGAACTAAGTATAAGACAAAACTTCTAGCTAATATTATTAAAATAATTAATAGAATTAATAGCAAAGAAGACACGTGATGTCTTATATATATAGTTATAAATATAATAAATACTAAAAAAGTTAATAAGTATTAATAAGTACTTATTAGTACTAAAACTGTTTATTAAGACTTATTACTTAGTAAATTATAAGTAGAGAATTTATTATATAAAGGGCGTTCCCTTTAGCTTTTAGATAGTTTCTTTTTTATACTTATCTTCTTATTTTAAAGTAACTCTCTAAAATTCGTTATGTAATAAATTAGTCAAACTATACTTTACTACATCTTTATATTATTAGAATATTATGTTAGTAAAATATTATATAATTTTATATTATTACTAAAGCTTTAATATAGATTATATTTATACTTACTATATTAAAGAAACCTATATATTATTTTTATAGTATAGTAATAAAGGCTATGTATATTTATTATATATAATAACCTTAGGTACATAAAAGCTATAGTAAAAAGAGTTTTTTTCTTAAAAACTTATAATCAAAACCATAACATAATAGTAGTAGTAATAATAGTAATAATAATAGTAATAGTAATAATAATAGTAATAGTAATAATAGTAATAGTAATAGTAATAGTAGTAATAATAGTAATAGTAAAAATAAGAAAGTTAATAGTAAGAATAAGAAAAGTAATAATAGTAGTAAAAAAAAAGTAAACCTAAAAGCTATAGCCTAAAAAAATAAAATAAACGTAGACTAGAAAAAAAAAATTATTTTTTATACTAAATATTAGTACTATATTAAAATAAATAAAGTAAATAGTAGGTTAGTAAATATACTATTTAACTACTTAAAGTATTATTTACTAGCCTATTAAGTAGTAACTTAAAGCTAGTTAAAATTATAATAACTATATATACAAAGAATTTAGAAAAGTATTATAGTATTAAAACTTATAAAGTAAACTAAAGTAAAAGAAATTTTTATACTATATAAAACTTTTTTTATATTAACTTTAATATTATTAAGCTACTATAGTAACTACTTTAATTTAAATAGTTTTTTATATTTACTTACTAAATAGCTAGTATAGCTTTATTTATATAAAGTTATTTTCTATTTAATAAAAGTAGTATTTTTATAAATAGTACAGTAAATATTTAGGTTTATTTCTTTTAATAAAACTTAAAAAGTAGTAAATATAGTAAGTAAAAGTACTACTTTAAAAATAGTTTAAATTAGTAAGTTAAACTAAATAAAAGTAGAGTAAATAAGTAGTTTAGTAACTTAAGTTTAATTTAAAAGTAAAAAAAGTAATTTAAAAAAGTTATATACAAATTTAGTAATGTAATTACTATATTTTCTTATTTATTCTTAGTTTATAAGGTTTCTTTTAGTAACATATATATAGAACTTAGTAAAGTTTATTTAATTCTTATATTTTATAACTTAATTTAACATATTTAGTAATAGTAACTATATAAAATAGTTATTTTTCTAACTACTTAACTCTTTTACTAACTACTTAAGTACTTTTTTTAAATGTTTAAAGGTTATAGTATTTTTAGTACCTTTAACATTTTTTTTTTAAAACACTAGTAAAATAATATAAATTAGGTTAATACTTAAAGTAAATTTCGTAAAGCTTTAGAAAATATTTATTAAATAGTATAAATAATACTCTTTAAATGTAAAAGCTATTATAAATAACATACTTTTTAAATAATAATTTCTTTTATTACTAGAGTAAATTAGGTATTTTTCTAAATATACTTTTATTACTTAGTAGTAGTACTAACTTACTATTACTATAAATTTTATTAAACTAGTTAAACAATAAAATAGTAGAAAGCTAGCTTAAAATATAATAATTATATAACTTATTTTATTAAAACTTTAATTATAAAAGTTCTTATAAAATATATTAATTATATAAAGTCTTTTAACTTTTAACCTAAGTAGCTAGTATAATACTACTTTTTTATTAAAAAAGAAACTTCTATAGTTACTTTAACTTAGCTTTTAAAGTATATTTTTAAGGTAGTAATATTTTTATTATATTATATACTTAATATTTAGAGAATTAATACTTAGAACGTATATATATGTTATTACTAATATTAATAAGTTACTATAATTAAATTTCTCTTTAATATTTCTATAAGACTTATTTATAAACTAGCCATAATAAACTTATATAATATACTTAGTATTAATTTAACTTTTTGCCTAAAACTTGTATATAATATAATTTTCTAATTTAATAGTATTTTTAATAAAGTTAATAAAGAATATTATTTTTAGTAACACCTAACCTTTACTAAAAAAAATATTTAAGAGTAGTGTAAATAATTTAATAATAATAGATTTTAGAATGACTAGTAAAAGCTAGTATTATAAATTATAATAAAGTAGTAACTCTAACTAATAAAGTACTTCTATAAATATATATATATATATATATATAAATATATAAAAAGTATAAAAAAGCTAAAATAAACTAGTAAAAAACTAAGTTAAAGAAAAAAGTACTTTATATTAAATTTAGAGATAATAAAAGGTAGTATAAATACACATAACTAGTTATAAAATAAAGTCTTAATAAATAAACTAAATAATAAAAATAAGAAACTTATTTTCTTTATTTTTTCTAGTAGTATGTAATATACTATATATAAATATATATTATATATATAAAGAATCTATTATAAGTATAAAGTATTAAATAGCTTGTAGTTACTTTTAATTTTTTATAGTTACTTTAAAATTAAGAAGTTGTTTTTAAGTTAAAAAACTATGAAGTAAAATAGTTTAACTACTATTTTATTAATTACTTTTTAATTACTTTTTTAATTACTTTTTACTTACTAAAGTTTTACTTATTAAATCTAACAAGCTTTATTATATATTAGTAAGTAAGAAAACTAGTTAACTATTTATTTCCTAGTTAGAAAAAGTATATATATTATAACTAAAATTAGTAAGTATTTATTTTATAATATTATAACTACTTACTAAGTATTAAAAAACTAACGTTAAATTAATTTTAATAAAAATAACTAATTAAAGGTTTATAATAACTTAGTATTATAAAAAAAGAAAACTTTATTTTAATAATAAGTTAAGTAGTAGTAGTAGTAAAAAAGAATAGTAAAACTATTATCTACTATTAAAAGTATATTAAGAGCTTAATAAACTTAGTAAATTACTAAGAAATAAGCTAGAGCTATATAGAAACTTTAATAAGTAATAATAATAATAATAATATAATAAGTTAAAATAGCTTATAGTATAATAGTAAAAATCTACCTACTAAGTAAGTTTAATAGTAATAAAAAAGACTTGAAAATGTTTATAGTAGTAATAAATTTATACTATTAGTTTAATTAATTATTATTTATTATAAACTAAGACTAAATTCTAGTTATAAGCATAAACATAACTAAAAAAAGCTATATAATAGTTTAAACTTTTAATAAAAAATTACTTTAATAATAGTAAATTAAACTTAAGTAAAAATAAATTAAAAAACTAGAGTTTAATTATTAAGTAGATTTTTAAAAGCTATATAAATTTCGAAAAAAAATATATTTAGAGATATTAATAAGAAAGTAAATATAATCTAAAAGTCATAATTTTTAAAGTAAAAATAATTAGTAGCTAAATACACAATAGAATTTAAACAGCTTTAGATAAAACTTAGTTAGAAAAATTAACTACTAATTATAATATACTATATAGAACTAAAGAATAAAATTAAGAATAAAATTATAAAAAAAAGTAACTAAATACGTTGCTTAAAATTATTAAAAAAGTAGTAGTTATTAATAATTACTAATACTAATATAAATAGAAAAAAAGTAGAAAACTTAACTTATTATTTAACTAGTATAAAGTAATAAAAAAGATACTACAACATATAATTTAATAAACTAAATAGTAAATAAAGTATTTTATAAAAAGAAAATCTAACTAATATACTAAAAAAATATAAAAATAAGTAGAACACTATGCACGTAAAGTTAATTTAAAGTATAGAAAATAAAAATACTTTAATAAAAACTATAAATAAAAGAAACTTAATATTAAAGTAGTTTATATCTAAATTAAAGTACTACAAGTTATAGTAGCTATAGTGTAAATAAAAAAAAGTAGGTTATATAAAAATAGGTTATAAAATAAATATAATAAACCTAGTATCAAATTTATAAAAGTACGTTTTATTTAAAATAAGAATATAAAATACTATACTAGATAATTAAAAATAAACTAAATAAACTAGTAACTAAAATAAAAATAAATATAAAAAAGTAGCTATATAATAACATAACATAGACACAAAAAAAATTACAACAATTTTATAAAATTATAAAATAAGAAAGTAGACTTTTTATATAATTAAATTAAAAGTTTAGATATTAAGTAATAGTTAAGACTAAAATAAGTAAAAAGCTTATATTTACTATTATTTAATAATAAGCATTAAAGGAATATTATTAAATTTATAACTTAAAATATTACTTTAAACATAGTTATACTATAAAATATTAGGAAATAATACTTAAAAATAAGATATATAAATATTAATAAGTACTATATAGTGTAAAATACTAATAACACAAAAAACTAATAAGTTTAAAGCTATTAAAATAAATAAACAAGATTTAAACAAAAGTACTTTAAAAAGAATTAAAAAATATACTTTATAACTAGCTAGTAGAAGTACTGGAATCAAAATAGAGCTAAAATAAATAGAAAATAATATAACTACTAGTATTATAAGTCTAGAATAATAATATAGCTAAAAGAAATATATATAAAAAATATTAAGTTTATATATTTAAAAACTATAAAAAAGATAAATATAAATAAGCTAAATACTTAGTATAAGTTAAAGAACCTAGAATATAATAAGTACTTATATAACTAGAAAATAAATAAGAACTTAACAAGAACAGAAAATTAATTTTTATAGACTTAAAAAAAAAAGCTTAAGACTTAAATATAAATACCTATAAAAAGCTAATATAAAATAAATACTAGCTTAAATACTAATACTATTAAATAAAATAATATTAAAATAAAGAGTTAGTAATAAAATTATATAAAAAGCTTATAGTTTTAGAATATTTCCTAAAATAAAAATGGTAAAGTTATAGAAAATAGACATAAATAAAGTACAAAATACTAGCTATAAAAAATACTAATTAAATAAATACCTAATTTATAAAATAGCAAAAAAAAAGCTTATATCCTTTAGATACTAAGGCTAAATAAAAATAAATAAGTTAATAAACTAGAACTAAATTACTTAATAAATAATACTAAAAGATTAATAATATAATTATATAATAAGTATATATAAATAAAAATAAGCTATATGTAAACATATGTATTAATAGTAAAAATATTCTAGTACTTATAAATAGTAGAGCTAGTAAATTATTAATATTAAATAAATAAGTTAAAAACTAATATATTTTATATAAAGTTCTAAATAAACTTATAAAAATAAAATGCGTTAATAATAGTTTAATAATATTTAAAAAAAGTTTAATTAATTTTAAAATAAAGAATGTAACTATTAAAGTAGTAAGTTACTTAAATAACTACTATATTAAAATAATAAATTTAGGTAGCAAGAATTTTATATTAAGTTAAAACTAGCTAGTATACTAAAATCCCATTATAAATTAAAGTAATAAAACTATAAAACATTAAAATAAAACTATAAAATATTAAAAGAAAGCCATAAAATATTAAAAGAAAACTATAAAATATTAAAAGAAAACTATAAAATATTAAAAGAAAACTATAAAATATTAAAAGAAAACTATTTATAGTAAATACTATTTACTATTAGAAATAGAAATATAGGTAAAAAAAATAGTAATTAATAATACTATTTTTAAAGTTCTAAAAAAAATACCAAAAGAATTTAGAAAGTAGTTTTTTAAAAAAGCTAAAAATAAATTACTAGAATACTAGAAATAGAACTATAAAATTAAACTAGAATCTAAAACTAATATAAAACTAAAAGTATTATATTAACTTTTAATTTATTAGTAAAAGAAGTTATAATAATATATTTAAGTTAGTAAAAGTAAAATAATATTACCTATACTTTTTATATTAATGAAAAATAGAAAATTATAACCTTATATTAACTACAAACACTTTAATAATATAATAATAAAAAATTAATACTTTATACTATTAATAATAAAACTTATAAATAAGCTATAAGAAGCTAAATAGTTTAGTCTATTTAATATTAAGAATAGATATTATTAAATAAAAATAGTAAAAATAAATAAATAGATAATAGCCTTTAAAATAAAATATAAGTTATTTAAATACTTAGTTATGTTATTTAATTTCATAAACGCACTAGCAATATTCTAAATAATTATTAACTATATACTAAAAAAATATATAAATATATTCGTTATTACATATTTAGATAATGTGTTAGTATATACTAATAGAATACTAGAATAGTATATAAAATACATAAAAAAGGTGTTAAAAAAACTTAAAAAATATAAGCTTTATATTTAAATAAAAAAGTTTATATTCCATAAAATAGTAGTCAAATTCCTAGAATACGTTATATTTAGAAATAGAATTATAGTTAATTCTAATAAAGCATAAGAAATCCTATTTTAGTCTATTCTAATAAATATAAAAAAAGTTTATTTTTTCTTAAGTTTTATAGAATTTTGCTAATAATTTATTAAAAAGTATTTAAAAATTATAGTACTTTTACTAAAACTCTTAAAAAAATCAACCTTTTAAGTAAAAGTAATAAGAAAATTAGGAATTTAAGAAACTTAAAAACTAACTTATAAAACTACTAATATTAAAATTATTAAATTTAAAGTTTCCTATAAAAATTTATATAAACATGTTAAATAGAGTAACTAAGACAATACTATTATAATAATAAAAAATAAGTAAATTATATTTAGTAGATTTTATATTATATAAGCTAATAATTACTAAGTTAAACTATAATATTTATAATAAGAAATTATTAATAATAGTTTAAGTATTTAAAAAATAAAAAGCCTACCTAAAAATAGTAAAATACTAAATTATTATTATTATTATTATTTCTATTTACTGTTTGATTTAGTCCCTTTAATGAGTTTATATAGGCTAATTCCTTTTATAGAAAAAACTTACTAATAAGAAAATCTATTAATATGCTATACTAAATGGGCGTTAACGCTTTACTATTATAATACTTTTTTTTTACTATTTTATTTTTTATAAAGTTTATGTTTTAAGCTATTACGCTTATATCTTATAGATAATCTTATTTTCTTTTTTTTCTTATATCTTTTTTTTCTGTCTCCTATTATTAGTCTAGGCTCTAGAATAAGCGGAAGTAGTTTATTTTCTTAGTATTAATCACTTTTACTATATAGAACTAAGTAAGTATTTTTGATTTTATAAACTATTTTATAGCTACTTAAGCGCTATCTTTTTAGCTTAGTATTTTTTCTAGTTATTCTAATATAAATAACGCTATTAGTTTAGTTCTCTTAAGTTTAGAATAGTAGAGAAGAATATAGCGTATAGTTTATACTAGCTAGCTATAATTACACTATAGGAACTTATTTAGAACCTCTATTTTTACTAGCTAGGTGTTAAGGCTAAGGATTTCTATATATAATAAAAGCAGAGCAGTAGCTTCTATCTTTAGAAATTCTTTATAGAGTAGGATTATAAGTGTTTTCTATAAAGTATACTAGGTAATTACTATCTATTCTTTTACTACATTTTACTATTAGCATTATTACTTTATATTTATCTACTTTAAAATAAAGGTGACTATGTGTTATTGATATTAATAGCTACTAGTATAATATACTTATATTTCCTCTGCACGTTTTTATCCCTGTTAGTACTAGTAATTTCTAGGGGTTTCTTTTATAAAATAGGCTAGGACTTCTTTCTTATATTCTTTTACCTAGTTTTAAAGCTTTTCTAGTAGAGTTAGCGGTTATATTATAATCTATTATTAACTTACTAGTAATATCTAGATATTATTAAGAGTACTTATAATTTTTTTTATTAAATTCTAGCTAGTATCTAGAGTCCTCTAGAGAGCTATAGTATTTATATAAAGTATAATTAATAGAACTACTATTTTTCTCTTAATAGCTACTATTAATATTCTCTTATATACTCTTATAATCTTATAGAGATACTAGTTTTAAGTCTTCTAAAATAGCAGGATAAGATTCTTTACTATTAGATTACTATTATTACGAATTCCCTATATCTAGGCACTGTAAAGTATTATTGGGTGGATAACTACTATATATAGAAGACATAAGCGTCTTATAAACAGGCCTTATATTAATATAGTAATTTATAATATAGTTTTAAAAGCTACTATACTTTTCTCTACTACTTTATAAATATATTCTTTTTATTAAAGCTTTAGGTCTACTTAGACTCTAAAAACACGCATACTTAAGCTTTAGAGAGTGGTTTTATAGCTAGTAATTTATACTATTAACACTAAATCTACGCTATTATAGCGTCTTTTTTTAATAAAATATATAAGCTAGTATTTCTCTAGTGTGAATATAGCTTTATAGTGTTTAGTTTACACTATATATTAATTATATATAGCTATTAGGTGTTAGTAATTCTTAGTAACTAAGTTTCCCTATAAAATAAAGTTTATATTATTAATAAAACTAAATACTAGTATATTATTATTTAATCACTAAAACTCCTCCAGAAGCTCTGATATAAAGAAGAGAAATAAAATTAGTAAAAGTAGGAATTCTTATAAAATATCTATTTATATTTAAATCTACTTACTTTAATATCTAGAGAATGTAATACGCGTTTATTAAGTAGTTATAAAGCTTTATATAAAGTAAACTATCTATTCTAGTAGCCTTTTTTTCCTTAGAATATATAGTAGACGTTCATGGGAGATGTTGTTAAATACTTTAATTAGGTTTAAACTTAGTATTAAGATAACGCAGCCTAAAGACGCTCTTTATGCTGTCTAAATACTAGAGATAAGTATACTAATTACTAAAAGCATTAAGCACTTCTTTTTTGCTTTTATTTAGTTCTAAGAGAGTAGTTTATATCTCTTAGTAGCTATTACTATTATATCTACTACTTATTTCTTAATTACCTTAGCTAGAGTATTTTCTAGCGTGATTAGTTAATAGCTTTTTAGAAAAAAAAATTCTTCTTATCTTCTTTACATAAAGTAATTATAATTAATTCTTTAAGGTATGTTAATATTATTCTGCTTTTAAAATACTAATAAACCGCCTATATAAGCTTCTAAGCTATTAATAGGAGTATAATTTTTAGAATCTTATTTAGTATACTATTAGAGTCTAAGGCTTTTTTATTTAGAAATTTTATAATTAAATTACTTATTACCTTCTTAGATATATATAAGTTAATATTGATTTAGATATACTTTAGCTATACCTTATTATTAATATCTTCTAAATTAGCTTTATCTATATTTAGGAAGAACTTCTTAGCTAGGATCTCTATTTTTATAGTGTTATTTTTAGTAAGAGAGTTACTAATTAAACTTTTAAAATTAGAAAAATAAAGATTACCTTTTATTATATTACCCCTTTTTCTATTTCACCTTAAAACAGTTTATAGCTTCTTATTATATAGTTTTATAAAATTTACTATAAATTCTTATATGAATTATCTTTAGTTATATTTTTTTACTTTTTAGATTTCTTTTTGGAGCTGGTTGGATAGCGTTTTATAGCTCTAATAGTTATAATTCTTTTTATAGTTATAGTACCAGTGCCTTACCTACTTAATGTCTATAAAAAACTAGGCTACTTTTAGTAACTATATTCTACACACTTATAAACTAGGTCTTATATATAGATAGTAAATTTTAAGAGTATACATAATTTTTTTCTAAAGGTCTTCTAGAAATTCCGGGGCTGTTATCTATTTAAGGTTTTTAATATTTTAGAGGAATTTTTTTATGTCTAGTTTTTTAAGCATATAGCATTTACTTTTCTTTTATAAATAAATAATAGCATTTATTTAGATTTATATTAGTATATAGTCTTTTATTAGAGTTTATTTACTCTTAGTTCTATAGAAGCTAACTCTTTTATATATTATGTCTAATAGAAATATAAAGTTAATAATACTCTCTCTTTATCTCCTTTTCTATATTAGTTTATCTTATAATATAGCGAGTTAAAGACCTTATGTTTTTATTTTAAAAAGTAGGTATTCTATCTACGCTTTACTTATAATATAGCTTTCTTTTTATATTAAATAGTATATATTAAAGTCTCTAAAGAGTATAACTTCTTTTTTTATTTTCTTAATTACTTTATTAATCTCTAGCTAGGTCTTCATCCGTTGGCAGTCTTTATATAAATTATAGATATTAATAATAGTAATCTCTAGTCCTTCTAGGTAAAGCTAGAGTGCTGTGATAAATAGACTATATTATTTACGTCTCTAATACGCAGTATTAACGTTTTAGCTAATTATAAAGTATATTTTTATTATAAGGCTTTCTTTATAAGCTAGAGTATATCTATATAAATAGTATATTAATTTAGTATATTTATTATACGCTAGTTTTTAGATTATAAGTACCTAGTATTTTATCTATATTATTTTATTAAAGAAGAGACAACATACACCTTAATTTACGTTTCTATAGTTATATTAGATAATAGTAAGTTTATTTATTTAGGGTAGGTATAAAGTCTTTTATGTTAATATTAGAGTTATTATTTATTTTTATTTAAGTTAAGTATATATCACCTGTGTTTAATATAAGCCTTAATTATAATATATTTCTATTAATAACTTCTATATAAAAAGGTCTATCTAGTTCTCTTTTTAGTAATAGTTTTTTATTTAAGTTATCTAATAGAGTAATCTATCTTTCTCTTTTCTTTATTATAATAGTAAAGTTATTTTATATAGGGTTTAGTTATTCTGCTTATACTTTTCCTATAGTATAAATATAAAGTATTTACTTAAGAAAGATTTTTTTTTTATCTAGATCTCTTCTAGATAGCTCTAGAATATCTTATACTTCTTTTATTACTATACTTTATAGGCTTTACTACAGTTTACGTAGGATACTCTTTCCTAAGAATATTTTATTATGTTATATAGGTTTATATAATATCTATACTATATTTTTTTACCACATACGCTTTAGATATAGCCCTATTAATTATATTAAAAATATTATTTAATAATTATATTATTATTAAATAGCCTTACTTTAAAGAGCCGGGAGTTAATAACTAATTTACTTTTTATAATCTTCTATTAAATCACCTATATAGGTGTCTTAATAATTAGAGTACTATAGATCTTTTCTAGTTCTTTTAGGCTTTTTATAGTGTTTCTATGATCTATTTCCTACGCCTTAGAGTTATATAGCTATTAGATTTAAGTAATAGCTATATCTAATACTAACTATTTAATAGCTTTATATATTATATATATTAGCTTAAAGTTATTTATATTTCTTTTTTTATTAATTTTTATCTTAAGTAAAACTCCTGAAATCTTTAAGAGATAGTTTTTTTTAGGATTTTAAATCCTAGCATATCTAGTCTATTTATGATTTAGTTTTTTATAGTCTATAATAGCACGTAAACGTTAATATTATTACTCTTTAGAGTGTTTATAATAAAGGCTTCTGGTATTATCTTTTTTACTATTTCTAATATCTCTCCTAAGTCTTTTCCCTGGGAATTCTTAAAGCAGATTTAGATAGTAGTTCTCTGTAATATGGCAGTAGTATTTACTATGTATAACACCTATACAGTAACAGCTACTTAAGTCTTATTTCGTGTTTAGAGAATCTCTAGGCAGTTTCCTTTATATATTTCTTTCCTAATTTCATTAATTCCGGCTTTAATCTAGTTGAGCTATGTCTTATTCTTATTTTAAATAGCTTAGTAACATGTTTAAAGATTTTAGATATATTATAATATCTTTTTTATATTAGTAAAGATTCTATAGTATAGTTTCTTTTCCTTCTCTTTATTAAAATCGTCCTTAATTTTCTAGAGGATTTTAATTACTTTCTGCTAGTCTTAGTTAGGCTAGTGTTTATTCTTTTCTTAGTATTATCTACTTACTTATTAGTTACTTCCTAATATATTATAGTTATAGTTTTTATAATTATAAGAATAAGATTATAACCCGCCATCGTCCCCCATGCTCTGTGGATAGAATATAGAGAGTTTATTAAAAGTAATTAAGTACAGGGAATTATATTCTGGTGTCTAGTTTCTTTTTAATCAGTTTTCAGGCTTATTTAACTGCTATTACGGCTTTTTTACTAAATTATTATATACTTAAATTATAAGAATTTAATAGCTTTTATAATAATAAAAAAACTAAATTAATAATAAGTTTAATAGTTAGAACTTTTAGCAACTTTTAATTATAAAATACTTTATAAAAAAGGAAAATAAAATAAAATAACTAATATACTTTATTAACAAGCTAATTACATAAAAAAAATACTAGAAATTTATAACTTAATACTAAAAGTATAAGAAAATAAATTGCTAAAATATATATACTTAAATATTAAAATAATAATTATTATAGAAAATACATGAAAAAAAGAAATTAGGAAATTTAACTAAAAACATGTTAAATAGTATAAAAATAGAACTATTTATATACTTAATAAACTATAAATAAAGCTAATTAAGAATTAATATTTAGTAAAATATATAAATACTAAAAAATTAAAAAAACTATAGAACGTAATAATAGAAGTTTTTAGATTTCTAGTATATAAAAAAAAATCTACATAATTTTAGCTAAATACTTAGACTAAAAAAAAAATCAAGGTATTAAGATATAAAAAATATAAACTAATGTAACTAATTTCTTTAGCTAATAAACTATAAAAATTAGTTATAATAAACTTTATTACTAAGTTACTACTATTAATAATATATTAAGAACACTAGTATAATACTATATTAGTAATTGTAAACTAACTAATAAAGTATATATATATTTAACTAGTTTATAACAAGCTAGACGTTAATAAGTTAATAAATAAAATTATAAAAATACTTATAGTATAGTATATGTTACTATAAGAATTTATTACTAATAGAAATAAATTATTTATATTAATATTTTAGAAAACGTTTATTAAAAAGTTAGAAATAAAAATCTATTTTTTAATAGCTTATTACTTATTAACAGATAAATAAATAAAATAAATAAACTAAATATTAAAATAATACCTATAAATATATGTTAATAAACTATAAAATAATTAAGTTAATTTACTACTAATAACTAGGTTTATATATAACTTTATAAAGTTATTAATAATAGGAAAATTACTATTTTTATAAATTATAGTTATAAACTAACAGCGTATTAAAAATTATAGAAACTAGAAAATATATTTAAAAAAAAACGAATTAAAGTTAAGAAACTTTAGCTTATATATTAAGAAATAGTATAAATAATTACTAAAAAAAATACTTTAGTAAGTAATAAAAAAATTTAAAGTTAAGAAACTAACTTTTAAAGATAGAAATAAAGTTTTTATTTTATAAAAGAATTTAAAAATACAGAAGCTATTATAAAAACTAGATTAAGTTTAACTAAATCTATTTAAAGTTAAAAAATAAACTAAACTTATAAATTATAAACTATAACTACTTAAAAATATAAGAATTTACGTAATATTTTATATTTTACTACTCAAAAAAGCACTATTACATACTAAACTTAAAATAAAAATTAAACTTAAAAAAGACTATATTAAGTAGAAAATTTAGTAAATACTAAATTACTAAAAGTTTAAATATTAGTAGAAATATCTAGTTAAATAAATTAGATATAAACCTAAAAATAATATTTAAAAACTAGTTAAAAACTTAAAAAAGCATTAATGCTAATTAACTAGTATTATAAAAAGAACTAATAAAAACTAAGTTTTAGAATTAGTTAAAATAAATAAATAAAGAGTATTTTAGTTAAATTTAAGAAAAGAAAAGCTAATAGACTTTAAAGAAAACAACACTATAAATTATAGTGTATAAAATAAATAATTCTAATAATTTTACTTTTCTTTTTTTTCTTTTACCTAGACTTTATTAATAGAAGTTAATTTTTAAGAAAATATTTTCTTTTTCTATGAATTTATTTAAGCTAATTAACACTAAAAGTAGAGCTTTTAAAAATAAGTAAATAAAGTCTCTTTTTAAGCTTTTTAAAGCCACTAATAGAGCTTATACTTTTTATAATTTAACTAATTTTACTTAAGTTATAATATAATAAGATTATACTTTATATTTTAATTAATGTACTTAAAATAATAACTAAAAGTAAGGTTTATAAAGTAAACCTAATTTACTTTCTACTAATAAGAATAAAGTAATAGTATTAAATAGCTATACTCTTAAACTTTTTTTACTAAATAGTAAGTTTATATTAAAAATGATACTACTTAAGTCATTCTTAGAATTATAAATAAATAAGAAAAAAAGAAAGAGTTTTTATAATTTAACTTTTTATATAGAAAACTAGTTATCTTTAGAGCATTTATAAAATAATTAAAATAACTTTTAAGCTAAAAGCTTAAAAGAAGAAAATAGTATTATAAACTATAATAAAGTAGTAACTTTAACTAAAAAAAGCTTCTATAAAAAAAGAAGTATAAAAAAATATGTAAAAAGTATAAAAAGGCTAAAATAAACTAGCAAAAAACTAAGTTAAGAAAAGAAGTACTTTATATTAAATTTAGAGATTATAGAAAGTAGTATAAATACACATAACTAGTTATAAAATAAGGTCTTAGTAAATAAACTAAATAATAGAAAAATGAATTTTTTTTATTTTTTTTAGTAGTATTTAATATACTATATATAGATATTTATTATACACATAAAGAATTTATTATAAGTGTAAAACGTTAAATAGCTTATAGTTACTTTTAATTCTTTATAGTTACTTTAAAATTAAGAAGTTGTTTTTAAGTTAAGAAACTATTAAGTAAAATAGTTTAATTACTATTTTATTAATTACTTTTTTTATTTACTTTTTATTTACTAAAGCTCTACTTATTAAATCTAATAAGCTTTATTATATATTAGTAAGTAAGAAAGCTAGTTAACTATTTATTTACTAATTAGAAAAGGTATATATATGTTATGGTAACTATCTATAATATAAGAGCCTTCTAAAGAAGCTTTTTTATAAGCTTTTTTTTTATATTATATATTTATACTTTAGTTTTACGCTAGCGTATAAGCCCTTGCCTTAAATATTTTAGCTTATAACTTATTATGTTCTTTCTTTTTGCACGTAACGTCTTAACTTATTACCTAGTACTATACTTAGTAATTAATTAATACTTTTTATTAAGTACTTAATTCTCTGCTTATAGCACTACTGTAATATTATATTACGTTTTTACTAATTTCTTATAATAGATAACCTAGACTTTACTAAAATCCTTAGAGACCTTATCTCTTAACTTATAACTCTAAAGGTAAGTAATAAATTACTTATAGATATCTTAATAAGATAAGAAATCTAATATAAAGAGAGTATAAAAGCTTTTTATATTAAGCTTAATAAAATAAAGTAAGTATTTACTAGCTTAACCTTTACTATTACTATCTTCTCTATTAAAGAAAGTCTAGCTCTTGTTACTGGTTTATTTAGAAATAGCTTAAGTCTTATAATTCTAATTCTATCTATAATTATAACTAGTACCTATCTTTAAGTTCCTTAAGCTATAATTAGGAATATAAGATTAACTATTATACTAGAACTTATTATACTATTAATAATAATAAAATCTAACTATTTATTTAACTTTTTAATATTTACTAAAAAATAAAAGGACCTACGTATTTTTATTAGGAAACTTAATTATAAGCTTAAAGATAATATTAACTAATACCCTACTAAACACTTTTAATTTTATATGTATATTTAAGACTAGAGAAGGACCCAGTAACACTTATAAACCCTCTTATAAATAAGAATATATACTTAGTAGAATAATTAATTATCTTTCTATAAGCTATATACGGAGACCTAAATAGAAAACTCACTACCTTAAGTAAGCTTAATTTATTTTACTAAGAATAAAAGAATTTTATTACTTACTTTACTAAATTCTGTAGACTAGCTGTTGATACTAGACTAAATGAAATTAGTTTAATTACTTAGTTAAGAAGGTTATTAAATAATAATCTCTACTAAGTAATAATAGATATTAAAATCTCTAATATATTAAATAACTATACTAACTTAATATTTTTATATGATAATAATCTTTAGTATTTTTTTTTTACCGCATCTTACTAGGCTGTAACCTGTATTATAAAAAGATTCTAATATTATAGAAATTAATACTTTTAACTACGCTTCTATTAGATTAGCTAAACGAGAAACCTAAAAGTATAATAGCTAATATTTTAAGTATAATAAATATAGTTATATTTTCTAAAACTACTCTATTCTCTTACTAGAATTCTAATTTATAAGTTTATTCTAACCCTAATAAGTAACCCGCTTTTGTTCTTTCTTTAAATTTAATTTTTTTTATAAATAAAAATATTTCTAAACTTCTTAAGCTACCTCACTAAAAGCTCTATTCTAGTGTTAAGTTACTTTCTAGAATATTTCTAATATTAGATTTCTATTAACCTTTAGACCTCTCACCTAGTAACTGACTCTTAGAACTATTAAGTAAATATTCTATATATTATTTAATAAGATAGCTTATTCTACTCTGTTACTACTTTAATTAATACTAGAATAACTAGTATAGGTTATATTAGTAGATTTTTACTTAGTATTTAAAAACTCTATCTCTTACTGCTCCTAAACATCTTATATTCTACTAGTTTTAATAGTAAATATCTTAAAGAAGGTTATATCTTATATACTACTAATATAAATCTCTATTATATAAATTACGTTAAGAAAATCTATCTCTTTATAATAGCTATAGGAAACCATAAATTAATCTTTAGCTAACCTTAAATAAGAAAATATAAGGTTAACTTTAACTATAACTTATAAAAACTACTTTTTAATACTTTCCGTTACTAGGCCTATTACCTATACTTATTTTAATTTCTTATTTATTTAAGAGAAAATGCTACCCGTCTAAGGGACTTTTTAGTAAACTTTTTATTAAAAGACTTTTATCTTAATACTATCTATATACAGCACTTATAGACCTGTTCTTTAAAGTTATTACTAACTATCTAAACTCAACGCGATAACTGGTTAGCTAAAATGAACTATTAATTATAAAAACTTAATATTTATCTAAAGGACCTTCTAGTGAACTGTTTTTTAAAAAGCTTTTACTTAGAATCTAAATTTATATCTAAATCTAATACTAAACTAAATAGGGACTTTATGAGAAAGTTTTTCTCTTAAGACTTTAAAAATCTTTTAGTAAAGGCTTTACTAGAAGGCTCTTATAAGAATTCTAAACTAAGTATAGATATCTACCTAATTAGGGCAGCTCTCTTTATATAAATAGCCTAGAAACATAAATACATAATCTTTACTATTTTAATAGCTAATATTAATAAAGCCTTAGTTTTAAAAACCTATACTAATCTAGCTACTAAGGTTCTAAAGAAGTATTATAATATTTTTTGAATATTCTTACATAAGGAAGCTGATAGACTACTTGAATATTATTTATATAACTATAAGATTATCCTTAAGGAAGAAAAGTAACCTAGATTTAGATCTCTCTATAAGATATTCTAAAATAAACTAAAAGTTCTTAGAAAGTATTTTAATAACTATTTTATTAAAGAATTTATTAAAGTAAGTTTATCTCTTATAGCTATACTAGTTATCTTTATAAAGAAACCTAATAAAGGTTTTTAATTCTATATAAACTATAAAGCTCTAAACGCTATTACTATTAAGAACTATTATTTAATTCTATTAATCTAAGAAACCCTATCCTGCTTTAGTAAGGTGAAGTATTTTATAAAGCTAAATATTATCTTAGCTTTTAACTATCTCTATATAGTAGAGAGAGATAAATAACTAATTATCTTCTAAACCTAATATAGTCTATTTAAATATCTTATTATGTTATTTAGACTAGCTAATATACTAAGTATATTCTAATACTATATAAATAATATCATTTAACTATTTCTTAATGTGTTTTATATAGTCTATCTTAATAATATTTTAATCTATAGTAATTTTTTATATAAATATTAATAATATATAAAATAAGTTTTAAAAGCCCTAGATAAAGCTGGCCTGTAACTTGATATTAATAAATATAAATTCCACTAAAACTAAGTTATTTATCTTAGGTATATAATTTTAACAAGAGGAATTAGCATAAACCTAAATAAAATAAAGAATATTTTTAACTAGAAATTTTTTAAGAACGTAAAGGATATAAAAGCATTTCTAGAATTTACTAACTTTTATTAATAATTTATTAATAACTTTTTCCGTATTACGTCCCTGCTTATAGCCTTAATAAAGAAAGATATTTAATTTAAATTTAATAACGCTTATTAAAAGGTGTTTAAATACTTAAAATATATATTTATAACTACTTTAGTTTTCTAATACTTTAATCTTAAGTTACTAATTATTATAGAAGCTGATCTTTTAGACTATGTAACTACTAAAGTTCTTTTTTAGAAAAATAAATAAGATAAACTAAAACCTATAGCCTACTTTTCTAAGAGACTAAATTCTATTAAATATAACTATAAGATATATAATAAGGAACTGCTAGCTATTATATATTACTTTAAATAATAAAAACCTAAATTAGAAAGTGCTATGTTCCTAATTTAAGTATTAAATAACTATAAAAACCTTTAGTACTTTACTATAATAAAGTAACTTAGCTATTAATAAGCTTATTAGGCTAAATATTTATTCTAATTTAACTTCACCATCACGTACTAACTAGGTAAGTAGGGTGGAAAATTAGATACTTTTATTTACTATATATAAAATACTCTAGCTTAAGAAGAAGTCTGAAGAGCTTAATAATAAATATTTCTTCACCCTAAACTATTTAATAATACTCTAGAATTAAACTTAACTAAAATAGATAAGTTGATTTAATAGATCATTAATAATAAATACCTAAATAATAAGTTTATCTAGGAAATTCTGTTATTAATATAGGATAGAACCCAACAATCTAAAAAGCTTTCTTTAAGTAAATATAAAAACTAAAAAGACTAATTATACTATTATAATTAGCTAGTAATACTAAATAATAATAAATTTAAAATTAAATTTTTCTAAATTATGCACAATTCTCCTGCTGGTGGCTACTCTAGTTATGGAAAAATTCTTAAAATCCTACAACACAAATACTACTAGCCCTAGATATTTAAAATAATATATTAATATATATCTTATTATTATATCTACTAAAGATTTAAGATTTCTTGTAAAAAATACTACAGCCTCTTAAAACCTCTTCCTATCTCTAAAAGGAGATAGAAGGATATTTCTATAGACTTTATTACTAACCTTCTAGAATCTAAAAGCTATACTAATATTATAGTTATAGTTAATTACCTTATAAAATATAGATACCTGATTTTTTATAGTAAGATAACTGCTGCGGACGTTACTTACTTTTTTTATTAATATATATAAATAAACTACAGCCTTTTAGAAATAATTATATTAAACTAAGGAACACAATTTATCTCTGCTTTTTATAATAAACTTTATAAATAATTATAAATTAAATTTTAACTGTTTTCTATATATTACCTAGAAACTAATGGCTAAATAAAAAGAGCTAATAATATAATAAAATAAGTCCTATATATATATATAAACTATTAGTAAAATAACTAGATAAACTAGCTTCTTTTAGTATAGTTTAAAGCTAATAACACTATATCTAAATTTATAAAGGTTTTACTATTTGTAGCTAATATAAACTAATATCTCTAAATAGGTTTTAAATCTTTTATAAGAATTTAAAGACGTTCTTACTAAGCATTATAAGCCTTAGAAGTTAACTATATAGTAGAGAAAATAACTAATATCTAATAACTAATTTAGGAAGAGATAATTTAGGCTTAAGCTCTTTAAAAAGAATATATAAACTAAAAATAATTATTTATACCTAACTATTAAATAGAAGACATGGTCTAGCTTAATATATAAAATATTTAAATAAAATAATTTTTTAAGAAGCTATACTTACAGGCCTTAGGGAAATATTATATCTTTTAAATAATTTTTTATATATATACTAACTTAAACTCTTTAAATCCTTAAATATATACCTAGTTTTTTATATATTATTACTTTGGCCTGCTGTGTCTGAATTTAAATACCTTTTAAATTAATAAAACCTACTATCTAAACCTATTAGAGTTAATAGGAAAACTAAATACTATATTAAATAAATTAAAAAACTGCGCCTGAATTGCAGGCGGAAACGCTATAAATATCTAGTTAAATAAACTAAATATAATAATCTAATATAGAAATCTATAAGTAATCTTTAAGATATAGCTATTATAAAAAAATTCTATTTTAAAAACCTAGACTAACTTAGACCTGATATTTAATATAAATATTTCTTATAAAAGCTCAGATCTAAAAGAGAAGTACTATTATAATAACTATCTATAATATAAGGGCCTTTTAAAGAAGCCTTTTTATAAGCTTTTTTTTTATATTATATATTTATACTTTAGTCTTGTGCTAGCGTATAAGCTCTTACCTTAAATATTTTAGCTTATAATTTATTATATTCTTTCTTTCTTTACGCAACGTTTTAATTTATTATTTGGTATTATACTTAGTAATTAATTAATATTCTTTATTAAGTACTTAACCCTCTGCTTATAGTACTACTATAATAATATATTAAACCTAAAATTAGTAAGTATTTATCTTATAATAACTAGGTTAATAAAAACATTATTATAAATAATTAGAGTTTTAATTATAATAGTATTAGTAGTAAAGCCTATATTCTATTAAATTTCTACTTTATTTTTAATAGTAAAAGTTACTATTATTTTAAATAAGTATACTTTATTACTAAATTACTTTCTTACTTTTACTAATTAATTAAACTTAGGTTAAAAACTACTTTTCTAGCTGTTTTATATACAGATATAAATTTCGTTAATTGTAAGTAACTAATAATAATAAAGAAACTTATAGTTTTATAAAATACTACTAAAATTACTTTAGTTTTAATGGCTATCTAGTAATATTATTATTTTACTTTTTTTTAATACTTTTATTTTCTTTTTTAATTTCTTTTTAAAGTACTTATACTTATACTAGTTCTAAAATGCCTATAACTTATTTATACTCTTATTTTTCTTATCTTTTTTGTTTCCTACACTTTAGGTATTCTTATTTTTATATTAATTACTAAAGTAATCTTAGCTAATATCTAAATATATATATATATATCTTATATAATATTATGGTAATTCTAGAGAGTATTTAAGTTACTATTAAAAATAAAGAGTTAAATAGCTTATTTATATGTATTATAAAATTCTTAGACCTAGCTTTATTTAATTACTTTAAGAAAACTTATAATAACTATTACAGATCTATTTTCTGTGTTAAAGAGTAAATTAAACCCTATTATAATAAGAATTTTACTAAAACCTGTTATTATTACTAGAATAATGTTTTTTATATTATATAGCTTTTATAACACTAAAACTTAGTTTTTCTATAGCTTATACCTAGTACGCTTACCTAGTAACTTTATATACTCATTAAAGAAGTATTAAGCGTTTTCTAGAGGTGGCTTATTAGGTGGGAATTTAGTGGTATTAACGGCGTCAACTAGAGGCTTAAAACTATCACTAGAAAACAGTATAACACTACTAATAGGGTAATTTGACATGGTAGATTCGATTGCGCGCAATAAATCACGTAAATCCGCGTTAAAAAGGAGTTGCTGATAGGGTGTGGATTTAAATTCGGGTGCGTTACTACTAAATCTAGAAACGGCCAACTAGACCCTTTAGAGAAAACGTCCAAGCTTCAGCTTACTAACTTTCGAAAGATAGGACTTGGCAAACGCTAGACTACAATAAGGCACGGCAATACTCTTATGCGTGCAGAAAAGCGGAAGCCAATCTATATCATATGTTATCCATACACTATCTAGGCTTAAGGCTAGGCCATGATACTAAGGATTATAAGGCTCTAACATAGTTGGAAGTGTAATTGAACCTAGTAGATCACTAATGTCGATGGCGCTAATTTTAGTGTGAAGATATAAGTCAGTGATGTTAAATAAGATGCCGTAAAGTGCCTTGCCAATACTAAGCGTATGGAGGCAATCGCCGCTACTCGCATCTTAGAGTTTGATGGTACTTTGAGCAACCCAGCACACCGGCAGAGATAGCCGCGTTCGTCCATAAGTTGATTATCATTTAATAAGAGCTCTTCCCGTCTTTACCTTCACAACGTTAGGGCCTAGAACGGTCCGGGTCAACATCCCAGGCGCCAAACTTAAGGCAGCAGGGGCACAAGTATTGCAAGACTGCGCGTCGCTTCTTGTAGTAGGCTTTGGGGAAGGTTAGTTGTAACAGTGGGTATAGGTGCATTGAACTTACTCTTTGCATCACGCTCTGCAGCTCTTCTGCTTCCCATGCTCAACTTAGTGGCAGATTTAGAGGCTTTAAGGCTCATTTTTAACCGTTTCTTTGGCAAGATTAAATTACAAAAGTAGGGAAGAACTAAGAGGATCCGTGTTTTATTAAAATAACAATTTAGGTAGAAGTAAAAAAGAGTGGGGAGTAAGGGAAAGCCTTTTAACCAATGTGGTGGACCAAAAAAAAATTATGCACCTTTACTTCTACCTAAACCTTAGATGCATGTCTATATAGTATCGTCCCAGAGACATATATAAACCTGATCCAAAGTATCGTTTAGACGTGGACCAATATTGGGCCAGCAGTGTAGTCTAGTTCTAGGCTGTGTGACTTGGCCCGGAATACGTCCGGAGGTCCCATTTCTGGTCTTACCCAAGGCCCATTCTCAGGATCCTTGCAAGGCAAACGCGGCATATGTAACCATGCCGGCAAGTTCGTCACAAGCATCGCCGTCCATTCACATCAATTACCCAGCATAGTCGGGCTGCGGGCGAGGTTTGGTCAAAGGGATAGAACTGTTCCAGCCTTCATTGACAGTCTCTACCAAAATCTTGAGGGGCTTGGCGCCACGAACAGCCAGATGTCGAGCAGAGGGAACGATCAATCGAGCAATGTCTTGAATGACCTGCTTCATTCCTGTCTTGTATCTCTTCGCAGGTATCCTCGAACAGGTCATCGCGAAACAGAGTGTCTTCAGGAACCCCCTGTTCTTCTTCAATAAGGGTTCGGCAAAGATTCTTGCTCCCTTCTGTCACGCCCTCTTTGTATTTCCCCAAAAAGCTGCCCTTCGTGGCAAGTGTAAAGGATTGTATGGAAGAAGGCCTTAGGCTCCACCACGTCCTGTCAAAGGGTTATGTGACGACCATCCCGTATACTCGAGTATTTGCGGATCCCACTGACATAAGTTCTGAATACGAAGCGAGGGTGATTGAAGAGCACCTAACCATACAGTCAAGATTGCCTCAGCTAATGTAACCGTCAACCGCACATCGAGAACATCTTCGTTCTTAGGGCTATTCATCTTCATGGCCATGAGCGTGATAAAACGGTCATTTCCTATCAAGTCCTTCTTTCTGATGTCCCGTTGGAGTCTTGATTCATCGGACGGTCTTCTCTTCATTGTGTGCTCGGAGATCCTCATGTTTAGCTCACCTCCGTACCTGCTGGCTGACCCGACGTAGAGGTGGCGGTCACCTACAGCGTGGTGTACCCATCACATGGTGTACCCACCACAGAATCAGCATACATTTCAAATATAATAATGATGTACTTGCCCAAATTCTCGTTTCCATCCTTCATCCTGATTTCATTGCACGTCTTTGTAGCATCCCGCTCCGGTGAGGTTTGCCATAAGTTCTCTTGTGAATGCCTCCACTTGTTCTCCGTCCCTTAGATCGTTAAGAGGCTCACCTTCTAAAGAGACCTCGTAGCTTGCTTCCGATTGCTTGATATTGATTTCGGTTGAAGGCGGAGAGGGTGCGGTCACGCTCCCAGATGTCACCTGCGACTGTGTATTATTGAGTAGGGTAGCGCTGGAACGTAGAAGACTGCCGCCCATCATCTGAGATGTGGCATCAGGAGCGGCGTAGCTATCCAGGTAGTTATAACGACGGACGGACGCCATTGTCATATGCGGCATATAATGGGCACGATGAGGTGGTCGAGACGCTACTCGCGAACAATGGACCATACCTCCTAGTAAAGAGTACTTGCTACATTTCGACAGACCTCCTAACGCTAACACCAGCTCCGTTCTGTCTCTCGTCACGAATTATTCATCCAAGAGCCCTTGGAGCTGAGGCAACTTCTTCTCCAGCGTTTTCGACAACTTTCGCCACTCCGCCATATAGCCAGGCTCCTTGCGGGACGACAAATAAGCGGAGTAAATCCCAGATCCAAAACCAAAAGCCCATGACCCTACCGCTATTGCTGGGAAAGCTACAGGCACCACCGGAAGCAGGAACGTGGAGCCGGCTGTAAGAGTCTAGCTAGTAGCAAAGCCTTTAATGCCTCTAAAGAAACAGTTCTGAGCTATTTGCTCGTTAGAATGCATTACCTCCAAAGCCCGCAGCTTTTCAATCTTGTGGCGGATTTCTACCAGTTTGTCGTTCGCGGGAACGCTATATCGAAGCAGGAATGCGAGCCGGATCGAGAAATCGTGACTATTCCACCAGATGACCTGATACTTGCCCCAGGCGTTTTGCAAAGGCCGGTAGACTGAAAACAATCGTCAGCCAAATGCGCCTCACGAGTCATCTCCATCGAACGACCCTTACATTGTTCCGAAACATACTCATCGCTATGCGACACGACCCCAACTTCCACTATACCATTAACACTCTCAATTTTCTCGACGTTCCAACTCACGCACTCGCCCTCTTTTAGCCGGACATCAGGTCCAACAAGCTCCCAGAACTTCCCGTTATGGAACTTTTGGCTGAGGGATTTGGTCGGGTCGTCCCATGCTTCGAGGGGAACGATGCAGAGAGCGAAGTGTCGGATCGAGGTACGTAGAGAAATGAGGGAAGGGATGTTTGACTTTTGGTTACTTTGCCAATCTATGAAGGGTGGGTCAGGAGGTTGGAGTCCAAGTGCTGATTTCATTGCGGAGTAGGATCTACCGTAGGGGAGGGAGACGAGGAGGACGGCCTTTTTGGGGATTTGCTCTAGAGGGATTTTAGGAATGTATGAATGATTGCATGTAGGGTAGAACTTACTTGTGTAAACGTCCTCCTCGTATGGACCATTTATACCCTCGACTATAAGTCGGACTTTCCTGACGAGCGGTTGAAATATGTCTCGTAATAAATTGTATACAGCTCGAATTCCACACACAGCTTTAACTAGAAGAGTAATCATGGCGTCCATGACGTCTGCAACCGGTTTCTGTACACTTGCGACAGACTCAGCCCCTTTTTCCTTCAAAATTCTCACAACCGCATTCAGTAGCAGTTGCACGACTTTACGTGCAATGGAAGGAGCATAGACGATGATGACGAGAAGGAGAAACAGGGTCGTTAGTAGAGATTTGATACTGCTAGTAGTCAGGTTGACAAGGAGGGAGATGGAGAGGGCAAGGCCAAGAACTGTATTTATTTTTACCATCTTTAAAGCAGGAGGATGACTGGCGATGTTTTCTGTTGCATCCATTAAAGTTGCGGACGTGAATCGAAGAGCCAACAATAAGTAAAAGATGAAGACTCGCGTATCCAACTACTTTAATCTCTGAAATACTAGGCGCATCATATCCCTCTTCGTTTCTCTTCACCTAATCAGTAGCCTCTAATGCATCCTCACGCATTCAGACAACTTGGTCACCCTCCTTTACAACTCCTAAGACATGTGATAGGTCCCTTTCGGACGCCTGTTCATTCCGATCGAGCGTATGATATTACAACTTCAAAGAGCGGTCAAGAAGTCTGTATGTTGTATTCGTCCAGGCAATGATCAAGTGCCAGCACATCATGCGCGGAAGGCTGCAGAAGCTGATTCGATGGGAAAGTAAAGGGCGAGCGCGACGAGGCTGAGAAATGGCACATGACAGAAGGTCTACAGAAGCGGTTATCATCGCACCGTGGTAGGAATCGGTCAATGGAGTCCATTCAAAATGAGTAGACAAACAAGAGCTGCATGAGTAGTAGCACTCCTGTGAATTGATGCAGCTATACCAATCAAATCCATCGAAAGGGCACAAGTTTCGCGGCGCGCAAAAGCCGGAAACCGATTGTGCAAGCGAGTGTACGCCATAGAGATGCTTATTACTTCAGTTGAACAAACGCACTCTATGCCAAGCTCTATGTAGATGATGATGATGATGATTTATTCCGCCCGGCTCCAAGCCTAAAAGGGCACTAGTACGCTATATTACATGACCACGTTCCTTCGATTACTGACTTAAACTCCTACAAGCCCATACATTTGATTCTTCTTTAGTACTATCCACTACTTATTATGACTTTTCTTCCATTCTCGTGTGTAGTATCCAGAGCGAATTGTATGGTTCGGTTGACGACTTCTACGTCTGGTTTCCAGGATTCTAGTGGTCCATCCAGGTACTTTCCAGAGGCTGTTTTCCGTTCTGTCCTTCCACCCAGGAAGAAAGGGAGGTCTCCCCATCGGGTTCCTGCAACCTCTAGAAGGGATTTCCGTTGTTCTGTCCACCGGGGGCACTCGAACAGAAAGTGTTGGGCTGTTTCCCGGCTGGGTCCACATTCGCAGTTTGCCGATTCCACAGCATTAATTCGTATTAGGTCATTGTTGAGGCGGCTATGCTTCGTTCGGAGCTGGCAGAGTGCTTTGGCTTCTTTATACGCGCATTTGTCGTACAATAGTCTCGTGTGGTTCCCCGGTAGTGCGCTGTCGATTGCGTATTTCCCCTTCTGTCTTGGCTCGATCGCGTCTTTTACTTGCTTGAGTGCAGGTGCTAATGTTGTTGTTTGGATCGTGGGCAGGGATTCTGTTGTTGCGTTTTTGGCAAGGTCATGAGCTATATCGCTACCTATGACCATTGATCCCGCTGGCACCCATTGCAAGCAAATCGCTAGTCCTCCTCGATCTTTCAATCTTTGCGCTATCTCACACGTTCCTCTGATAACACTCTGCCCGCTTTGTCTGGCAGGTTGGCCCAAGGTGTGAAGAGCTGTGGTGTTGTCGCTTGCAACAACAGTGGGTAGCGCGAGTTTCCTTAAGTCCTGGGGAAAGCTCTCCAGGTTGTCCCATATGTATTCGATATGCGCCATCGCCCTGTGTATCGCAATGAGTTCAGCATGATTTGCTGTGATTCGATCATTGCGGCCAATTCTGAGGCATTGTTTGTCCTCAATCCTGTGCTGGTCGAGTTGGAGGTTAAAGTAGAGGCCCACGCCAATGTTGCCTTTCCGGTACGATGCGTCAACGTATAGTATCCTCTCCTTTGTTGTGTTCGCCCATGCGACCGCGTCGTCTCTTTCTTGAATAGTAATGTTGAGGCTAGTGTGCCAGGGTGCCGTGTAGTAAGGCTCAATGGTTTCAAGGCCTGATAGATCTATCTTTTTGAATCTGCATGCAATGTGTTGCAAAGGTGACCGGAAGCGTCTGTTCCGTGTGTCTAGTTGCCGTTGCCAACGCCAGAAGGGATGCTTCTCCGGCAAAGCGTGGCATTTGACCCAGAACTTGCCCTGCTAGTGGTCCCACCGATTCTGCATCGGGGCAATGCCAGCTTCGGCCTCTGCTCGCTCCAGTCCGAGTGTGCGGAAGGCACCAACTATTGCTTGCGCTCCCAACCTTTGTGCCTGGTTAAGTATCTTTGGTGTCTGTTTCGACGCTTTTGGGGACCATATCGGTAAAGTATAGTCAATGACTGGTGTGACCTTTGTTGTGAAGAGTGTCCGTGCTGTCCGTGGGTTCAGGCCTTTTATGCGCTTGAGTGCGAGTGCCGCCTTCAGCCCTCTCTTTCCGGCTCGAACGAGGTGTTCTTTAAAGCGTAGCTGTTGATCGAGGATTACCCCCAGAACCTTTACCTCGTGTTTGGGCACGATTTCCTCTCCGTCTACTAATAAAGGTAGGTTAGAAAACCTACTGCTGTTGCGTGTGAAGTGTACAAAGGCTGTTTTGTTGCCTTCAAAGGACGCTCCACTTGCACGAGCCCACCTTTTCCGCCCTTTCTACTACTGTTGTTTGTATTTTCGTGGTATTTGCTTCTGCTGAGCCTCCCACGACCCACGCTGTATAGTCGTCAACGAAGGCCATTGCCCCCTCGTTGCGATTTTGCCTTGATGGGACCAGGTCGGCATTGAAGAACATTTACCGCATTGAACGCTCCACGCACATCAAAGCTGACCAAGCTGAGGACCTTGTTGTTTCTCCAGGCTTGAAAGGCGCTCTCTTGTAGGATGGTGAGGGCTTGTGTTGTTGACCGAGCTTTTCGGGGCTCCGAAGTGGTTCTTTGGGAGCAAATGATGTTTCTCTGCCAAGCAGGCTAGCCTTTCTGCTATGACGGCCTCTAGGCCTTTGCCCAGGGTGGCTAACAACGATATTGGTCTGTACGATTGGGCCTTTGTCCAGTCTCTTGTTCCCCCCTTCTTGAGAGGGATGATCGTTGCAATCTTCCATTGCCGTGGCAGTTTGCCCGTTTCAAGTGATAGCTGGTAAAGTGCTACTATGTGCTCTTTAAGGACCGTCCATAGCTGTTGCCATACTACTGCTGGCAGTCCATCATTTCCAGGTGCTTTAAACGGGCTTGCGGCGAAAATTGCTCTGTGGACCTCTTCCTCCGACAGGGGTTCCATGGGTAATTCATCTTGTTGCTGCCCTTCTTCAAAGGTTTCCGTGACCGGTGGCGGCTGTGGGAAGAATTCTCTAAGCAGTTCTTGGGCGATGCTTGCATTCTTAGTACGCAATGGACGACCACGTGTGGCCTTGAGTGCTGGAATCTTGGTAAGACTTCTGTCCTGGTTTAGATCCATATATCTTGCTACAGTCCAGATGTTGTCAGCATCAGCAATGAAGTCGAGCCAGTGTGTCTTCCTCTGGTTTCGCGCCGCATCGTGGAACCTCTTACGATATGAGTTGGCCATTTCTCGGGTGTATCGATCTTCCGTTCCAGCTCTTCTTCTCGCTCTCGCTTTATTGCGCCAAAAGGTATAGTCCGCCCGCAGTCTCGTGATGTCCTCGTTCCACCACCTTTTTGCATACGGGGATGGCTTTGCTACTGGGACATGTTTCTCCACTGTGGGAAGTACTAAATCCATGATGTACTCGCAGCAACGTTGGTTGCGCTTCCGGCATTTCGACGAGCGTGTGCGTCGGGGACTGTAAATGCGCTTGTGATGGCCAGAATGTGGTGTGCTCAGACGACGAAACCCTTTGCAATAATGGAACCTTAGAGCTCTGCAAGCGATTCTGTCTTTGTATAAACCCTTAGATATTTAATTATCTTAAAAGATAGTTGTTGGCAAAACTAAGATATGCAACTTTGCTACCTTGTGCTATTATATGTAACTAAGCAAGGGGTGTGTAATTGAGCAATACTTGATTGTTTTTATTTTGCAATTGTTGTCTCGGCTAGCAATATCCTTGGAATCGACGTTTGAGTTGATAGTTGAGATAGCTAAAGTTGACTACTCTAGAACAAAGTTGATGAAGGTACGCAGGGCCGAAGTGCCAGTGCTTATAGACTGGTGCCAAGGCACTAGGCCAAAACAGGCAGACGATCATGTGACCCGAGCGCACTTTAGGTGAGCTGGCCGTCACAATTGTTTTCATTCCATTGTCGTTAGGAGATTGCGAATCCTCATTCCAGCTCATCTCGCTTGTTATTTAAGTGGGATAGTTATCCTTATTTTTCAATTCAATTAATGTTCAAGACAATATTTATAGTACTTTTAGTTGCCAAGACCTGACCTCCATTAATAGTAGTAGAAACTTTCTGGAAGTTAAAGTGTAGAAGATGTGATAGCTTTAGTATAAGACAACAAATAGTTATTTTCAAATCTCTCAGGACTTGACTAGAATTGAACAGCCACAAAAGCAAGATAGCTAGTATTACTCTTTCTAATACTCTGCTAAGGCACCAAGACATGTTGTGTTTGGGATTTTCTGTTAAGAATCTGTTCTTGTTACATGTCGCCTACGAACGTAATCACTCCCGCAGGGAGGAGGCTCTGAAGTGACAGCTCCGCCATGAAGTCGATGATCGGCGCACTCTCTTCCTGCCTTGGTGTGTTGCTGACATGGCTCCCTCCCCACAGTGGATTGTGTCGATTAAAGTCCCCAGCAACTACCACCTCCGTGTGTGGGTCGCGTAGCAGCTCTCGCTGCACCAATTCGTTGATCATGTCCAGTCTGCTAGTGAGCGCCTCCAAATTCTTTTCCTTTGTCCTCCTTGAGCATATGTCCGGAATGTACACTGATACGATGACCAGCTTCCTTCCGCCAACATGTGCCACTACTGCTGTGATATCCGCTGAGTCTACCTGTACTTGCGTAGCTGCCACATCTCTGGATGCCCAGATACACGATCTGACAGGGTAGGAGCCTTGTCGCCTACCAGACGGTACGAATTTCGTCCATCGCGGGTTCGTGCCGTGCAGCACTACCTCTCCGTCCGCGAGGAAGCACCCGGGCTCCTGGCCTAGAATGAAGTGAAAGTCTGCCAGTGCTGGGTTGTTGTGGAGCGCGTGCTGTACTTCCCTGCCTCTCTTCATGTTCGCCTGAAGGATGCGGAGTTCCCTATTCATGATGCTGGCGCGTGAGGATCCTGACCTTCTCTTTCCTGTATTCTAGGCATTCTCGGTGCGAAGCCCGATGCGGGCCCTGGCAGTTCACACAGCGCAAGTTGATTGTCTTGCGCTGCAGATGGCCTTCCTGTCCGCACATGTCGCACGTCTCCGGCCGCATGCAGTCCCTTGCTGTGGCCGAACCGCCTGCACTTAAAGCACGCCACCGGCGTACGTCGCTCTTTAAACTGCGACACGATAATCCCCCCTCCACTAAATGTCACGCTCTCCGACTTTAGCAGCTTCTCAGCATCTTCCTTCGTCGCCACCTTGATCACCACCGACGCATGCTGTCCACTAGGTCTCGGTCGTCCGAGCCACCTTATCGTGCACACCTCTACTCCATTTTCCGTTCCAAAGCGCTCCATTGCCGACCTGCTGACCTTTCCGCTCTCCACGTCCATCGCCAGCGGCACTTCTATCCAGTCCGCCTTGACGGCATGCCATTTGGGCCCAACCAGCCTCGCGCCGGGAATGCACGGTTCGAGCCATTCAGCTGCCGTCTGCCGGAACGCTGCCTCTCGGTCTTTGTCCACTGAGAACTTGATCACGCTCGTACTGTCGTTCGCTCGCCATACGCAGAAGTCCTTGACCCTCGCCCCAGCGAGCCTCTCCACGCCGCTCATGCCCCGCTGGATGGTCTGCTTCGCTGCTTCCGTGTTGGCCACCTTCTCTGCTGCTCCATCTCCCACCTGGCTGACATCAATCACCAGTTGCCGACTATGCGCCCCGTCCGTTGTACCGGTGCTCATCGTTCAGGATGTCGTCGTACCTGACCCGGCTGGGCCTCCACTGGCCGCAATCGAGGCCCATGTTTGCGTCGGTGGGGGCGATATTTAGATGATGTCAAGCTGCGCTCGGAGCGCCGCAATGCTCTCCTGGAGTTCTGCATTCTGGCTTTTGAGGTATTGCTGTTCCTCCTTGATTGCGGTGAGGTCGGTTCTAATGCTTTCAATGATGAGGTTCTGGTTTACGATGATACTGCTCTGCTCTACTATTGTTTCTTTTAGGCTTGCTATGAGCTCAGCCACTTCTCCCAACCTGATTCCTCCACCCACCCGTTCGGGCGAGAGGGATCCCCTTGCGGTGGGGAACGGTGGCAGCTCATTCTGCAACGCTTGCAGTGCTGTTAATGATGGTTCATTCTGCGTCAGCTGCGGTGTAGCTGCTCCAGCTCTGTTCTGCACCGTCCGCAGTGCTGTTGTCCGTGTTCTTAGCGACTGCTAGGCCTCTAGCACTTTCGTGCTCGGTTTTCGGACGCGTCCTTTCGGCGGGGCTGGCGGGGCTGGAGGTGGTGTCGATGGGATGCGGTCAAGGGTTAGGGTCGCCATCGGGGGTCCAGCGTGATGTTGGGTATGCCGCACGGGCCGCCTCGCAGCGGGAACTAACTAAGCGAACGACCGGGAATCGATTAAAAGAATGTCCGAGACGAATATCCTCCTCTTTCAACAATCCAAAAGTCCTCTCGAACATTCACGTGTGTGTGTGTGTTCTATTATGGCCATGCACCCTGAGGGTATGGGCCGTTACGAAGCGCCGGCTATATACATCCTGCTGCACCACACTTTCTCCATTTCAGAAGCCAACCATGAGACCTGCTCATCCATTGTCTAACACCATGCTTAACGTAAGAAATAAAGAAAGATTATACAAACCTGAGAGATCGTGTATGCCTCGTCGAAAATCCATCCATAACCTGCCTAAGTCCGCCAGTACCCTTGAGAAGCGCCTCCCCAGCCACTATTGCCGACAACTGCAATAGCTGCTTCCCTCGGTAGCAGTTTACCAAGTCGTATTGTTCTTAAACGGCCCAATGCTGATGAGCAGGTTGAGAGGGCGGCGGCGATTGCAAATGAAGGCGAGGTCTAAAGCGAAAATTCAATAGAGGGTAGGAATATCAGGTTATGTGTATTGCTGAATAGCGGAAATCCTCTCCTTCTCCTTCCAGAACTCTGGGCATTTTCGATCTGATGCCCGATGTTCGCGCTGGCAGTTTACACAGCGTAGGTTAGTTGTTTCGCACCGAAGGTGGCCCTCTTGTCCACACATGTCGCATGTCTCAGGTCGAATGCAGTCTCTGGCTCGGTGCCCAAACCTCCTACACTTAAAACAAGCTATCGGCGTGCGTCGCTCTTCAAATGGTGACACAATGATCCCGCCTCCGCCGAATGTAACGCTGTTTGAGCTCAACAGTTTTTCTGCATCTTCCTTGGTTGCCACCTTAATGAGTACCGACGCGTGCTGCCCGCTGGGCCTTGCAGGGCGTAACTTTATATGAACAGAGGGACAGGAGAAAATTTGCTTGAATATGGAGAGCAGCACTGCGCCATCTATTACCAGAGAAGAGGCTACGCCACCAATACCACACAATATCGAGAACACTACATCATCCGCACCACCTCTTCTTGTTCTGCTGAGCGAGAACGCGTGTCTCGATGGAGATATACCAACCGCTGGAAATCAAATGCAGGCAGAATCACCAGTCACGGATTTCGGTGAAGGTTTCGGTAAGCCTCTCCTATGTATTGAATTAGAGTAAATGCCGATAGCAAAAACCAGAAGGAAAGCCAAATACCCCAGCGGAGCGGGATGCCTCAAAGACGCGGTATGAAAGCGACAGTATAGGTAAGCGCGTCAAAAATTTTCAAGAAACTATTTTTGGAACGTAGGCTGATCGCAATCCTCTAGGTCCTATAAGATTAGAATACTTAGCATTTGGGGGTAAATAGGAAGGTTCTAGCCCAGGGACGCAGAGCTTTATGCAGGACTGCTTTTAGTTCGACTTTAAAGAGCACTTTCTTTTGTAGCGTGAGCCATGGAGAATAGACTTTGAGCTTACGCTCCCTTTAGATATACAAGTAGCACATACAATCCACCACTTCCTTGTGGCCATTTAGCTGACAGCTGATAAGTCCAGGTTACAGCCCAACCCTTATATAATGTAATCTTATTTGTTTTAAGATTGAAGATATCGCCAAGTGTTCCAACTTATAGCCTATGTAATCTGGGGATAACCTCTAGCAGACTCTTCTCTGAAAACAGTTGTTTAGATGTCGCGATAGTTACATACACATAAAACAGAGGTCCTATTGTCTTTTTCTGGACTTGAGGCTTCTGCTCATTAAGTAGGTATTGGCCAAAGGCTACTGTTGTAGAATTTTTCTTAGCGTTTGTTTTTGAGACACTAAGGCCAATAAGAAATTGCTTTGATACATTCTAAGGAGCGTTAATAGGTGAATGGTATAATTACATTAAAGAACTTATATTAACAAAATACTTTACTATCTTTTGACCAAGAGCTCCTTTTCCATATTTCTTATACTAACTACTTGGTGAGATCTTAATCTCACTCTTATTAACACGCATTTCAGCAATAATGCTCTTAGAAATCGCACGCTTAATAATAACGTAGCTGTTGTGCTTAGCGTTGCCTTTATGTTTTATTTTAGTAGTATTTATCAAAATATTCTCTTTCAAGATAGAGTTATTTTTAGCTACTTTTATATTACGGTTTATTATAGGCTTAAGAAAAGGCTTTTAGTAAATAGTTCTCTTATTAGTCCCTTCTGCAGCTCCTATGTACCTAAGGTTATTATATAATAGTATATTACGTAGCCTTTACTACTAATACTATAAAAACATAGTATATAAATTTCTTTAATATAGTAAGTATATGTGTAACCTGTGTTAGAGTTTTAGTAATTATATAAAGTTATATAATAACTTACTAATATAATATTCTAATAATATAAAAATGTAATAAGGTAATAGTCTAACTAATTTATTATATAACAAATTCTAGAAAGTTACTCTGAAATAAGGAGATAAGTATAAAAAAAGAAACTATTTAAAAGCTAAAGAGAACGCCCTTTATATAGTAAATTCTCTATTTATAATTTACTAATACTTAGGATTACTATAGCTGCTTAGCTTTTATTAATCTAATTACTTATATTATACTTATAACTATATACGTAAGATGTTATGTGCTTTTTCTTACTAGCTTTATTAATTACTTTAATAATATTAGCTAGAAACTCTATCTTTTGCCTAGTTTTATAGAGTATCTATTTTATTTTTATTCTAGTCTTATATTCCTATACATATCTCTTTACTAATATTTAGTAATTTTTCTTTAGTTAGTTTACTACCTTCTATTTGTAATTATTATCTGTAATAAACTTTTACTTATTACTAACTATAATACTTACTTTTTTTTTAGATTTTTAGCTTAAAAGTTTTTTTTACTCTAAACTTTAAGTATAAGAAAAGTTAGTCTTTTTAATAGTATTATACACACTTCTAGAATCTCTTTTTTCTTTTATTTCTAATAATGCCTAAGGTCAAATTATTAACCGTTTATAATTACTATTTTATGAAATTAATTTAGGATTATAATTATTTCATGTCAACCTTATACAGTCTATATAAAAAAAAGAATTTTTATTATTTTATAAATCTTTTATTTAGTTACTATTCTGAATGCATTAAGCATTCTTAAAAATATAATCTAGTAGTTTCTATTTAGGATTTTAATAAATCTCTTACTAAAAGATATTAGCTTTAAGAGTAGTTAAAATAAGCTTAAAACCTTAAGCTTAAAGCTAAATTCTATTAGTAATAACTATATAAGTAATTTATTTTAGTTAATAGTTATAAGTATAAGCTGTTTGCCTATAAGCTTACTTTAATTAAGAAAATACATAATCTAAAAAGAAAAGAAAAATAAAAGACTTTTAAATTATTATAATTTATAATATCTTTATCTGCTGCTTTTGCTAATTTTTTTCTAAATATTTTTTTTAATTAAAAAATTATATAGGCTTTTCTCTAGGATTTAGTGTTACTAAATTTTTTAAATAAAACTAATTAATTATCTTAGAATATTACTTTAACTTTTTAATAAATTTTTAAGTATTTTCTTCTAGTTTATAGTTTTTTTTATTTAACTAGGTATTTCTACTAACGTCTGAATTATTATAATCTTTAAATCTTTTTAACTTTATACTTTAGCTAGTATAGCTTTATGTTTATGTCTATTACTATTAGTACATCTAGTAGTATTAATTTAAGTAATAATATATAAACTACTAAATAAATTCTTATATTTTATAGTAGTTTTAGTTTATAGTTAACTAATTTAATAACTTTACTAATTTTAAATAGCTTAATTCAAGCTTAATCTAGTTTTTTACTTAGTTATTTAGTTTTTAGATTTTATATAGTAAGAAAACTTTGTTTTTTTTTTTAAAAATTAGTTTTCTAATTCTTAACTTATTAGCACTCTCTGCAGTTTGTAAGTTTTTTAAAATAATAATTTTATTAAAATTATTATACAAGTCTTGTAACTATTTTGTTTTATTTTAAGTTTAATAAAATTTACTTTTTAATTTATATAATTCTTTATAAGCTAACAGCTTATACCTGTAATTAATATAAAATAGTAATATATTAGTTATAAATAATTTTATATTATTATAAGTAAATTATACTAAAGGTAATAACTTAATCTAATTTTCTTAAGAGTAATTAACGTATATTCTTAAATATTATTTTAGAGTCTAATTAGTGCGCTTTATTTACCTATTTATTTAAAAATAAAAGCTTATTAAAAGCTTATTTTTTAACTTTAACCTAGCTAACAAAATTTTTTAAAAGTGTAATATAAATAATTTATTTTAATTAATAATAAACTTTTTAGATAATTTATATTTTAAGACTATTATTTTTAACACTATATATACTAGTTTTTTTGCTAATAAATTTATAACTATTAGTTTAAAATATACATACTTAGTTAATTTCTATATAATAATAAGTATTATATTATATTTCTTATTTATTTCTAGTTTCTTAAATACTAGTAATTCTATAATAAAGTTTATTAAAACTAACTACTATAGCTATTTTAGTACTTTTAATAGTTATAAAAGTTTATAGAATTTATATTATATTAGTTTATTTTTTTTATATTCTAGATAAATTCTAATTACTTTCCTTACTTTTTATTTTAACCTTTTAATATAGAAATTCCTAGAGATTTGCTTTATAGTTTTTTCTATTTTTTAATATTTATATATAATAGCTTTATGATTTTCTGTAATTAATTTATTATATAGCTCTTTTAGCACATAAATAAGTCTATTTATATATATAAGTTTTAATTTTAGATTTTAAAAATTTTATTACTTAAAGTCCTAAATTCTTATTATCTAATAATTTTTAACTCTAGTAACTGCTATAATTTTTAGTTAATTATAGCTTAGGAATTTATTTAATTCTACTATTAATACTATGTTTAGTATTAGTTTATATTATTCTATATAGTTTAGTTATTAGTGAAGTGTATTTGCTACTTTATTTTCTAATTCTTTTTAGTAAAATATCTTAAAGTTATAAATAGCTAGTATTTTTAATTAATATATTTATTTTTAGTTTAGCTTTTTTATAATAGTAAAGCTTATTAAGTTCTTATAGTCTAAAAAAACTTTTATTTAATACTTAGTTTCTTTAAAGTAAATTTACTATTTCTTGAATACTACTACTATTACTAATAATTTCTTATTATAAATATTATAGTTTAACTTAGCTCTTATGAGTTTCTTTAATAAATAGTTTATAAAATAAAAACGTTTATTATTATATTATTAACTATAGACTACTTCTATTATATAATTAGATGTATTTATTTCTAGTATAATAAATAATTCTAAGTTAAATATTTTTAATATTAGTATCTAAGTAAACTTGTTTTTAAGTTTTTTAAATACTTACTACTATTCTTACTTCTAACTAAATCTATTATCTTTTTTAGTTAATTCTATTAAAGGTGTCGTAATTTTTGAATATTCTTTTATAAACTTTTTATAGAAATTTATAATTTTAAAAAAGACTATATTTCTCTTACTGTTGTTAGTATTAGCTAATTTTATATTTTTATTAACTTTTTTAGATCTACTAAAATTCTTTCTCTTAAAATAATAAATCCTAAGAACTCTATTTTTATGACATGAAATTTACATTTTTCTAGCTAAATAAGAAGGTTATATTCTTAAAGCTTTTTTAAGACCTTCTTTATATATACTTTATGCTTTTTAAGTGTTTTATTTATATACACTAGTATATTATATAAGTACGCTATTATAAATACATTTAAGTATTTATAAAGTATATAATTAATAACTATTTAAAAAGTTACTAGTGTGTTTATTAATTTAAATAGTATAATATAATACTTAAAGAGTCTATATTTTATTTTAAATATTACTAACTATTTATATTTTTACTTAATTCAAATCCTGTAGTATTTCTTGTAGATATTAAATAAACTAAACTATTAAGCTTTTTAGAGTCTATTTATTAGCTCTTAAATTAATAATAATAGGTATTAATTTTTTATTATGGTTTAATTTAGTTGTTTAAAATCTATACATAATTATAACTTCTTATTTTTTTTTAAGTATAAATAATATTAGTAAGGCTATTAGGCTTTTACTTAGTTATATATATTTCTTTTTAAGATTTTTCTTAGTATACTGTTTTAATTCTTTCTGTTGTACTCTTAATAGAGAATATATTAATTTTAGTTTAAACTCTTTCTTATTCTTAATTAGTATTTTATAGTTTTAAGGTTAATACTTTAAAAGTATATTCTTCTTTTTCTTACTAAATAGATATGTAAATTCCTAATACTCTTAAGATACTTAGGCTTTAATAGTGTTTAAGGCTTATTTCTAGATTTATATTACTCTAATATTTTATAGTTATTACTATTATAATTATTGTATAGCCTTATATAAGTTTTTTTCTATTTTAAAGTGTTTTCTTATTACTTTTAGTTTCTATATTTATACTACTTTTCTTACTAGATTATACTATTAAATAGTTTTTTATTACTAATCTATTATTAGATTATGTAATAAGAGCTAATTTTATTCTAAAATTATATTAGAATTTTTTATATTTAGAATATTAATATAGTAAATATTTTTATAGCCTATTGCTTTTAGTTTTATTACTATAGTCTCTAAATTAATTAAACTTTTTTTAAAGGTTATTATATTATTATCTACTTGCCTTACCCTTACTAGATACGCTTTTTCTTAATATGATATATTATTCTATTTAATTTATTAATTTAAAATAAATGTTCTATTTACTTTATTATTTACTAGTACTTTTAAAAATTTTCTATTTACTTTTATACTAAAATAAAAACATAGTTCTTACTGTGTTTATTATAGTCTAAGAGTTTTAATAACTATATTACTAGCTTAAACTTCTTACTAGTAGCTATTTAGTTTTTTAATATAGAATTATATATACTATGTTTTTTATTTTTATTTTCTAAGTTAAAGTGCTCCTGTTTAATGTATATAAAGTAATAATTATAATAATATACTAAATATAATAATTTATTATACTTTTACTTAGCTTTGTTTCTATAAACTAAATATTTCTATTTTTATTAAAAGGCAGCAGAGTATAGATAATATTAGTAACTATAATAATAATATATAGTATAAAATTAATTATAAAATGTAGTTTACAAAGCTATGTACAAAGACTATAAATAGAAAATATATAAAATTCTAAAAATAAAAAGGCCTGTACGGCCTATATAGAGACTTTATATAATATTTAATTTAAATAAGTTTAAAAATAACAGTTCTTATAGAATTATATTATAATAATACTTTTTTTTATAACTATAGTTTCTATAGTTGTTTTAAGAGCTAGGCTTTTTAAAATACTATTAATAAAACACTTAAATTATATTTATAATATTTTTTATTTAGTAAATAAAGGTTTTAGTTAACTTATTATATTTAGTTTATTTAACTATATACTTTAGTTATAGAATACTATTATAGTTATAGTAGTTTTAGTAAAAGTTAATAATTTCTTTAACAAACTACTTTTACTTATTATTAATTTCTATTAATAGAAAGAGTAGTATTTATTAGTAAAATAATAAATTAATTATTATAAAATAAAGCAGACCAATATAGAACATATTATAATAGCAAAATTTATTTAATAATTTAAAATAATAAGTATATAATAATACAGTCTCTATAACTTAAAACAGGTTTAAATTCTTCTAATCTAGTTTCTTTATAAGGTGTAGGGCCTTAATATTTTGGGTATCTAACTATATAAAATCTCTTATATAAAATAGTTAAGTAAAGTAATATTATATATTTATCTAGTTTTTATAATAAACTTATATAATTAATAGTTTAGTATATAGGTAGTCTATAATTTTCTATATCTTAACTATAAGCTTCTTAAAGTCTTAGTTTTATATAAAGTAGGTAATAGCTAACAGTTTAAATCTAACTTTTAAATAAAAGCTATAATTTACAAAGAATAAAAAAATAGTAATACTTTTTAAGTGGATAAAGTTTAAAGTAAACTTAGCTAGTAGTAGCTATTTAAACTAGTTATTTTATAAATAGCTAATATATAACTATAAGTATTATTTAAAAACTATATTAATTTATTTTAATTAGCCATTAGTTTTAGAATAGTACGTAGTTAATAATAGAATTATAATCTTTAGCTAATAATTTAGATACTTTTAGAATTTAGAAATAAACTAAAGTCTGTAGTTAGAAAAAATAGTACTTAATAAGCTATAAAGCTTCTATATATATATTAGAAATAAATAAATAGTGTTTTTAGCATTATAGTATATTTAATAGAAAATTAAATACTTTATTTTATTAAATAGTAAGTTATAGTTATTATAGTATTATAATAACTACTTAATAATAAGTAAATAATAAAGTCTATAAACACATTCTTCTAGGCATGGTTTAAAATAGGTAGTAGTTTTAAAACTTTTTAATAAACTTCTCTTAACAAAACAGTACAGTAGTAGGTATAGTAGTTATAGAGTTAATAAATAATAAAGTTATATATATAAAGCTAGTAGTACCTATAAAATAGTAGTTTATATATTTTATTATAACTCATATAACTAGTAATAAGACTTTTGTAGTAAAAATAAAAGAGTTTAGCTTTTAGCTTATCCGTGTTAAATATATAGAGTCTTTTTTTATATTATAAATATCCATCTATCTCAGCATACTTAGCTAGTATTAGGTATTTATTCTTATAATTTCTATTCTATAAGTTAGTTAGTATAGAGTTAATTATAGAATTAATATAATAGTCTTTTTAGAATAAAGTCTAAATTCTTAGTAGTAGTAAGTTTTTAATTTATTTAAATTCTAAAATAGCAGTAAGTTTAGTAATAATAATAGTAAAAATAAAAACAAAAATTAATTTAGTAGATAATAATAGTTTAGTAGTGTATTAATAAAACTAGTTATAAATTATTATAGTAATTCTATAAGTAGAAGTCTCTAATAAGTTAGAAAAATAAACTAATTTTTTCTTATAGTTAATTATAGTAAGTAAAGTAATAGCTAGAAGTAATTTTAAGTTTTCTTATTTTAAAATAGTTTAGCTTTAGTAGCGGAGCCTTTTATTCTTTTTTTTATAATAAATTAATTAATTTTCTAATTAAAGAATTTAGTTTTACGCCTTGCTTTTTAGGGTAATATATAATCTTAAAGTTAAAGTAAAATAGAAATTTAAACTAACAGGCTTATTAGTAGTTTAGTAACTTTATTATTATAAAACACTTTAAATTATAATAGTCTATAATTATTATAATTAGTAAGGTGCATCTTTTAAGTTCTAATTACTATTTTTTAAAACAGTAAATAATTACTAGTAGTTTCTTATTATAAATCTTATAATTATACTCTATTATTAAGTGCTTTTTTAAGAAGAATATAATAGACTATAAAATATTATTATTTCTATATTATAATAGTATTCCCGCAGAGACGTAGTTAGAGGTATTTATTTTAATAATAACTTTTTTATTAATTAAATAATACTAAAATAAGTACTATAGTAAATACTATTTTTAGTTTCTAAAAAACTTTTTTATAGCTATTATTTTAGTTAAATAGTATATTCTTCCATATTAAGTAAACTAGTAGAGTAGTAATATAAAAAAAATTTTATATAAAATAATAGTAGAAGTTTATTAAGCTAATAAATATTTATATATTTATAATATAGATTAGTATTACTTAGCTAACTACTATTTTAATTTTCTTTAAATCTATATAGATACTATTACAGCCTATAATTAGGCCTAGAAATTAGATTTTAGTTATAAAGAACTTATACTTTTCTACTTTTATGTATAGGCCTGTCTTTTATAAGCTTTTTAATATTAAATAAAAGTATTCTTTATATTTAGTATAAGTATAGCTATAAACTAAAATATCATCTATATAAATAATATAAAAACAGTTTAAGTATTCTTATAAAATATTATTTATATACTGTGACGGCCTGTTATATGCTACGGTCACGTGAAGTGTTTCACATGTAAGTTACCTGTTACGCTCGTGAGTCACGTGCTACGCTTTCACATGCATTCTGAGAGCGCTCTATAAAAGCCTTACCTCCCTCTCTTTTTCTACTCTTTCTTCTTTTCTCTTCTTTATACTAGAGTAGCTCCAATACAGCGCCTTATTGCTCGCAACCACTTGCGATTGCCTATAGGTTCATGCTGGCCGTAACATTACTCTAGTATCACCCCTTCTTTGGCCTGTGAAGGCGGCATAATATCAGTCAAACCGAGTGCTCAAACGTAGTTTGCAGTGCCGACGACTTTCTCACTCTTTTTAAGTCCTACCGTGATAGGCAACCCCAATTGCACTACGAGGTAGTGTAACGAAGCCCTGGATTGGCAGGCAAGAGCGATCAACCTACGACAGGCTCTCATCGCATTTGAATCTCTAGTCATCTCCAAAAAGCAGCACGCGGCTGGCTCTAGGAGCTCTCACCACGATACGCTCTCTGGTCATCTCCAGATAACGGACCTTCTGGAGCTCTCACCAAGACACCCACCCACCTCTGGTCATCTCTAGACAACGAACCTTCTAGGGCTCTCACCAAGGCACTTATTCGCTGATCATCCTCAGGAGACGCACTTCCTGCAGGCTCTCATCGTGACGACGACGACGACGATGACGACAACAGCAACCCATTGACAAGCGCCATTACGCCAATTCGGCACCCAACGGCAACACACAGATAAGCGTCACTACGTCTGCAGCGTGCAGACGGCTAGTACACACACACGAACAATCTCAGTGCGCGTCACGAGGCGACTGAGTGGAGAGAAAGGAGCAAGAGCTAGGAAGCCAAGCACTGCTAGCACTACCCGGTTGTAAACTGAGTTAGGACGATCTACACCCCCGGGCCCCTGCTTGCAAGCCTGCTGAGTTATAGTAGCCATCAGGTTGCTTTGTGTAGTTGAAAACGTTAAACCTCGTAGTAATTCCTGTGAACTCTGCAGTGGTGTAAGGCAAGGCAAAGACAAAATGGTGAAAGCAACCGCCCTGGAGCTGAGGGCCTTCTCAAGCATCGGCATCAATAACGACATTATTCTTTACCCTGAGGACACCCCACATCACTTCTATATATCGACAAAAGAGCTTGAAGACGACCGACGAGGCAAGCTCAGACGTCTGGAAAAGCAAGCAAGAGACAAGAGCATCCCCATAACCATCAAGAAGCGTACCAAGGATGGACAAACGTTATCCACTGACATCGCCACATGGACCAAAATGGACCCGACAGAGATTGCCGACGAGCTTTATGAGCAAATTCTCTATATCAAAGCACTGGAGCAGCAGACCGACACTTTGTTCCGCATTGCTAACGATGCCCTACATGCTGAGAGCGAGATTGCAGAAGCCCTGCTCCCATCCAAAGTGAAGACTCAAGCAGAGAAGGCTGTGAAAGCTCGACATCAGCCAAAGCCAATTCAACCACTGGAAGAAGAAGAAGAAGAAGAAGAAGCAATCTCCGAGGCTGATGGAACTCCGTCGCAGCCTGCCAAGCAATGGCAGACACGCCAGAATGCCAGGTTCCCTTCTCTTCGTGGAGGATCAAGCCCTGCTCTGCATCGTACGCCTGGTGCAGCTAAGCGACAAGAACCGACGACCCCAGGATCAGTATACGCTACCCATCTAAGCGTCTCACAAGGCAAGAGGTCTGCCAAATTCCCTGACCCGCCTATTCTCGACGACGGCGTCAATCCGACCTTCAAGAACTGGAACAAGCAGATGAAGAACAAGCTCAGGCTTAACGCCGACTGGTATGAGTGCGACGATCCAGATGCCACAGAAGCAGCACGAATTGCTTATATCCAGACTCGCATCGCCGGCAAGGCTAGCGACTTTCTTAACCCTTTCCTAGACGCCAGAGAAGACCGAGAAGAAGATGTTGCTGTGGAAGACGTGATACAGTACCTCCAGAGCGTCTTTGAAGACCCTGACCAACGCATCAAGGCGCGACAAGAGCTCAGGTCTCTCAGGATGAAGCCCTCCGACGATTTCAACCAGTTTCTAGCAAACTTCATGCGGCTTACCAATCTCGCCAGGACGCCACAAGACCAGTGGAAGGAAGACCTCCATGAGATGCTGTACAGCGAGCTACGTACGCACATGGAAAGCAAATACGCCCAGGAGTACTGCACCTTCGAGATGTACTGCAACAAGGCTCAGCACATGGCACGCGGACTAGCCCGATCCAACCGCGAGCGTACAGAGCGTAGGGCGCTGCTCCAAGCCAGAGGAAGCCCGCCAAGAAGCATCGAGAAGAGCAAGCCTGCGCCAGCTCTCGACGTCAAACCAGCAATTACCCCAGCCTTGCTCACCAAGCAATCCTGCTACAGCTGTGGCAAACCCGGTCATCTCTCGCGCGATTGCTTGACGCCTAAGAGAATCGAGAACAAAGCAGTCGATCAGGAAGAGCACATCGAGTACTCAGACGATGCCCTAGAACCAGACGAAAGCTCGGGAAACGAATCACTCTAGGCGAAGTCTCCTGCCTAGAGTCCCCTACTGGAGCATCTAGTGCACCTGTACGGCTAAGCGACATTGTGATACCCAGTACGGCATTTACCAAGCCAGCAATCAACCCAATGTACCAAGAGGATGCTGATAGACAAGACAAGCTGCTTGACGCACCCGCGCCAAGGAGAGGCACTTCAAGGCATATTAATCCAGCAATAACTGTCGCCAGTCTTGGTCCAGCTTCCGCACCTTTAGTTACAGGCACTATCTCCCTCGCCCCAGACAATGCAGCACAACAAGCAACACCAGCAACACCAGCAACACCAACAGCAGCTGTAGGCAGTGCTAGAGAGAAGCTTGAGGCACCTATCCAAGATTGGGCTCCGTACAAGCTTGTAGACTACATCCTGCAGGTTAACCGTTCCATCGACGCTCTCCAGCCTTATCGTGGGTTCACAAAGCACCACAAGCAGGACTGGAAGCCTGACTGAGAACCCATCAATGATAAGAGATGCTAGAACCAACGGACGAGGACAATCTAGCAGTCAAAAGAGGCAAAGAGGTGAGGAGAAGAAGAAGCAAGTAATGTGGAGGCTAAAAGTCTGTATTTTGCTTTGTTTTTTTGCTTATTTTGCTATTTTCCTTCAGGATCGAGGACGATCCCACTCTTTTGGAGGGGGGTGATGTGACGGCCCGTCACATGCTACAGTCACGTGAAGTGTTTCACATGTGAGTCACCCGTTACGCTCGTGAGTCACGTGCTACGCTTTCACATGCACCCTGAGAGCGCTCTATAAAAGCCTTATCTCCCTCTCTTTTTCTACTCTTTCTTCTTTTCTTTTCTTTATACTAGAGTAGCTCTAATACAGCGCCTTATTACTTATAACTACTTATAATTATTTATAGATTCATACTAGCCGTAATATATACTACTAGAAGGTTATAAAGATACTTATTAACTTAAATAGTATTACTAGTATTTTATATAAGCTAAAATAGGTTTAGAATACTATAAGCTATTTTTAACTAGTTTTAATATAAAGGTTATTAAAAGCCTATTGTTACGGATAGTAATAAAAAGGTAACTATATTTAAAGAGCTAAAGAAACTAGTAATAATAGCTAATAAAGCTCTTAAATAAAAACATATATTTAAGCTTAAAAGAAAGAACTATAAGTAAACACAAAATATATTAGTATAAGCTAAAGTAAGAGCTAAAAAGTAAAAATAGAAATATAAAGTTATATAGATAAATTTAGAGTATTTACTTATATAATAAAGATAAGGCTTAGCAGCTAGAAATATTAGAGAAAACTAAAAACTCTAATATTTCTAATAGTCTCTAATAGTATCTAATATACTATATAGTAGTATATAATATACGTATAGAGAATCTACTATAAGTATAAAGTATTAAATAGTTTATAATTACTTTTAATTCTTTATAGTTACTCTAAAATTAAGATTTATATTTTAAGTAATATAGTTTAATACTATTCTGTTAAATCTTAACTTACTATATTATTTCTTTCTATTTTTACTAAGTTAACTAACTTTTACTAAGTCTAATAAGCTATCTAATCCGGAAGTAAGAGAACTAATTAATTATTATAATAATTAATTAAATAGCTTATTACTACCATAATTTATATTAGTAAGTTAGTAACTTATAATATTATAATTACCATCTCAAAAGAGTAAGAAAAGCTATTAGATAGATTCTAATAATTAATTATTAAAAGTCTATAACAACTCACTATAAAGATAAATAAGAACTTTATTTATTAGAAAAAAGTAGTAGTAAAGAAGAAGTTATAGTAAAATCTTTATCTATAACTAGAAATATATCTAGAGAATAAAAAAGTGTATAATAAATCATCTAAGAATAAAAAATAGCTATTATAAAACTATATAATACTTTAATAAGTCTATAATAATAAGTTAGAATAAATTAAGAAGGGAGAATAGTAAAAATATAATCTTCTAAAAAGTTTAATAGTAATTAGAATAAGCTTAAGATCTTTATAGTAATAATAAACCTATACTATTAATTTAATTAAAAGTTATTTTTAATTAATTAGGATTGAATTTTGGTAGCTGGTATAAATATAATAGATAGAGCTATATAATAGTTTAAACTACTAATAAAAAACTATCTAGTTAATAAAAACCTTAACTTAAGAGTAATAGAATTAGTTAATTATAATAATAATATATAATACATGTTTAGAAGTTACGAATGCTTTAAACAGGAAATAATTATTATTTTTAGAGAAATTAATAAGAAAACTAAAGTAATTTAAAAGCTTTAATAGCTTAAGTAATAAATATTAGTAGCTAACTATATAATAGAATTTAAATAAATCTAATTACAACTTAATTAGGTAGACTAACTATTGGTTATAATATACTATAAAGAATTAAAAAATAAAATTAAGAATAAGATCTCTAGAGAAAAATAGCTAAGTATTTTATTAAAAATTATTAAGTAAGCAGTAACTATTAATAACTACTAGTATTAATAAAAATAAAAGAAAAAGGTACGTGGAAGATTAGTAATTTATATACTTAAAAGAAATAAAAAAAATAACTAAATCTATAATAAAATAGATATTAACGTTAAATAGATATTTATTAGAAGGGGGTAAAGAAAATAAGTTAAGAAATAAATAAAACACTACGTATATAAGACCTGCTTAAAATATAGAAAATAAAAATACTTTATTAAAAACTATTATATTCTATAAGTGAGCTACACACCCAAGCGAGCTGCGCATCTTAGAATTCACTAAAATATCGTAATTTTCCACCTTAATATCTCAACAACCACTTAATGATAAATTCTAAAAATTGAAATTTGAGCTTTTATATACACATTACAGCTTTCATGAGAGTTGCATAAACATTGGTTGAGTAGTTTCTGAGATATAGCGATTTGGCTTCATTTTGGCTCCTAAATCGCTATATCTCAGAAACTACTCAACCAATGTTTATGCAACTCTCATGAAAGCTGTAATGTGTATATAAAAGCTCAAATTTCAATTTTTAGAATTTATCATTAAGTGGTTGTTGAGATATTAAGGTGGAAAATTTCGATATTTTGGTGAATTCTAAGATGCGCAGCTCGCTTGGGTGCGCAGCTCACTTATAGAATATAATATAGTTAGTAGAAAATAAATAATATAAAAAACTAAGTAAATAAGAATTAGCTATATAGATAAATAAGATTTATTAATAAATATCTATATTAGTTATAAGTAATATAATGTACTATCACTTTATTAGATACCCAGAATTAGAATAAGATTAGAGTAAAAAGAATAAAGAAACTTTTTACTAATATTATAAATACAGAATAATAATACTGTACATAGAATAATAAGAAAAAAATACTAAATATATATAGCTTTTAATTATATAGAAAAAAACTATAAATAGAATAAACACGCTATATGTGTTAAAAGACTAAAGATAAGAAAAATATTATAATAACTAGCAAATAAAAAAGAACTTAACTTGTAATAAAAACTAGTTTATATAAATTTAGAAAATAAGTTACAGGACCCAAATTTAGATGAATATAAATAACTATTATAAAATAAGTGCTAGATAGAATGCTAATAATATTAAACTAAATATTATTAAAAAAAAAAGTTAGTCACAGACTCACATAAAAAACTTATATATTAAGAATGTTTCTTAGGATAGAAATGTCAGGATTATAGAGAATAAACTAGAAATATATATAAAATACTTAATAGAAAAATATGTTAACTCTAAAAATACCTAATCTACAGACCTAAAAAGAAAATACTAAAGAAACAACTACTACTTAGAAGTTAGCTATAAATAAAAAACTAGAAAACTAGTAGACTATAACTAAGCTACTAGAAAGCTAAGAACTAATAATTAGAAATAATATATTAATTATATACACATAACTAAACTAGAGGAAATATGAAAATAAGTTATATATAAATATATATATTAATAGTAATTAGATACTAGTACTTATAGACAGTAGAGCTAGTAAAATACTTATATTAAATAAATAAATATAAAGATACTAGATACTAACTAGAGTTTTAGATAAACCTATATAAGTAAAACACATAAATAATAGTCTAGTAGTATTTAAAGAAAGTCTAATTAATCTTAAAATACGGAATATAACTATTAAGGTAGTAGGTTACACAGATAACTGTTATATTAAAATTATAAATCTAGATAATAAAGATTTTATCTTAGGATAGGATTAGCTAGCATAATAGAACCTAATAATTAACTAGAAAATAAAGTTTATAGGAACTAGAAGGGACGACTATAGATAAATAAAAGCTATAATATAGATAAAAAAAATAATACTTCACGACACCACGTTTATTATACTAGATAAATACTAAAAGAAATTTAGAGAATAGTTCTTTAAAAAAGCTAAAGACTAATTACTAGAATATTAGAACTAAGACCATAAAATTACGCTTAAGGAAGAAATGGATTTAAAACTAGGATTATTATACCAAGTACCCATACACCAGCAGGAGGAATTACGAAAATTCTTATAAAAAAATTAATAAAAGGGATATATATAAACTAGTTAAAGTAAAATAACTTCACTAATACTTTTTATACTAAAAAAAAATAGAAAACTAAGATTATATATTAATTATAGACACCTTAATAAAGCTATAGTTAAGAATTATTACTTTATACTACTAATATTAGAACTTATAAATAAACTAAATAGAGCTAAATAGTTTAGCCTTTTTAATATTAAGAATAAATACTATTAGATATAAATAGCTAAAGAATACGAATAGATAATAGTATTTAAAATAAAATACGGATTATTTAAATACCTAGTTATACTAATAGGACTCACTAATATACTAGTAATATTCTAGATAATTATTAACTATATGCTAAGGGAATACCTAGACGTATTTATAATAGTATATCTTAATAACATATTTGTATATATAAATAGAATGCTAAAAGAACACGTTAAGTATACTAAAAGAGTATTATAAAAGCTTAAAGAACACTAACTATATATTTAAACAGAGAAATGTGTGTTCTATAGGATAGAAATTAAGTTCTTAAAATACCTAGTATTTCAAAACGGAATAGTAGTTAATCCTGATAAGATAAAAAATATACTATCTTAGCCTATACTAATAAACACTAAAGAAGTTTATTCTTTTCTTGGATTTATAGGATTTTACTAATAGTTTATTAAGAACTACTTAAAAATCACAGCACTCTTAACAGAATTACTAAAAAAGAATTAATAATTTAAGTAGAAGCAACAAGAAAAGAACGCTTTTATAATATTAAAAGAAATATTCTAATAACTACTAATATTAAAAATGTTTAACTTATGACTTTAAATAGAGATATATATAGATATATTAAATGAAGCTATAAAAGCCATCCTATTATAGATATAAAATAATAAATATAAATATCTAGTAAATTTCTTATCTTACAAACTTACAACTGCTGAGTTGAATTACGATATTTATAATAAAAAACTATTAGTAATAGTTTAAGTATTTAAGAAATAGAGATATTACTTAGAAGAAACTAAGTACTAAATTATTATATATTTAGACCACAAAAATCTGACGGCATTTATAATAATAAAGAAATTAAATTAATAATAAGTTAGATAATAGGAATTAGTTTCTACATTCGACTTTTAAATATTTTATAAATTAGGAAAAGAAAATATAGTGGCTAATACACTCAGTTAATAAGCAGACTATATAAGAGATATACTAGAAATTTATAATATAATACTTAGATAAAGACTAAACGGATTTTTAGAAAGCTTATAAATAGATATTAAGATAGTAGTTATTATAGAAAATATATAGTAAAAATAGATTAGAGAACACAACCACGAACGACTATAATAATATAAAATAGGAACTATTTTCGTACTAGAAGTATTATAGGCTAAACTTATTAAAGACTAACATTCAGCTAAAATATATAGACATTAAGGAATTAAAAAAACTATGGAACGGATCAACAGGCATTTTTAGATTCTAGGAATATAAAAAAAGGTCTGAATTATTCTCTTAAAATGTATTAAGTGCAAGAAGAATAAAGTATTAAGATATAAGAAATATAGACTTATGTAACTAATTCCTTTACCAGACCTACTATAGAAATTAGTTATAATAGACTTTATTACGGGAATACTAATAATAACTACCTTTAGAGATTAATAGTATGACATGATACTAGTTATAGTAGATTAACTTATAAAATACGTATACTTTAAATTAACACATATAGAGGTTAAAGTAGATGAATTAGTGATATTACTAATTAAACTCTTAATTACGCGACATGAATTACTATAGGAATTTATTATAGATAAAGACAAATTGTTTATGTTAATATTTTAAAAGATGTTTATAGAAAAGCTAGGGGCTAAGCATTACCTCTTAACAGTATTTTACCTATAAATAGATAGATAAATAGAATGGATAAACCAGACATTAGAATAATACCTATGAATATATATTAATGAATAATAAGACAATTGGATTAATTTACTACTAATGGCTGAGTTTATATACAACTCTGTAAAGTCATTAACTACAGGAAGATTACTATTCTTTGTGAACTATAGTTATGAGCCTACGGCTTATCGAGAACCACGAAGACTAAATAAGATATCAGAATCAGTAAGAATAAAGGTCAAGAAGTTGCAATAACTTTATTAAGAAATAGTAGGAAAGATTACCCAGAGGGGGGGCCCTCAGTAAGTAACAGAAAGATAAATTTAGAATTAAGGGACTAACCTTTAAGGAGGGGGATAAAGTTTTCCTACTATGAAAAAATTTAGAAATAAAACGACCATCGGAAAAACTGGATCACATTAAGTTAGAACTATTTAAGGTTAAAAGATAGATAGGATTTATGAATTATAAACTACAACTACCTAAGGACACGCAGATTCACCTAGTTTTTCATGTTTTATTACTAGAACCAGTATTATAAAATGCTAAACTTTAGACAAGACTTAAACTTGAAGGAGACACAACTGAGTATGAAGTCTAGCAGATTCTAGACTACCAGCGGTTTGGACGTTAGTGGAAGTACTTAGTTAGATAGAAGGGTTATAAACCAGAGAACGATATATGGGAACTAATTAGGAACCTGAAGAATAGTTCGGAGCTGATTAACCAGTACTATCGGACGGGCTAGGAAGGGCTTACTCTAAGGCTATATTCTAAGAAGAGAACGAATACAGTGCATTCCAATTAAAACTGAAGAATAAGGAGGGTGAAGTGACAGGCTAGGAAGAAACGTAAACTATAGGTTATGGTGTGTGAATTTCTTGATTCTGAGAATAAGCCTCTTCCTCTTTAAGAGCTTGGACCTTACGGATTGAGATTATCTCTTAATCAAACATTTCCTTCTCTTTGGAATCTATTTTTGTAAGCTTATAATGAAGACGGAGGGTATGAGAACGTGCTTCTAGGGCGTCCTTCTTAGCCTTCTCAAGCTAACAACGGAGTTTTTTCTTATCATGATTAAGATGATTTTACTCTGGTTGCGAAACAATCAGATCGCACTTCACGTTGCAATTGTTATAAACTAAGTAATGACTAGAACTCAGGTTTACAAGGCAATTATCGCCTCAGCGGGAACAGTTCGAGTAAGGTGTCGGTATGTGATGAGGTTCGTTACGGATCCAAGAAGCTAGGCGGTGAGCACGTATTAGAGACGACTTAAGACGTGTCATCATTAGGAAGCTGGGCAGGGAAAAAAGAAAGTTAAGGGTCTTATAGTCTGGAATACAGAGTAGAAGACCTGCTGCCTTTATACTGCTTATAGAAGGGAGAAACTATCTTCCGAGACGAAGACTTAGAAGAGGGGGATAATGTTATGGACGGTAACAAAAAGGCAACTGCACCTAAAGAGCTAAAGGAACTGGTAATAATAGCTAATAAAGCTCTTAAATGGAAACGTATGTTCGAGCTTGAAAGGAAGAACTGTAAGTGGGCACGGGACGCATTGGCGTAAGCTAAGGTAAGGGCCAAGAAGTGAGGATAGAGATACGGAGCTATGTGGACGGATTTGGAGCATCCACTTACGTGACAAGATAAGGCTTGGCAGCTAGAGATGTTAGAGGGAGCTAGAGGCTCTGATATCTTTAATAGCCTCTAACAGTATCTAATATACTGTGTAGCAGTATATAATGTACGCACGGAGGATTTGCTATAAGTATAAAGCATTGAATAGTTTACGGTTACTTTTAATTCTTTATAGTTACTCTAAAATTAAGATTTATATCTTAAGTGAAATAGTTTAATACTATTCTATTAAATCTTAACTTATTATATTGCTTCTTTTTATTTCTACTGAGTTAACTAACTTCTACTAAGTCTAATAAGCTATCTAATCTAGAAGTAAGAGAACTAATTAATTATTATAATAATTAATTAAATAGCTTATTACTAGCATAATTTATATTAGTAAGTTAGCAACTTATAACACCTATAGGATATTAATTTTAGAAAAGTATTATATTCTCTTTAAATTATTTAATAGTTTCTTAATTAGTAGTAATAAGTAATAGTTCTTTACTATAATCTTATTTAGTATATAATAGTTAATATAAAATTAAAGTCCTTTATCTATCTTTTTTATAAATAGAACTGGAAATATAGTTAGAGAGTTACTAGAGTAAATAAATTCTTTTTAAAAGTTCTTATTAAGCTATTTTTAAAGTACTTATAGCTTTATATAAAATATTAGATATAGATAGCTAAAGAACAGGGTTTTTTCTTTTATTAGCTAAATATTATAGTTATATAAGTAATACAGTAACAAGTTTTCAGCTTCTTCTAATAAAAAAAATTAATAAAACTAAAATAGAAATTTCTAGATATTAGGTAGAAGCTTTTTTTATAGGTTTATATTCTTAATTATAATAAAAGCTTACTTAATATCCTTTATAAAGATAGTAAATAAATAGTAGCTACTATAATAAGTATATATAATATAGGCTTTTAGAATTATAAAATAGATATTTAGCTTCTTATAGTCCTTCTAGTTATAGTAGAATTTAGAAATTAATTTTTATAAAATAGAGATAACCCTATAAGTCCGTGCTAGAATAAATAGAATTTTATAATAGTTATAATAAAATAAGTTATTAAATATAAGAGTGTTTATAGCTTAGTTAATTTAAAAATTATAATATTATAACTAGTATACTCTTAGTATAATAGAATATAACCTTAAGATAATTATAAACAGGTAGATTATTTTAGTATAATTATTAATATAAAGTTTTATAATAATATATAAAACAACAGGTCCACTGTAGAAGTTAGTTTTATTTATAATATTAAAATAGAATAGTCTCTTTAGCTGTTTTAGATAAAAGTTTATAGAAATAGCCTAATTTTAGTTAATAAAGTCTTTTTTAGCTCTATTATTAATAAAACTATAGATAATAGCAATATAGCTAGTAAACTACATTAGATATTTAATAGTAGTAAAAATTAGTTTAATAAATAGTATAAAAATACAGATTTATAAATTAAGCTTTTTCTTAATTAATATTTTATAAATAGTAATAGTAAAGATCTTATAAAAGTATAGTTCTAAAGCTAAGACATAACTTAACTATAGCTTAAGACTTTTATTAGACTATATAATAGAAATATAATAGAATATAAAAGCAGATAAAAAAGTAAATAAAAGATAAAAATAGTAAGCTAAATAGTATATAAATAAAGATACTTTAAAACTAGCAGGTATTAGAGTAAAAGTAGTAAGTAATAAAATAACTTTTTAAATTATAATAATAGTATTCACAGCGTTTCTTACAGCCTTAGCTTAAAAAATTTAGTTAATAATAACAGCTTAAATCTATAAGTTTAGTAGTAGAAATAATAAAAATAACTATTAGTAAAAAAATAGTATATTTCTAAATTATAAGCTAAAGATTATAGGTCTTATAGCTACTTATAAAAGTAATCAAGTTATAATAATAATAGTAATTTTTAAAGTTTTATAGATAATAGATTAGTAGATAGTACTAATAGTTTAATAATAAATTATAAAGTAATATATTTTATAATTCCTTAGAAATAGCATTCTCTAGAAAAATTAGTAGAGAGTTTTTAAATAAGCTAAATTTAAAAGCTAACTATTAAAATTCTATTAAAAAAATACTAAATTCTTAGTTCTTCTAATACAGTTTAAATAGATTTTGTTAAGTATTATAAGTTTAATTTAGGTTTCTATAAACTTACTCTAAGATTTCTAGTATTATAAAGTAGTCTAGTAAATAGTAAATACTATTAGTAATATATAAAAGAACTTACTTATATAGTATATTTTTAAGTCATTTATTTACGTAGGCCATATAGAATTTAGTAGTAGAAAAATAATCTTAATTTATAATTATTTTTATATAAATTTATGCTGTAAAGTATTAAAAATTATTTTAATTACTACTAAACCTATTAGAGTTAAATAGGTATTTAGAAAGAGTATAAGTCAAGAACAGAATAAAGATAAATAAAAAAAGAATAATTATAAGTAGTTTAGTTTTAGTTAAAACAGTAATAGAGATAAAAATAAAGATAAAAGTAAAAATATTAAAACAAATAAAGACAGTAAAGATAGTAAAAATAGTAGATATTAAACTTCTAAACTATAGCTATATATATAAGTCTGTAATTTATTTTTAGACTTTTTATAACTCTTTTTTCTAATAGCTATAAACTTCTTTAAGTATTATAACTTATTTATAAAGGTTTACTATCCCTGCTATAATAGCAATAAATTACTATAATTAATTTTTATAAATACTATAAAAAACTATAATATAGTCTAGCTATTTTTATAATTATTTTTATATAAATTATAGGAATTTATCTTTATTTTATAGAACTAGCAGGAGTTGCGAAGCTAATATATAAGAATAAAACTATATAATATTAAAAGGTAATAAAGTATAAATAATATTAGTAACTATAATAATAATATATAATATAAAATTAATTATAAAACGTAGTTTATAAAGCTACGTATAAAGACTATAAATAGAATATATACAAAGTTTTAGAAATAAAAGGGCCTGTATAGTTTATATAGAAACTTTATATAGTATTTAATTTAAATAAACTTAAAAATTACAGTTCCTATAAAACTATATTGTAATAATTTTAGGAAATATTTCTTATAAAAGAGTTTATAGTGCCGTATGTTGTTTTAATACTAGCTAATTTTTTTTTTCTATAGTATTTACATTCTAATATATATTTCTTTTAATTTTATTATTAATATAAGTGGTTTTACTAGTAGTCTTTATTTTTTTTTATATTAACTATAGTATTTAGGGCTTCTAGAATTTGTTTATTAGGTTTTTATTTCTTTACTATTTTTTATATGCTTTTTGTTTTTTTGGTCTCCCTATTTAGATTAAATATATTATCTATATACACGTTTTTTTTATATAGTTAACTAACCTATAGATCTAATATTTCTAATTCTTTAATTATTAAAAGATATTAGTATCTTTAATTTATATAATAGGTAAAGGTGTTTTTGCTTTATTATACTTACTATCTTCACTTTTTAGCTTAATTCCCTATTTTAATTAAGTTAGTTCTTTTCTTAATTCTCAGAAATATATAGTTTCCCTTATTAAATTTTTATAAGAAACTAAGATACTACTCTTTTTATAAGACTATTATATTATAAAAACGGTACTTACTTTAACTAGTTTTTTAAATTATAAAACCCTTCTTCTAGCATAATTTCCTAATGCTTGGTTTTATAATTTATGTTTAAATATTAGTCTAATCTATAGATTTAACATGTATTTCTATTTAACTACTATTAAATAGTTATTATTATGATTTTAAAAGCCTTATATATTAAAAATTAAATTTTCTAGAATAGTTATTTTTCTTTATTAATTTCTTAAAGTATAAAGTTCTTTACTTTTGTACTTACTACGTAGTATTATTTTTTTATTACTTTTTATAATACTTTCTTAAATCTTTACTAACTACTTATGAGTTTGTACTTTGTTTTTTAATGCTATTTCTTATAATTTCTTTTATAATACCTATTAGATTTATAAATCTAATACTAATTATTATTAAGTTTTTTACTAATAACTTTAACTAATAAGGTTCTATTTTACTATAAGTTTTATTTTATAGGCTTAGATTTCATTCTAACTATTATAATTTTTAATTTCTTATTTAGGTATTCTTTTATAAAGTGTCTAATATTACTATATTTTAGACATACTTTTTTATTAAGTTACTTATAATATTTTTAAGTTATAAGCTATTTCTTTAGCTTTTTCTTTTATAATAACTTTTTAATTTAGACTTTATTAACATTTATTTTGTTATAAGTCTATTCTTATTATGTTATTATTTTCTTTTTTTTATAATTATTATTTAACTCTTTTTATATTCTAGTTTATACTTATACTGCTAATTATCTATACATATAATAAACTCTATAAAGGCTTAAAGATTATTTAGTTAAGTTCTTTTAGCTAGCTTATTTTTAACTTAATTTTTAAGTCTAGTGTAGTAAGCTACTATTAATGGGGTATTATCTTAATTAATTTATAACTATAGCTATTAAAATTCTATAATATATACTAAAACTAATTTTATTTATTATAAGTTTTATATCTTTTGTTCTGCAGAGTGTTTTTATTAATTTCTTTAAAAACTACTATAATTTATTAAATAAAGTTATTATAACTTCTAAATACTCTTTTAGTTTTATTTAATATTTTTAATATGTTATTTTCTTTTTTTATATAATTTTTAGCTAAGGGCTTAAACTAGTCTATAGCTTTATTTTCTATATATATTCTTACTACTAGAATTTTATTTTATTTTTTAAAAAAAGTAGCTTTATTAAATTGAGTATACATTTCTATTTTTATAAGAAATTTTTTAAAATATTTTCTTATATTATTAAATTTTTTAAATAGCTATACTTTAGTACTTAAGCATATACTTATATATTTATCTAATTCTTAAGTTTAAGAACTATTTATTATAGCTTTATAATCTATACTTATTATTACTGTATAATTTAAGCTATAAATAATACTAGTACTAAAGCTAAATTACTTAAGCCTATTATTATTATATACTATTTATATAACTTATAAATACTTATAGTGTTATAGTTTATTATAGGCTTAAGAAAAGACTTTTAGTAAATAATTTTTTTATTAGTTTCTTTTATAGCTTCTATGTATCTAAGGCTATTATATAATAGTATATCATATAGTTTTTACTACTAACATTATAAAAACATAGTATATAAGTTTTTTTAACATAATAAGTATGTATACAACTTATGTTAGAGTTTTAGTAATTATATAAAGTTATATAATAACTTACTAACACAATATTCTAATAATATAAAAATGTAATAAAGTAATAGTCTAATTAATTTATTATATAACAAATTTCAGAAAATTACTTTAAAATAAGGAAATAAGTATTAAAAAAAAATGTCTAAAAGCTAAAGAAGACGCTCTTTATATAGTAAATTCTTTACTTATAATTTATTAATATTTAAAGTTATTATGGCTACTTAATCTCTATTAAACTTAATTACTTATATTATACTTATAACTATATATGTAAGATGTTATGTACTTTTTATTATTAGTTTTATTAATTACTTTAATAACGTTAGCTAGAAGCCCTGTTTTTTGTTTAGTTTTATAAAGTATTTATTTTACTTTTATTCTAGCTTTATGTTTCTATGCATGCTTTTTTACTAATATTTAGTAATTTTCTTTTAGTTAGTTTACTATCTCTTATCTATAATTATTACTTATAATAAACTTTTATTTATTATTAACTATAATATTATACTACCATATCTATATAAAGAGGGCACAATAAAGTGTAAAAAAATAGCTTTTAGTTTAAGTATAATTAAAAAAGTATATAATTTATTTTTACTTACTTAGTTTTAGCACTTAGTGCCTGGGTTTACTTAATTTTATAAAATTTTAAATAAGTTTAACTAGTAGAAAAGTCGTTATAAGTTATTAAATAAAAGAGTATAGTATAGTAAAGAAAATTATAAAGAATCTTAAAATAGAAATACTTAGAAAAAGTAATAAATATTAAGTAAGTAGTAATACCATTTATAGTAGTACTATCTATAATTACTATATTTTAAGGTAATTTATATTACATAAAAAAAAGCAACGTAAAAAGTAAGTAGAATTAAAAAAGATAGAAAAAGTATAAGATTATTAAATAATTATAAAAAAAAGTTTAAGCTTTTTATGCTTTAGTAGTAGCTAAATTAAGCTAGTTAGTATAATAATATTAAAGTTATTTAAAGCCTAAAAGCTCTAAATTTTCTACTTAAGTTATATACTTAATAGCTAGCTAATACTATAAGCTATATAAAATAAAGCTTTTAGTTTACTTTAATTAAATATTTTACAAAATAGCAAAAAGAAAACCTATGTTTATATAAAGATTTATATAGACAGAAAGTTTAGTAAGGTATTTAACTAAAATTAGTTAATAGTTAAAAAAAATAAGCTTTTTTATAGTACCTACTATACTACTAAATTTAGCTAATTAAGCTAGTTAAGCTAGCCTTAATTTAGACTAAATAGTTATAGTTATTATTATTATTATATATAATTATGTAAAGCTGCTAGCTTTATGTAGTCCTACTAGTAGCTAAGTCTCTCTAATTACATAACTTATTTTTTTGGGATTTTTGTAACAATGAGTACATTATTATTATTATTATTATTATTATTATAAGTTTTATTAACTGTATAGAGCAGCTTGCCTTATGTAGCCCTACTACTAGCTAAGCCGTACTAATTACATGAACACTCTTATTAAGGGATTCTTGATTCATTCAACAGCCCACTATTGTGTTAACCTTGACTTTACAATTCACAAGCTACTGGGAGTTTGCGTGTTAATTCCTTGATTAAGAGCCTAGCCTCTCTGTCTTTAGAGCATACTTAACAACTGTCTAGACCATCGTCATGTTCGGCTTCCACTTTTCTATTGGTCCGTCGGGGCTCGACCCATTAGGGTTTATGTAAGACGATCTTCCCCCTAGCATATACGACAGATCACTGTTACGTTCTTTCCCTTCTCGGATCATATCTTTGCAGAGGTGTTGATATTGTTGGCAATGTAATAGAAAATGTCGCGTGTCTTCTTTCGCTTGACCGCATCCACGCATATCGCTCTCCTCGGCTCCGATTATCGCCAGGAAGCTCCGGAGTTTGGAGTGACCCGTTTGAAGTTGAGCTAGTGTAAACCTGCGCACGCCAGGGAGTCGCTGATCGCGTTCTTCTTATTTTTGATAGCAAAATAAGTCAGCCCCCACGGGGAATGCAAGGCCCCGAAGCTTCCTGACATCTCTCCCCCCGAATTGAAGCGGTTCAAGAGCTCAAAAGGGTATGGCCATAGCGAGTCGGCCATCCTCCCTACTTGTGGTGGCGACACCTAGCTCTCTATAAATTTAATTACCGTTCCATATCACTTGTAAGCATATTTACGCAGCTAGATTTTACGATACCATCCCCATCCATAATCTACTATTGTGGATCATTCAAGCATGTCTCGAAGCGCGCGGATTCGGGCACACTCTATGTGTGTAAGTTGGCGAGGATAAGTGAAGTTTAATCTATAGTTGCTACCCGGCCCATTAGGGTTCGGAGGAAGAGGCAAACTGTCGTTAAAGGCAGTGGGATAGACCTATGTGGAGCAAGGAAGGCGAGACGGGAAGAGAGGAAGGAACTTAAAAAGAAGACCAATGAACTGCAAGAGAGGGCGAGAGCTCAGGAGGAGAAGACCAGCAGCCTGCTAGGGGAACTGGAGTGCAATAAGTCAGCGCCGAATACTCTGATGGAACCTCCTTGCAAATTTCCTGTTCCCATTTCCTTAACTTTACATTACTATAATCATACTTCAGTCTTCGAGTGGTGTTTCTAACCAACCACTTCAGTGGTCTTCTATTCATTAAATCACACTTTAACCCCACCGAGATACCTTCTGGTATCAAACCATTGCCCCTGCAGCGCCCCGCAGGGAAGGTAGACCTGGTATGCTATAGGGGACTCCACTGCGAGAAAACCGTCTTGTCTTCTGTTCGTTTCGCCACTCGATCTCCGCCTCGTACAGGTGAGAATAACGAATAAGGAAACCAGGGTGAATCGTCTCCTGTGTACCATTGCTCATTGCAACTATTGCCGGAAACGCGACCAAAGTCACCTCCTCTTGATCTTCGGGATCTGAAACTTCGGCATTCATGCTCTGTTGGTGCTTGTGGCTAGGTACAGGATGATCGCGCCATGATCCTGGACATGACTCGTAGTCGAGAGTGGCAATAACCTTCTGTCGGCTCCATCGTGATTTGACCCAGCAATTTGTGGCCTCTGTCATCAAGCTTTTGACGTCAGACTTCAATTCCGTGCGAGGTTTCAAGAGAAGTAAGGTCCCAAATGCTTCCAGGATCCATTTCACAATCAGCTGGAGTTCTATGTCCTGTGGTGGATTCCCGCTTGGTGCTGACAGTAATATTGCTCGGCATAGCGCTTCCTTCCTCTCGTCTTGTTCAATTAATTCAGACAGAATAACATCAAGGCCAGCCTGTGCGAGGGGTGGCGGGGTCGCCGTGAATATCCACCGTACAAATACGAGGGTGAACACATTCAACATAACAGCGTTGCGTGCAAGTTTAGCTGCAAATGAGTTTATCAGCGGAATAGGAATCGACCCAGATGGTCGATGTAAAAAGCTGCATGCTTTTTAGGTCCACTTGTCGTGCTCCTAGTAACGCAAGACCGTCATTAGCTGGTCAAGATGTTATAAAACGCTGCCAACGAACCTCAAACGACTTAGTCAAGGTATCAAGTGAAAAGTACCTCTTCACTAAATTGTGTGTGCGTTCCCATATTTTCGCCATATCTTTAGAGCTAGACGGACAGCTGATAAGCAATACAATCTAGTAGACATTATAGGAATGGTTCCATACAATTTGCTCAGGTCCAGATTAACAAGATTCGCTTTATAGGTAGCGTACTCTTCTACTTCAGTCCGAGTCATCCTCAGCCGGTTAGCCACATCCTCCTTCTCTTTCAGTGCCTGCTGCAGTTTGGTATTCAGATTATTTTTTTCCTTTAGTATCTCAGCTTTCTCTAATTTCATCCGAATAACCTCTTTCTGTCCTCCGTGAGCCATTACTGTGATAGCCGAGTCTAGTTCTTTAATCTTTTCATCTTTTTTCCTGATCTCGGCTTCCTTTAAGGAGAGAGTTTTCTTCACCTCTGCTCCTTCCGCATAGAGCGACTGATACTTGAGGAAATCTTTTGCTGATTGGGTGAGACAAAGAAGCGCCTCGGCTGGTGCATCAGTCTGATCCCCCTGGGATGCAGAGTTAGGTGTAATTTCTGAAGGGTCGGTCATTGCTCAGGTCTTTCAAGATTGTGTACTATTAGTACTATTTGCGATTCTAAACTTCGCTCTAAAATCATGAGGATATGCGAGAAGACGGATAGTCGTGCCTGGTCGGTTCGCGTCCTTGTGATTGCGCTCTTTAGGCTACCATTCCGAGGCTCCGTGGAATATATTGATACCCTTCATCACACCAACTACCTACATGTTTATGTAACCCGTCGCCTACGTGTCGTTTGATCATTGCAGGTGATACAAGTGGGGTAAGAAGACGTGCGTCCGCCTTGGCATGCGTGAAATACTCGGTCCAATGCCTCGTTATCCCGCCCGGTCTAGAGGCTATGCTCTTCAACGAATAAGGTTAAGCAGAAAATTCAGGTTCACGCCGCATTTGAGTAAGCTCACAGATTGAGAACCAATGTCAAGCTTGGAAGAATCACTCACCGATTCCAGCGCATCACTCTTCGTGGTCGTGGAGATCCATGCATATGCTGATATTATTCATAGCGCAGCGACGCTCCGTTTCCTGGTTCCGACTTCCTAACTGAAGTAACGTATGGTTCAACTTTGGAGACCCATATCGGTGTCACGAAATACATCGAGCTCTATAAGCAGGAATGGAGACGTCTCATAGAATCGCAAAACCGAGCCGACATGCTCAAACCAACGCTACCAGCCACAGTTCCTTCCCATTCAGGTAAGGTGTGTCTAGCGTGGGGGGGGAGGGGGGGTTGCTGAGTCAATTAAAGAGCGCCAGGACCTCTCAAACACCAACTAGTTCTAACGGCGTCAGTACTGTAAAGTTCAAGGAATTTAGCGGGTTTCTGCGGTCACTTTGTGGAAGGGATATCATGATAGAAAGCAATAAGCAACTCTTCCGATACTAGTCGTGACGGGTGATCTTCCGCCATGATCTTCCGCTTTGCGATAACAACATGTTCTAATAGCTTGACCGCCTCCTTGGCCTGTCCGTTTGCTTGGTATGCTCCGGCGAGCACGTGCTGCTTGCCCGATCGCCATTGTATTGTTCTAGCAGGTAGTTCTGCATCCCATCATCCATCACCTGAGGAATAGGCACCTGGCGCTCCTTACGCGCCAAAGGATCGCAGATGTACACTATCGTCATGATAGGCTTGTAAACCTCTTGAAAGCGCTTGCTAATAATATCCTTGATCCTCTCTGACGGCAATGAGGAGGTGTAGATAGTCTCATTGAGTAGGAATTGAAAATATGCGAAGATCCGTGATGCGCGAGGGCGTACGCCCTCAAGGGCAATTGCCACCTGTAGAAATGGCTCTAAGAACTTTTTGAGGGCTTGAAGCTGCTCCCAGAATCGATAACTTTGTACAATCGACTGTATACGATTAAATCTAGCCTTTTACTCCTTTGTAGGTTTGCTTGGTAAGCAATCCTCAGGCCTACGCATGGCAATCTCGATATAATCGCGATTCTCGATGAGGTTCTTCACAGTATTGTATTTCCCTTGCCATCGCGTTCGGCCAGGCATTTGCAACGCAGGGCGGGGCTGGGCTTATTGGTGTTTTTTGTTTAAATGAGAGAAAGTACGAGAAAGCGACTCTCTTAGAAGCGGAGAATCAGAGAGTGAAGGGTTTTTGAATCAACCAACGCGCCGACATTACTCGCCTATTGCCTGTACTAGAATCCGTACGTCGGTCAAAGAAGACGAGAAAAGTGTATCCGCGCCTATAGCTGAAGCCAGCTTCTCCAAGCTCGTTAGGCAGCCCCTTTCCGTCTGCTCAACGCCTCCATGGTGCAACACGATCCTCCATCATACAAAAGATTCCAAGCAAAGATACTCTTTCTTTTTGGAATGAATGTGCCAGTAGTTCGTTAATAATGTATTCGTTCCTTCTACGAACTGTTGCAGCCTAACCCAACCATCATTATGATCCCTTTCTCTAGCATCCTCGTCCTTGGCTTTGCACCGACGACATACCCAAATCTTTCCCTAGATGTGCCATTCCTGCGAACATCGATCTTCTTATATGCAGATGCCATGCGAACGGCATGATGACGGGTAGCAGCTGTCAATATATCGTGTGCACCGAGTATCGACAAAATCGGCACCCAATATGGAGTCCTCACGCGATGTTCATGGATTCGTCGTGCCTCCGACACCTCCCCGGTCTCATTCATTCCAATCAGATGCGGACGGTGCGCAGTTTGACTCCCAGGCCGATTCACAGAGATCTTTTTACGCCGAATCGGTCGCGACGGAGATCACCAGTTCCGAGCGTAGTTCGGGCCGATCCTCTAGGAAGCTTGTGGAGGACCCCTTTACCGATCGATGAACCTAGCCGCGAACAATATCTATTTGCGGTCCCCAATTCCCTGAGTCTATCGCCAGGCTCGTTGACCAGGTCCGCAGAGAGCGTGATTCCCCGGGCCCATGTCTTGATGAAATCGCTCAAGACACGGGCTTGGAAAACCTTGAGATGGGCACCGGGGAGCCCGATGTGGAAGACTACTTCAAAGGTAAGATGTTCCCCAAGTCGGAACCATTAGACAGCCTAAAACGTGTCGACAAAAACCCGATGGCCAAACAAGTTGTCCCTAATACCGGATCAACTCTTAAAGTCAGCACTCCTGTACCTGACATGCTTTATGGATACCGCCGTCACGGAGCACTTGCCCAACAACAGGCCCAACTCATCTCCATGGGTGCTCAAATGGTAGCCAACAGTCAGGACTTGATCTACCCATTTTTTGTGATCGAGTTCAAGGCCGACGGACCTTCAAGGTCCGCAGGTTTATGGGTAGCGACGAATCAATGTCTTGGGGGCTCTGCGTCTTGTGTTCATATCGCCGAACGTCTCAATTGCCAGCTTAGACAGTGCAAGTGGGATGAGGTCCAACCGATTGACAGTGCCGCTTTCAGCGTTGCCATGAGTGGTACCGAGGCTCGACTCTACATCTCGTGGAAGCACAATGAGCTTGACTATTATACGCGGAAGGTTAAGAGCTTCCTACTTCAGGAGCCCGAACAATATGTGGAATTCCGCAAGTACGTCTTGAACATCCTCGACTGGGGGAAGGACAAGCGGCTGGAAGGGATTCGCGATACCTTAAGCAGCCTTTTGGAAGAGAGCAGAAAGAGGGTGTCTCAGGTGGCGAAGTCACGCCCACCGCCTTCTGATGGTTCCACGACCCGCAGTGGTAAGAAGCGGAAACCTTCATCATCGCGCGGAAGTAGCGGAAGCAGCGGAGCAAGTGAGACTTATTGGAAATGGGATGATAGGTACAGACAACACTACCATGCGAATGCAGATGGAAGTATTACTTGGGCAGAGCAAGGGGCCTCATCGCAATAGAGGAGCAGCAAGTGATGTTTATTGGCTTCGGAACTACTCTTAGAGTAATGCTAGGTTGTTAATCGATCTTGTATCCACTGTGCCAGATCAGATCGACTAATATTTGCGATGGTTGTGATACTTGCCGTGGACGTACTGTCCCGCCCGACCTAAACTGGGGCTGAGAGAACGGGCGCACAGCCCATTCCCAGAATTTGATTTCGATCCTTTAGAGTTTGTCTACATCGACGGATCTGTCAGCGAGGTCAGTTGGTGAAGGAAGCTCTATCGTATTCATCCTATAACGTACTAGCTAAGAAAAGTAGAGTTTCAATAGAACCGGCTTGAGTCTTGTGAGCAAGCAGGTGGGGAATTGAGGAGCATCTTCATCAATTGACAACTGAGTAGAGCTATCCTATATATAAATAACGAGTGGAATGTACTAGAAGGCGGATTTGTAATCTTTACAACGATCGACAGTGGGGTCGACAAAAAGGGGGATCAGTGGCGTTGCTCGGTTACAAGTCTGAACGATCACCCGAAACCTAGTGCAGGGGAAGAATTGATATCTTGTATAATTAGAGACAAGATGCCGTCTCCTGTTCAAAGTCTATGTTTAGCTCGTTCTCAAGAACAAGTTACGCGCGATAATTAGGTTGTAAGCTCTAACAGGCTTAAAAACCAGCTTTAATCTATTAAACAACTTAGAGGCTACAAAAGCGGCTGAAGAAGAAAGTTGGGATTGCGGTCGTTTTCAGCTTCGGACTATTACGTGTCATCCAAACTATTGATTCCCACCTTACTTGCTCTGCTTTGGGCGGCTTCTTTTTGCACTCTTCGTTGCTAGCGACGGTGCCTCTGGCTCTTGGGGCTCTCTTAAGGGAGGCGTTGGCATCTGCGTTGGCTTGGGGGTCCTTTAATGGGGACGCTTGATGCTATCTAAGGATACCGCGATCGCGGTACACAATCGTTGTTCTCTTTCCGCAATTCTAGTGCTGCGGCGAAGGGGTTTGGTGGCTGTAGAAGGTTGTAGAGTGTCTAGTGTAAACTTCTTGTTACTTCGTAGCGAAGGGCCTGAGTTGGAAAAATTGCCAGCTTTCACACCTCGTCCTCCCTTGTCTGCCAACCTAGTTCGTTTCCTTTCTCCTCTCACCGTCCCCGCTGCAGCGGTCTTGGGGCCATGTAGCCCTCCGGTTGCTGCCGTTGTATCCACAGACTCAGATGTCTTGCGGTCGGAGAGACCCCTGTTTTGACCGTTATGTCTTGACCGCTTAGAAGGCCGTTTATCGTCATCCGTGTCATGGCTACGGCGCTTACGTCTCTCACCTCCTTGGGAAGTGGAGGCTATGCGCATTCTGCGGTCCGAGGCTGTGGGGTTCTCCCCGCCATCACTGCTTCCCTCACTAGGTTCGTCGGCTCGATTGAGTTTCAGTCCACTCCTGCGACCCCTCCCGTCCCAGTCGTTTCTGATCGTGTCGATTTGCTTCAATTCAAGCTCGATTTAAAGGGAGTTGCTGTAGCATCCATCGTAGGAGTATAGTATGACGCTCTACATCTTCCTTAGCGATCCGGATATTCTTTGTTCCCTCAGTGAATCCGTAGATGAGATTATGTCGCCTTTTAATCGAATCATACTCGTTCACTACTGCATCCAGCTTAGATTGCGCTTCTAGCAGCCTTTTCTGGGACTCCTTTGGGGAGCGATTAACGCGCCGTGGTTCCGAAATGGCTTTTCAGGCCAACATCACGGCCGATTTCGCAGATTCCACAGCCGCCTCAGCCATTTCTCTTTCGCTCCGCTCTACAAACCCAGATTCAATACTGCATATAAACTCCCGCGTCTCAAAATGCCTCAATACCTTCGCGTCAACGAGCTTCTTCCAAGCGTCGTCAAGCCATTTGCTGTTGACGCTTCGAAAGTGCATACTAGTCATACCACCAGTACTCATAGCCCAAGTATTCGATCCATGTCGTCAACTTGTCTTGCCGAGCCAGATCTTCGTCGAGCTGAAATGTCCGTGTGAACCCATGTTTTTTGAGCCGGTCCTTCACCGCTCTGACATATATGGGAAAGCGCCCTTGCTCTCCGATCGTGTGTTGTTGGCGCCCGACGAAAGATTCCCATGTCCTATATTGTCCTGAGACAATTACTATCTGCTCATCGCCATAGTCCTCCTTCTTGCGCCGCCAGAGATATTGCCAATCGTCTTCATCATCGATACCACGCCCCCCGATTCTGTACCCTGCAAACCTTCGATGCCTGCAGCCCTGTTCCCAATGATCTCGCCAATGATCATAAGCATTTTGCCCTCTCGCGAATCTTTGGAGCCTCCAGAAGTCTTTCCACCTCGACAATTGTGTTGTAAATACCTTCCAATCCTCTGGTTTACCGCGGTCCTGCCAAAACGATAGAATCTCGCAGTACTCTCCTAGGTTCTTGACGATATCCTCAAGAAGGCTAAGCGGGTGTGAGGGCCGGCCCCCGTCATTGACAAGTGCATGGTATGCCTCAGTCTGTCCGTGCAGACCTTTACGGTATACTTCCTCATCAGGTGTAGGTGGTAGAGTTGAGGGTCATGGAGGTCTTATTTGGCAGCATGAAGTTCTCATAAATATTGTCTTCAAAGGAATGATTTTGCATTAATTAGATTACTGAAGGTAATGACTGGTTAAATACATAATAATCAAATAGGCAGTAACGACATTACGAATCCCTAGTGATTTATAATGTCGTGGTGGCAAAGTGGTGGCAAAGTAGCAAGGTTGCCTATTCTAGTTTTACCAACAGAGGGAGAGGAGTTAGTTTCATCCCCGTATACAGGCGGTCGAGTCGGAGGAAAGGACGATTCCGGGGATGCTTCTTTGCTAGCGGATACTTGTAGAAGTCGTGCAGCTACTTGGTGTGGATCGACCAGACGGGACTACACCTTTTCGCTTGTGCAGCGCGCTCGATCCCTGCTCACAGCTATTAGAAGAGAGTCTGTACAAGGAGGATCGATTACCTTAATCTCTAAATGAAATTTTCGGGAAGATTCTCAGGATCTTCAACTTCGACCACTCTAGAGTTTGATGTCAGCTGGTCAGCAGGAGAGGAATTACATATAGCAGAAATACAAACACTAACCTTCCAGATTCCTCCAGGTATCGGTCAAGCTCTGCATCGCTAGAAGCAGCGAGATCACGAGCGAACAGCTTTGGGGACAGGGGTGGAAAGAATGTCATAGCGCACGTTGAGAGTACAAATTCTAAAGGTGGAGACCTTAGAGCGGCGGAAGTAAATATGTATTACCTCAGAAGGTCAGACCTTTTGCGTCACGTGCCGTGGGAGCTGATTCAGCTCCAACGCAGAAGGCCTGAGGACTGAGCGGAAAATTTGTATGAAGTTTACGTTATCCCCCATATAAAAAAGTGTCAAAAATCGCGCCAAGGCCAACTTCGCATTAAATTTCTCAACACAACAAACTATAAGTAAAAAATTGAAGCCTAAGGTAATCTAGATATTTATGTTGCGATTTTAAAACTATAAATAAAATTATAGTATAGTATAGTTATAATATAGAAATAGTGTGCTAAAAAAAAAAAAAATTAATATAATTTATTACGGATATGCCCTAGAGCAGGGTACGAAGGGATAACTCCGTATACGATCATGTAATAGCATGGTATCACATAATCACTATTAGTCAACAGATAGAGGGATATACCTGCCTGCTTCTATAGCCAGAGAATATCATTCAATCAACACACTTTATTTAACCTTAAGACCTGAGAGCCTTGTGCCTTGTTTTTGTAACAAATTTAAGTTTCTAAAAGCTTAAAGACTTAAGAAATATAAATTCTAGATTTATAAATACTATATAATTTAAATTAAAAATTAAAGCCTAAAGTAATATAAATATTTTTATACTAATATTATTAATATTTTATACTTGTATAATATAGAAATTATGTACTAAAGCTATAATTTTATACTTTTTATTTATATAGTAATTTAGCATTATTTCTAGTATACTCTATTTCCTTTTATTAAATACTTAGTATGTTGATATTATATTATATAACTATTTATACTAATATTTACTATATAGTTTAATTATTATTAACTTAAAATACGTGTTTATTATTTTTATATAATGTAGTTTAGTTACATTACTAATATTTTATATTAACTATAAAAAATAGTTACTTTTTTACTAATAATAGTATATTAAGAATGTAAAATATAAATAGACTTTTTAAAAATAGTAGTATATTAAGACTATAAAATACATAAAATTTATACTAATTACTAAAATAAATAGTAAAATATTTAATAATATAGTTATTTTAAACTTTTTTTTACTTTTATAAAAGTATGTGTAACTATTAAATTGTTATAGACTATAATAAAAATAAAAGTATAGCCAGAGAGACGTTACTATAAAAGATATAGTATAAAAAAATATATAAGTAATACTAAAGAGTAGAGACAAATTAGTAAAGATAGAACTTATAAATAAAATTACTTTATAGTAAGTTTAAGTTCTATAGGGAATAGTATTTAGATAAGTAAGCTAATTAGGTAATTTAATACAGCAAAATATAAAAAAGATAAGTATAAATAATAAAAATAAGAACTTATCTTCTTTTATTTTCTTTAATAGTATTTAATATACTTTTAATTAGTATATAATATACGCATAGAGGATCTACTATAAGTATAAGATATAAGATATTAGATAACTTATAGTTACTTTTAATTCTTTATAGTTACTCTAAAATTAAGATTCACACCTTAAGTGATATAGTTTAATACTATTTTATTAAATTCTAACTTATTATATTACTTTTTTCTATCTCTATTAAGTTATATAACTTCTACTAAGTCTAACAAGCTATCCGATCCGGAAGCAAGGGAACTAATTAACGTTATATAATTAATTAAACAGCTAGTTACCAGTATAATATTATATTAGTAAGTTAGTAACTTATAATATTATAATTATCCATCTTAAGAAAGTAGAAAAAGCTGTTAGATAGATTCTAATATTATATTATCTAAACAAGATCTATAATAACCTACTATAAAAATAAATAAAAACTTTATTCGTTAAAAGAAAGTAGTAGTAAAGAAGAAGTTATAGTAGAACTTTTATCTACAACTAGAAATATATTAGGAGAATAAAAGAGTATATAATAAATTATCTAAAAATAAAAAGCCACTATTATAGAGTTATGTAATACTCTAGTTAATCTATAATAATAAATAGTAATAGAAAAAGCTATAAAGAAAGAGACTGCAAAAATATAACTTCTAACTAAATTTAATAATAATAAAAATAAACTTAAAATCTTTATGGCAGCTATAAACCTTTACTATTAATTTAACTAAATATTATTTATAATTAATTAAAACTAGATTTTGGTAGCTAGTATGAATATAATAGAAAGAACTATAAAATAGTTTAAACTACTTACTAGAAATTATTTAGCTAATAAAGACCCTAACTTAGGGATAGTAGGATTTATAAATTATAATAATAATATAAAATAAGCCTTTAAAGATTACGAAAACTTTAAAAAGGAAATAATTATAGTCTTTAGGGAAATTAATAAAGAAATAGAAGTAATTTAAAAGCTTTAATAGCTTAAGTAATACACGTTAGTAGCTAATTATACTATAAAGTTTAAGTAAATCTAATCACGACTTAATTAGGTAGATTAACTATTAGTTATAATATACTATAAAGAATTAAAAGATAGGATTAAAGATGAAATCTCTAAAGGCAAGTAACTAAGTATACTGCTTAAAATTATTAAACAGATAGTAACTATTAATAATTATTAGTACTAATAAGAGTAAGAAAAGAAAGTATAGAAAAAACCAGTAATTTATATACCTAAGAAAAATAGAAAAGATACTTAAATATATAATAAAATAGATATTAACTATAATAAAGTATTTATTAATAAATAGTAAGAAAGGTGAGCTAAGAAATGAATAAAGTACTATACATAAAAAACTTATTTAAAATATAGAAAACAGAGATATTTCATTAAAGACTATAAATAATACTAAGTGGATATAAAGAAAGCTTATATTTAGACTAAGGCACTAAAAGAAATTAAGATAGCTATAATTTAAATAAAATAAGTAAAAAACTAGATAACTAAAAAAGCTATTACATAATAAATTTAAAAGAAATAATATTAAATCTATAGAAGCTATATATATCTTAAATAAGAATATAAAATATTATATTAATAAGTAAAAAATCAGCTAGCAGAATAACTTATAGATATAATCTTTATAATATAAGAAACAATAATTTAATAATATAACACTGAAACTAATAAGAATATATAAAGATTTTATAAGATTATGAAATAAGAAGGTAGATTCTTTTAGAAAGAAAATTAGAAATTCAGATAAAAAAAATTATGAGATAGAAGATAAAAAAGAATTAATATCTATAATAATTATACAGCACGTGCACTAGGAATACTGTTGAATATATAAATTAAAATACTATTTAAGAAAATATTATATTACTAAATACTAAAAAATTACTTTAGGAGATAGAATATATAAATATTAATAAGCACTATAATTAGTAGAAAATAAGTAATATAAAAAATTAACTAAATAAGAATTAACTAATGTATTTTATAAGTGAGCTGGTTAAATAAGTGAGCTAATCAGTTTACTAAGACTATATATTAAGATATTTAATACTATAATATCTCTACCTACTAACCTGTAATTGATTTCTAAAGAAGCTTAAATATAGCTTACTATTTAAGCTCTTAAAATAGGCTAAATATTTAACTTTTAACTTATTATATATACTTTTAATGTCTCCTTCTTAAGCCTATAAACGCAACGCGCTAGAATTACTTTATGATATAATATTAAGCCTAATTCAATAAATCTGATAGCAACTAAAGAGGAGGTAATAAAATAGTATATATTTAAGCTAAATTCAAGAAAATTTGCCCCTCCGCTTAATACTATTTAAGAGATAGCTAATAAACTATTAGCTAAGTAAGGAAAAGACCTAGTAAATATAAACTAGCCACATAACTTTATTAAGCGCACTATAGGGCTTAAAATAAAGTATAATTAGAAGCTAGACTACCAGCGTTATAAATAGGAAGAACTAGTAATTATATAAGCTTAGTTTAACCTTATACGTAATATAAAGGCTAAATATAGTATATAAGATGAAGATATATATAACTTTAATAAATCTAGCTTTCAGATAAGTATAATAACCTAGTAAAAAATTATTATAGGCTTTAAAAGATAGCATTAACTAAAAGCTGTTTAGCTAGGTAACTAGGAGTAAGTTATAATAATTTAAGGTATTAATATATTAGAGTACACACTTCTACTCTTTATTATCTATAAAAGTAAAAACTATTTTTTTACCTGGTACTAGGAAGTTAACATACTATCCTAATAGATATTTAGAGTCTCTAATAACAGCTGGATAATAAATAAGCTTAGTTTCTAGTAGTTAAAGCACTTTAATACGCATATAAAAAAGCGTACTGTAAGTATATACCGTTTATTAATTCTAGACAGCCACGAAAGCTATAACTTGCTGGAATTTACTAAATACTGTAAAGAGAATAAGATAGTTACTTTATATATACTGCTACATTTATTACATATCTTATAGCTACTAGATATTAGTTATTTTTTGCTATTAAAGATAGCATATAGGCGCTAAGTCAAGAAGCTAATACGTAACTAGTTTAATTATATTATAAAAATAGAGTTTTTACCAGCCTTCTAGGACGCATTTAATACGTCTATTACTAAAAAGAATATTTAAAGAAGTTTTTAAGGTGCTAGCCTAGTTCTATTTGATCTAAATAAGATAATATTAAAGCTTAATATTTAATTACGCATGTTTACACCTTCTACTGTATAAGATACCCTATGGTAGTCGAAAATCTCTAGTAACTATCTTAAATTTAGGTCGTAATTAAAGCTGATTAGTAATAAATTAGGTAGCTTACTATCTTCCTTAAAGGAAGAATTTAATTAGCTTATTAAAGACACTTTTTTAATAGCTTATTAGATAGTGTTATAGTGTGATTAAATTACTAAGCTTAAAATAGCTAATAAGATTATAAACTAATAGAAACAGCGTAAAAGAAAGCGTATCTAGTAAAAAAAAGTCCTTATCTTTAAGACTAGCTTATAGTTAGTTACTAAGAAATTTACTACTATAACTTTTAGTAATAAGAAGAGTTAGGGTAATGCTAGAGTAAATGGAATTAAATTAATTTAAAGATATTATAGAAACTACAGCAGGACTAGGCATAACGCTTAAATATACTAAATTAATAAAAAATCTACTATAAAATCCAGCAACGATGAGGAATTAGAGGTAGATTATAATAGAATAAAGTAATTTATTATATAGTTTATTATATTTAGTGTAGTCTTAGTAAATTAATTAGCTCACTTATTTAACCAGCTCACTTATAAAATACGTTATATAAATAAATAAAATTTACTAATAAATATTTATACTAGTTATAATTTCTGTAACATACTATTACCCCGTTAGACACCTAAAATTAGGATAGGACTAAAATAAAAAGGAAGAAATAACCTTTCTATTAATTTTATAAATATAAGATAATAATGCCGTAAATAGAATAATAAAAAAAATACTAGATATATATAGTATTAAATTATATAGAAATAAACTATAAATAGAACAAACACGCTGTGCGTGTTAAAAGACTAATAATAATAAAAATATTATAATAACTTACTAATAAAAAAAAGCTTAACTTATAATAAGAATTAGTTTATATAAACTCAGAAAACAAATTACAGGATTTAAATTCTAATAAATATAAATAGCTATTATGGGACTAATACTAGCTAAGTTATTAACTATACTATACTAAATATCACTAAAAGAGATAGCTAGCTATAGAATTATATAAAAAACTTATATATTAAGAATATTTCCTAGGATGGAAATGCGAAGACTATAGAAAATAAACTAAAAATATATATAAGATACTTAATAAGGAAGTATGCTTACTCCAGAAATACCTAATTTATAAACCTAAAAAAAAAAATACTAAAGAAATAACTACTATTTAGGAGTTAACTATATATAAAAAATTAGAAAACCAGTAGACTATAACTAAGCCACTAAAGAACTAAGAAAAGATTAGAAGGAATATATTAATTATATATATATAACTAAACTAAAGAAAATACGAAAATAAGCTATATAAGAATGTATATATTAATAGCTTTTAAATACTAGCACTTATAAATAATAGAGCTAGTAAAATACTTATATTAAATAAATAAATATAAAGATATTAGATACTAACTAGAGTTTTAGACGAACTAATATAAGTAAAATACATAGATAATAGTCTAACAACATTCAGAAAAGGTTTAATTAATTTTAAAATATAGAATATAACTATTTAAGTAGTAGGTTATAAGGATAACTGCCATATTAAAATCATAAATTTAAATAGTAAGGACTTTATTTTAGGATAAGACTAGCTAGTATAATAGAACCTAACTATTAATTAGAAAATAAAGATTATAAATAACAGAAACAAATGCCACAGATAGTGATAATAAGTAATAATATAAATAAAGAAAATAATACTTCACGAGACTAAATTCGTTATACTAGAAAAATACTAAAAAAAATTTAGAAAATAGTTCTTTAAGGAAGCTAAAGACTAGTTACTAGAATATTAAAACTAGGACTATAAAATTACGCTTAAGGAAGAAATGAATTTGAAACTAGAACCATTATATTAAGTACCTATTTACTAATAAGAGAAGTTATGAAAATTCTTATAAAAAAACTAACAGAAGAGATATATATAAATAAGTTAAAATAAAATAACTTCATTAATACTCTTTATATTAAAAAAAAAATAGAAAACTATAGCTATGTATTAATTACAGGCATTTTAATAAAGCTATAGTAAAAAATTATTACTTTATATTACTAATATTAGAACTTATAAATAAACTCAGAGAAACTAAATAATTTAGTCTCTTTAATATTAGAGATAGATATTACTAGATATAAATAGCCCAGAAACACGAATAGATAATAGTATTTAAAATAAGATATAAATTATTTAAATACTTAGTTATGCTAATGGGACTCACTAATGCCCTAGTAACATTCCAAATAATTATTAACTATATACTAAGAGAATATCTAGACGTATTTATAATAATATATTTTAATAATATACTTATATATATAAATAGAACGCTAGAAGAATACGTTAAGTATATAAAAAAAATACTATAAAAGCTTAAGGCACATAAGTTATATATTTAAACAGAAAAATATATATTCCATAAAACAGAAGTTAAGTTCTTAGGATACTTAATATTCTAAAACAGAATAGTAGTTAACTCTAATAAAATAAAAGATATACTATCTTAGCTAACGCTAACGAACATAAAAGAAGTTTATTCTATTCTTAAATTTATAGGATTTTACTAATAATTTATTAAGAATTATTTAAAAATCACATTACCTTTAACGGAATTGCTTAAAAAGGATTAATAATTTAAATAAAGATAACACGAAGAAAACGCTTTTAAGATATTAAAAGAAATATTCTAATAACCACCGATATTAAAAATGTTTGACTTATAACTTTAAATAGAGATATATGTAAATACATTAAATAGAGTTATTAAAGCTATTTTATTATAAACATAAAATAATAAACATAAGCACTTAGTAGATTTCTTATTTTATAAACTTATAACTACTAAGTTAAATTATGACATTTATGATAAAAAGCTATTAATAATAGTTTAAGTATTTAAAAAATAGAGATATTACTTAGAAGGAACTAAACACTAGATTATTATATATTTAGATTATAAAAATCTAACGGCATTTATAATAACTAAGAAACTAAATTAATAATAGGTTAGATAGTAGGAGCTAGTTTCTATTTTTAATTTTTAAATACTTTATAAATTAGAAAAGAAAAATATAGTGGTTAATATACTTAGTTAAAAAGTAGACTATATAAAAGATATACCGGAAATTCATAATATAATACTTAAGTAAAGAAGCGACGGATCCTTAGGAAGCTTATAATAAATATTAAATATATAGTCATTATCGAAAATACCTAAGAAAAACAAATAAGGAATTTTAATAATAGGTAATTATACTAGAATTTAGACTAAAAAATAATCTACGTACTAGACGTATTATAAATAGAACTTATTAAAAACTAATACTCAGCTAAGATACACGGATATTAAGGAATTAAAAAAACTATAAAATAAATTAACAGACATTTCTAAATTCCTGAGATATAGAAAAAGGTTAGAACTATTCTTTTAGAATATATTAAGTGCAAAAAGAATAAAGCATTAAGACATAAAAAATATAGACTTATATAATTAATTTCTTTACTAGACCTACTATAGAAATTAGTTATAATAGACTTTATTATAGAAATACTAATAATAATTACCTTTCGAGGCTAATGGTATGACATGATACTAGTTATTATAAACTAACTTATAAAGTATATATATTTTAAATTAATACATACGGATATTAAAGCAGACGAATTAGTAATTATACTTATTAAATTACTAATAGCATGATATAGAGTGCCATGAGAATTCATCACAAATAAAAATAAATTATTTATATTAATATTCTAGAAAATGTTTATAGGAAAGCTAGGGGCTAAACACCGTCTCTTAATAGCAATGTACTTATAAACAGATAAATAAATAGAATGGATAAACCAAACACTAGAATAATATCTACAAATGTATGTTAATAAATAATAAGATAATTAGATTAACTTACTACTAATAGCTGAGTTTATATATAACTCTGTAAAATCATTAACTATAGGAAAATCACTATTCTATATAAACTATAGTTATAATCCTACGGCTTATTAAGAACCACAGAAACTAAACAAGATATCAGAATCTATAAGAATAAAGATTAAAGAACTATAATAACTTTATTAGAAAATTGTATAGAAGATCACCCATAAAGGCAATCTTAGTAAACAGAGAAAGGATAAGTCTAAAGTTAAGGGACTAATTTTTAAGAAAGAGAATAAAATTTTCCTACTATAAAAAAATTTAGAAATAAAGAGACTATTAAAAAAACTGGATTATATTAAGCTAGGACTATTTAAAGTTAAATAATAAATAGAACCTATAAATTACGAACTATAACTATCTAAAGACACGAGAATTTACCTAGTTTTTCACATTTTTAAGTTAGAACTAGCACTATAAAATGCCAAATTACAAATAAGACTTAAACTTAAGGAAGATATGATAGAGTATAAGGTTTAATAAATTCTAAACTACTAACAATTCAGGTATTAGTAAAAGTATTTAGTTAGATAGAAAAACTATAGACCTAAAGACAATACATAAAAGCTAGTTAGAAACTTAAAGAATAGTTTAAAGCTAATTAACTAGTATTATTAGAAGAAGTAATAAATGCTTACTCTAAGACTATATCTAATAAATAAAAAGAATATAGGACGTTTTACTTAAAACTAAAGAAAGAAAATAGAGCAACACTAAACGCTATAAATAGTAGTATATTAAATTAATTCTAATAACTCTATTTTTTTTTTTTTATTATATAAACTTCATTAATTGAGATAAGCTCGCGCTGGAATATTTCTTTCTTTTAAGAATCTATTTAAGCTAATTAGTAACAAAAATAAAGTTTATAAAACTTTATAGTAAAAAACTTCTCTTTAGTAGTATAAAGCTACTATTAAAGTTTCTTCTTATTCTAATTAAGATAATTCTATTTAGGCTGTATTATAATAAGATTATACTTTATGTTTTAATTAATACACTTAGAATATTATCTAGAAACTAAATAGACTAGATAATAATGGTTATTATTACAACAGTAAAAGTAAAGAGATAGTATTTAATAAATATTCTCTTAAACCTTTCTTACTAAATAGTAAGCTTATATTAAGGACGATTCCGCTTAAGTTATCCTTAGGAAATTAAAGAGATAGAAAAAGTATAAGAGGTTCTTATAATCTTAGCTTTTATATAGAAAACTAGCTATTTTTATACTGCCTATAAAAAAAAGAATAGAATAACCTTCAGGCCAAAAGCTTAAAGAAAGAGAATAATATTATAAACTATAATAAAAATAAAAGTATAGCTAGGAAGGCGTTACTATAGAAAGCATAGTATAAAAAAATATATAAATAATACTAAAGAGTAGAAGTAAATTAGCAAAGACAGAACTTACAAATAAAATTACTTTATAGTAAGTTTAAGTTCTATAGAGAATAGTATCTAGATAAGTAAGCTAATCAGGTAATTAGATATAGCAAGGTATAAGAAAAATAAGTATAAATAATAAAGATAAGAACTTATCTTCTCTTATCTTTTTTAGTAATATTTAATATACTTCTAATTAATATACAATATACGTATAGAGGATTTACTATAAGTATAGGACATTAAACAACTTATAGTTACTTTTAATTCTTTATAGTTACTCTAAAATTAGGATTTATATTTTAAGTAATATAGTTTAATACTATTCTATTAAACCTTAATTTACTATATTACTTCTTTCTATTTTTACTAAGTTAACTAATTTCTACTAAGTCTAATAAGCTATCTAATCCGGAAGTAAGAGAACTAATTAATATTATATAATTAGTTAAATAGCTAGTTACTAGTATAATATTACGTCAATAAGTTAGCAACCTATAATATAAATACTAATTTACAAAATATACTAAATAATATATAAAAGAAACTTATATAAATAAAGTTTTATTACTAAATATTTTTTATTAAATAAGCTGTTAAAAGTTTTTGCATAAAAATTACTAAACTTAAAAAAAGTAAAATCTTCTAGTAGTTAAAGTAATACTAAAAGTAATATAAATTTAAATTAATTACTAAAATTATTAAAAACTATTTACAAAATTACTAATACTTATATAAATAAAGTACATTTATTAGCTTGTAATAAAAAAATATATATAATTTTAATAGTAAAAACTAAATTTAAGAAAAGTATAATACTTTAATTAATTTTATTATTACTTTAAAATAAAATTACACTAATTATAGTACTTTTAAACAAAATTATAAATAATTAAAAGTAAATAATTTTAAAGTATTTTATAAGTAAGTAAGCTATTTAAGTAAGTAAACTATTATAATATAAAAATAGAACTTATTAACTTTTAAGTGCAATACAACAATAAAGTAATACTTAATTAATTTATAATAAAAATAGAGTGTTTTTAAATATTTTAGTAATTTAAAAAAGCTAATTATAAAGTAAGTAATATGTTATAATAGTATATAATATTTCTTAAATAACACTTTAATAATAATATATTAAAGTTACTTTATAACGTAATAATAAGCCTAATTTAAAGAATCTTACTAAGCTAAAAGAATTAGTTATTATCTAATATATATTTAACCTAAATTTATAAAGGTTTTTTTTTAGGCTTAATATTATAAGAAATATAGCTAATTAACTACTTACTATATACTCTACTAGTAAAGTTAGTAAAAACTAGCTAAAAAACTTTATACAACAAACTCTAGAAATTAAAATAGTTTATAATTAAAAATATAATTACTAGAAAACTTTATATAAAGATCTTAAAATTATTAAGTTATAATTTAAGCTTATGTATTATATAATAGAAAAGTATGGTATTATAAAAAAGAATTTATAACTGTGATAACGGGCTTAGTCTTCACGCGTCATTGCATGGATACAGGTTAACAGAATAAGTTGGCTTTATTTTAGCTACACTAAGATGAGAAGAGAAGAGGTACAAAGGGGGCTCGCCCCTAAATAGGGCGGTGTATAGCTTGAGCGTGAGCTAGCCATGCTCCGAGCTCTGCGCTAGGTCGTAGCTAGCGTAGCCAGTCGCGATATCATGTAGCCTGTAGCGAGTAGAGTAAGCAGCACCGTCACATTACCCCCCCTCTAAGGGAGGCTCGTCCCTGAGTCTCTAGGTTATAGTCTCCTCCTTACTAGTCTCTGTACCACTCTTGTCTTTGAAGCTGCCTTGTTGTCCTCCTCTGTTACGTCCAGGCCCTCCTCTGCTTCGTATGCTTTCAACCAGGCGTCTAGTCGTGCCAGCAGTCCTGCTTTCTCTAGATAGGCCTTGTGGTAGTCTCTTACCTTATATGGGGCACCTATAAAACCTCGGGCGTTATACTAGGTAGGATCTGGGTCATAAGCTAGCCAGGATGCTTTGTACTATAGTCGGCTATAGAATAGGCGGCTATTAAGGATTTCCTGTACTGGCTACTCAGAATGCCCGTTGATCTCGATAGGCGGTTCCTTAGGTTCAATTTAGCCAGGTAGTGGGCGAGTAGAAGCCTTCTGTAGGTAGTCTACGTGGAAGACGTCAAGCATGCGCATATACAACAGCAGCTTAAGGTAATAGGAGTGTCCCTTTATGCCTATAATAGGATAGGGTCCGTACATCTGCTGGTCAAGCTTCTGGCTAGGTCAACTAGTAGTGAAGCCCTTAGGTATAACGTATACCTCATCTCCTATAGAGAAGTCTAGCTTGCGGCGCTTCTTATTAGCCTGTTGAGCCTATCACTCTTGTGCTTAAGTAATCCCTTATTAAGCTATCTCTATAGCTAGCTTTACTGCATTATGGCGAGCTTTAGCGTAGCTCTGCGCTTCCTCACGTGATATCTATTCACAGACTGTAGTAGATACCTTCATACGTTCCTCCCAGTCCCAGTGATAGATTAGCTAGTAGCCAAACTCAATTTAATAGAGTGATAAGCCTATAGTCTCATGCGGTAGAATTGCTTGAGCCTAGTCTATACAGGGCAGCAGGTCTAACTAGTTGTCCTAATAGTGGTTAACGAATGGGCGTAGGCGCTAGTCAATGTACTGGTTTAGGACCTCAGTATTCCCGTCAGTTTAGGGGTGATACGGCGTTAAGAGCTTTTGCTTAATTCCTGTTAGTCGGCATAGCTCATCCATGAATGCTGAGGTGAACTGAGGATCGCGATTAGAGACTATTGACCTAGGCGGGCCAAATACTCGCCAGATGTAGTAATAGTACATATCAGCTGCCTGAGCGGCTGTAGTGGTCTTGCGGTAAGGCAGTAAGAAGCAACGCTTGCTTAGCCGGTCCACAACGACAAAGGCGCAGTCATATCCTTTCTTATCTAGGGGGAAGGACTTAAAGTCTATAGAGACATCTCACCATGCTTGCTTAGGGATTGGTAGTGATTTGAGTAAGCCTAGAGTTTTGTCGCGAGGTATGTGGCTCCATCTGCAAGCTTTACACGTAGCTACGTAGTTGTCTACATCTTTGCCTATGCGGCCCCAGTAGTAGCGGTCGCGAAGTAGCTTGCCTATTTTTCTCTTACCTAGGTGAGCAGTCACCTGGGTAGCATGGATAGCTTGAATGAGGTGGGTCCTTAAGAAGTGTACAGTAGGGACTACTAGCTTGTCGTGGTGCATAAGAAGGCCCTGGCTGAGTTTTCATGCTGGGTAGTTACTAGAGAGGGCGCGCTCTTGGAATGGCTGTAGGCTCTCATGGCTGCGGTTCGCCTTAATAATGCGATCGATTAGTAAGTGAGGGTTATTTAGGGGCGGTGAGGCCATGAAAGTATCAGCAGTGGCTACTTTAATTGTATTAGTAGCTAGCATGCCTCTTGCTGACAGCGCAGCTAGGTTATCGCTTACGGCCTTGATGAAGCTAACGTCAATTTACTCTGCTGAGAGGAAGGCGCGTGTTCGGGCTGCTTTGTTCTTATCTTTTTGGGTCTTTAGTTTCTCTTACTTGCGCGAGAGCGCGTCGGCTACTATGTTAGCCGTACTAGGGCGATAGGTAAGCGTTAGGTGATAGTCTACTACGCTTATTACCCAGTGTATCTGGCAGGGAGTAAGCTCTCGCTTTGTAGAGAAGTACTCTAGCGCGTGATGGTTAGTTAGGGCACTGAATGACTTAGTAGTCTGCAAGCCTATAAGCTGTAAGCGCCATTCTCGGAGGCCGTAGATTATAGCCAACATCTCTTTGTCGTGTATGTCGTAGTTTATCTGGGGCTTGCTTATAGTCTTAGAGTAGAAGGCTATAGGTCGCTAGAGGCCATCCTCTTGGAGCTGTAATAGTACCCCTGTGATGACTCTATCACTTGCGTCTATCTCCATGCGCGTCTAATGATAGGGTAAGTAGTAAGCTAGAATATTATCTAACAGCATTAGATCCTTAGCTTACTAGAAGGCTGCCAGCTTGCGTTTACTAAAGGCGTGCTATGCGCCCTTCTTGAGTAGCTTAGTGAGCGGTTGGATAATGCGTCTATAGTTTCTTAGGAAAGCTCTATAGAAGTTGCAGAATCCTAGGAAGAATTATAGGCTTTTGACTGACGTAGGTACTGGCTATTCCTATATAGCAGTGATTTTCTCAAGGTCCTTTTGGATCCCTTCTGTGCTGATAATGAGGTCTAGGAACTTTATTCTAGTAATAGCGAACTCGCTTTTCTTGATGTCTACCTAGAGGCTGGCGTTCTGGAGACGTCTTAATACCTAAGTAACATGCTCCTCATACTACAGCAGGTCTTTAGAATAGATTAGGATATCATTAAAGTAGGTAGTATAGAAGTCGTTAAGTAGGTCATAAAGCACTTTATTAATGTAGCGCTGGAATATAGTAGGGCTATTACAGAGACTAAATAGTAGCACGCAGTACTTGTAGTTCCTATACTGAGTACGGAACATAATTAGATCCTTTATGTCCTTATTTAAACGTATATAATAGAAGGCTTATTATATATTAAGCTTAGTAAACACCTTTGTACGCGCTAGCCGGGTGAGGGTTTTCTGAATTAGCAAGATTAAATAAATGTCTTTTTTTATAATAGTATTAAGCTTATAGTAGTCAACGTAGAAGCGCTACTCTTTTCTAGATTTCTTAGTAAATAGTACTAGAAAAGTATATAAAGCGTTACTGTAAGTAATAATCCCTTATTAAAAGTAGTTATTTAGATAGGTCTTAACTAGCTATAGCTGCTTAAGAGATATACTATATAGTAAGCTTAACATTAGCATGTTCTTAGCTATTAGTTTAATATTATAGTTAATACCTTCGCGATGCGGGGGTAGTATGTCTGAGTTTTTTTTTAAGAAGTAGACCTAAGTTATACTAGTATAGCTAAGATAAAATAGCTTTTACTTAATAAGCTACTAAAGTTCCTTTTCTCTTGTAAGGTCCTTGTTTAATTAATAGGGCCCTTCTAGCAAAGCCTTTACTAAAGGGTTTCTAAAGTCTTAGGAAGAGAGCTTTAAGTCTAGTGGACTAAGCTTATCTCTATAGTTCTAAATAAACTTATCTACTTTATAAATGCTAGTATATTCTAGTATAGTTTCCTTCTGCTATATGTACATTATAAAGGTAATAACTTCTATAGTATTAATCTTAAGGCCTGCCTTAAAGAGGTCTTCGCGTGAGATAGGTTAAAAATAAAAAATTTACTTACTTAGCTCTAGCTGCTATTATAAATAAAGCTACTTTTTTATTTTTTTAAGGTTCTCTTGCTATACTATACACTAGAGCGAGCACTAAAGTGGCTTATAAATATACTATAAAATTACTATATTTATCAGCTTATCACGTTAGTTAGTATTAGCTTAGTATAAGGGGTTAATTTTAGTTAATAAGCTTTATATTAGAATAATAATATCGCGCTTACAGTTAATTAGCTTATTATCTAGTTATTTAAGTGCTTACTTTTTATAGTTAATTAAAGCACTTATATTTTTAAAAAGCTTATAGCTAATTATAAGATTATAGCAGCCAATATTATAAAAAACAAAATAAGTTAGTAAGTAGTAGTTATTTAGTACTAGATCCGCCTAGAAGTACTTATTTACTTATCTATTTAGTCTATTATTATAGCTAGCTAGGAGGATAGATTTTATTTAGTAAGTTTTTATTTTAAGCCCTTTCTTAATAGCGCGTATGTGCTTTAGGTGTACTAGAATAAAACTATTAACTCTAGTATTAAAAAAGCTGCTTAACTTAATAGCTAGTCTACTAATAGAGATATAATAAGATAGAGTAAAAGCAAGTCCACTAAATAGCAGTTAATAAAAGTTAAATTAACTAGTAACTCTAGAGGGTAACTTTAAAAAGGAGACTTCCTTTAGAGTAAGTCTTCCCCTAATAGTTCCTCTATAGCAAGCTAAAACTTCTTATTATTACTAGTATTTTAAGGCGTATAAAGCTCTTTATTAGTATCTATAAGCTTAATTACTTTAGCTATAGCTTAGGCAGGTAGTTAGTAGTCTTTTACAAAATAACTAAGTTTCCCGTAATTATAGTAACTAGCTAGCTTAAGGATGGGTATTAGTAAGATAGCAGTAATTACTATACAAGTTAGACACTTAACTCCTAAATAAAACTACTAAGTTAATAGTAGCTAAATCTTTCTAGTTTTTTTATTAATCTACTTAGTAGCTTTTCTAGCGCTGAGAGCTAGCTTTTTAGTAAAGTCTTAAACTAAGTCTACGTACTTATTATACTAGTTATAGTATTATTATTAATAGATGCCTATCTACGTACGCAGAGTGTCTAAGAGCTTCTTATAAAATTCTTTTACCTATTAGTCTACAGACAGGCTGCGTTCTTAAACTAGGCAGAAGAAGTCACTTTAGAATATAGTAAAGTTAGTAAGGTTTCTAAGATAAAGCTTCTAGAAATTACGGTAAGCATTAAGTCTCTTATATAGGTTACTATACATCCTTTTTAGGTAATTTATTATATACTAGTAGCTAACTAGCTACTTACTCTCTTTTATTATATATATTAGTATTAAGAGATACTAGTTGGCAGGACCCTCCGTATACGTGCATATATAAGAAATAATATTCTCTTAAGTAGCTTACTTATTAACTCTAGTAAACTAGTCTTAGTTAGCGCGTATCTTGTCCTCTAGGATATCCCTCTATTAATTAAAGATAACGTCCTTACTATTTTTAAGTATTAGTAAATTAGGAAATTAGGCTGAGCAGCTGTTACTTTAATAGCTGTCTATAGTAGACATAACTAATAGAGTAGCTAGTACGTAGAGTAATATTTAAGAAGTTTAGTTACTAAAATCTCCTATATTAGAACTATTATTAGGTTCTATAGCTATATAGCTAGCCTAATTCTAAGAGATTTATAGTAGAGCTGTAAAGTGTGTCTTCTTTATTAGTATTAATAATAGCACTAGGCTAGCCTTTATAGAGAGAAAAAAGTATATATTATACGTAGATTTCTTTATCTGTACCTTTAGTATTTTAATCTTATTCTCTTAATCTACTACGCGCTTAAGCGTGTTGTTTAGTAGCTAATAAAGCTTAACAAGCTTATCTCTAGCCTTATTAAGCTTAGTTTTAAACGTGTTAAGCGCTTTTCCTAGCGTATTAGTATAGTTATAATATATAAGTACTTTAAGATAGCTACGCTCTAGCTCACTAGCGATTATTACTTAATTAAGGGTTATTAAAATAGAAAGCGTAACCTTTATCTTCTAAGGCTTATAGGTATTAGTTTCCTAGGTAGTGCTCTTAATAGTAGCCATAAAAGGTTTCTTATTATATTATGTCTGGATACAGAGCTTCTTAATGATATAGTCTTCTCTAATTATATTATTAAGGTAGTACGTAGCGGTATACCTAAGCGACTTAGAAATAAGCGTATAGTTATTACTAGTAACTATTACCTTAGGATTAATCCTTATCTCTAGTGTTAAGAGCTTTCCCATGGTCCTAATTTATCTATTCTTATATATATATAGAGCTTCTAGCCCCTAACAGGATAAAGCGATTAGCTGATTCTCTAGTATAAAAAAAGTAAGCTAGTAGTGCTCATAGGGGTCAGTTTTTCTAGCAGGAAGAAGATAATAAAGGGGGGGGAGAGAAAAGAGAGGTTTACTAGAGCTCTTATAATTCTCTTCTAACCTAATAGATACGTTGCCTACTGCTATAGGTCTTTTAGTTATCTACTAAGTCACTCTTAAGGCCTACTACTATAGGGCTTATATAGGCTATTACTTAAGGTTTTAATTACTTACTACTATAGGGCTTTCTAGTAGAGATTATATAGTTAACAAACTAACAACTCAGCGTAGTCGTGTAATTAATTCTTTAGATATAGTTATTAACGAATTAAATGCTTAAGTTAATTATACGGGTTAATCTCAATATTATATCACCGTTATCCAGCTAAGTTAGATTAATCTTAGTGTAATGTAATAATGGGCTTAGTCTTCACGCGTCGTTATATGAATATAGGTTAATAAAATAAGTTAGCTCTATTTTAGTTATACTAAAATAAGAAGAGAAGAGATATAAAGGGGGCTCGCCTCTAAATAAAGTAGTGTATAGCTTAAGCGTGAGCTAGCTATGCTCTAAGCTTTATACTAAGTTATAGCTAGCGTAGCTAGTTATAATATTATATAGCCTATAGTAAGTAAAGTAAGCAGTATTATTATAATAACTTTAATAAAACTAGCTTTTAAATAGGTGTTGTTTTAGGCAATAAAGTTATTATAAGTTTTAAAAAAATATAATTAACGTAAAATAGTATAGTTAAATAATTATAAATAGGTTATAATAATTTAAGGTATTAACACTTAAAAATAAATAATTCTACTATTTATTATCTTTACAAGAACGTACTACTTTTTTGTATAGTATAAAAGTAATAATATATTATTAAATTAAGTTATTTTATTAAGTAATAATAGTTAGATAAATAATAAGCTTAGTATTAAGTAGCTTTAGTACTTTAATAAGTATATAAAAAGTTATACAGTAGGCATATACTGTCTACTAATAATTAATAGCTATAAAAACTATAAGTTACTTAAATTTTAGTAACTTTATAAAAAAAAAGAATATTATTATACTTTATATATTATTTATTTATTGTATCTACTATAGCTACTTAATATAGGTTGTTTTTTATCTTTAAAAAATGTATATAAGCACTAAATTAAGAATCTTATTTATAACTATATTTACTATATTATAAAGCTTAAGTTTCTACTAGTATTTAAAATAGCTTATTAAAATATAATTATAGAAAGTAATATTTGTGTAGGCTTTTAAGGTGCTAGCTTAATTCTATTTAACTTAAATACTATACTCTTAAAGCTTAATATTTAGCTTTAAATACCATTTCTTTCTATAAAAGAGAATACTATTTAGAAGTTAAAAATACCTAAAACTACTACTAAATTAGGATCTTAAAATACTCTAATTTGTAACTAGATTTAGTAGTATTAAAATAGCTTATTAACTTATATTTTTAAGTTAATTTAGCAGCTTATAAAAGATACTAAGCTAATAATATATAAAGCTATTCTATTATACTTAGAGGTTACTAAGCTTTAAAAAGTAAATAAGACTATAATATAACGTAAAAAGCACTAAAAAAAGTAAATTTAGAAGCTAGGAATACTAATAAAAGCAGAGGACTTAAAGATAATTACTTAAGTAAAAGTTAATATATAAATTAAAAGTAAAATACACTAAAGTAAAAAAAGTACTAAAGTTAATATACTATAGTAAAAATACTATAAACGCTATTACAAAACTAAATATAACTTAAAAATATATAAAAATTATAAAAAATTATACTAGCTATTTACTAGTAAAATATTATAATAATAGCTATTAGTATTATAGTGTTATTAGTTTATAAAGTAGTTAAAACTTAATAAAGTAGTTTAGTTACTTAAGAAGCTTACTTACTTATAGAATATATTATAAGTAAATAAATTAGTATTAGTTTTAAATACTAATACTTTTAATTAAATTTAAGTAATTAAATATGCTTATATTAGCTAATTTTTTTATATAATTTTTAACATAATAGTTAACTCTACTAAAAAAAAGTTTTATACTTAAGTAAAAAAATATAAAAAAGTGTTTTACCTTATTTTATAAGAAAAACTCTTAGAAACTACTAATACTAATAAAAATATAAATATGTAGAAAAAATATAAATAAACTATAATTACTATACTAACAGCTATTAGTATTACTAGTATATAGCTACTTTTATAGTAAAATAAGTAAATATAAAGTAATAATACTAATAGTAAAAGACAGTAAAAAAATAAATAGTATTTATTTAATATACTTTATAAAAAACTTTAAAAAAAATAGAAACTACTACTCTACTTTTATTTTATATAAAAGTTTTTAGCCTTAATACTTAGCTAGTAATAATAAAGGTTTTGAGTAAGTTTTTATAATATAATTATTACTAGCTAGTATAAACTATATGCTATATTTATTTTTACTACTTTAAACTTAAAAAAGTTAAACTAGTAACATTATTTTTATTAAAATAATAAAAATAAAATATTAGACTAAAAAAGTAATATTTAAGTAATTATAAAGTAGTTTCTAAAATATAAAATACTTACTTAGTTTTAAGTAGTAAAAGCAATTAATATTAAGAAAATAAATAGCTTTTATTTATTATAATAAAGTAAAATAGAAATTACATTACTTTAATAGTTTTACTTAATATAAATTAATAGAATAAAATAGTTAATTAAACTATTTTATTAAAAAGAGTTAAATAAACGATATTAAATTATATAAATATTTAAATAAAATTTATTTACTTTTCTTTTTTATATAAAACTCTTTTAAACTAACTAAACTCTATTTCTAATTAATGTAGTAGATTGCTTTACTATATTATTTTAAAGCTTAAGCTCATAATTAAAAATTTAAAAAAAGTATAAAAAAAAAGTATAAAAAAAAGTATAAAAAAAATTTAAAAAAAAAATTTTAAAAAAAAAAATTTTAAACACAATAGGTTAAAATATAAACTATAAAAAAAGTAAAAAAATTAAAATAAAGTATTATAATAGTAAATTATTAGTCTTTTTTAATATAGTACGTTAATAGGTTTTCTTATTAGTAAGTTTTTTTTATAAAAAAAATTCGTTTATATAAACTTATTAAAGAAACTAAATTAAGAAGTAAATGAAAATAATAAATAAATAATATTTTTAAAGTTAAATTTATTTTTTAATAAGCAATTTTATTATACAAATTATTTTATAAATAATTATATAAAACTTATAATACTAATAAACTTTTTTATATATAGTAAATAGTTTACCTCTAATTAAAAGAATTTTACGTATTTTTTAAAATAAATTATAAAGTATAAATTTAATATTAAAAAAGCTATACTAAATTATAATTAAAATAATATTAAAGTATAAAGTTTAAAAAATTTAATTTAATTTAAAAAAAATTATATTATTAGCATAGTTATATTAAAGTAAAAACTATAGAAAAAAAATTAATTAAAAAAACAATTTTTATATTTTTAAAAAAAAAAATATTATAATAAAAAGTTTTATTATTTTTATTACTTAGTTTCTTAAAAAAGTATATATTTAGCTATTTTTTTTGTAAATAATTAATGTCAAATACTTAATAAAAGTAATAAACTAAAAGTAAATTTTAAAAAAAAATAAGTAATATTTTAAGTAAACTAGTTTTATTTACTAATAAGTTTATTTATTATTTTTATAATAAAATTCTAGTAATTATAGTTTTATAACTTTTAAACTATATTTTATACTTAATAGTATTATAGTAAATATAAATATATATATAATAAACGTTTAAAATTTAAATATAATATATTAATTAAAAAGAATACTAAAATCGCGATTTGACCTATACTGTTATATAGAGATTCTTATCCGTATTATTTTATTCTCTAAAGTAAACTAATAGTAAGGATTGTGTTTATTACTAGTATATAATATTTAATATTACTAAAGGACTTTTTTTTTAAAGCTTAACTCTTAAAGTAGTTAGAATAATAGAGTTTTTAAATACTAAGCATAAATAACTAAAGAATAAAGAAACTAAATAAAAATTATTTAATATATTATCTAAAGAGCTGCCCTGCTAGTGACTTTAGTTTAATAATATAATAAAATATTTTTATACTTATACCGCTCTAAGAGTGTGTTATATTAAAAATAGAAATAATCTAAAATTTTAAACTACCTATAAGAGACTTAATAACGGATTCTTAATAAACTTAATAACTAAATAAATAACCGGGTGCGCTTTAATAGTAACTTAATAAAAAATCATAAATAATATAATACTTATAATTCTTAATAGGTAGTTAGTTTATTTATATTTAAAATAATTTAAGCACTATAGACTTAGGCTATCACATAAGTTATTAGTTTTAAATAAACTTAAGTAAAACTTAATAAAATAGTAAAACATAAACTTAATTAGTAAAAAACTAAGAGACTAATAGTTATATAGTATTAAATTATTATAGAGTCTACTTCTACAAGACACGGATAACTTATTATCTTAAAAGAGTTATAAATAACGTAAAATAATCTACTAGGCATAAAAGAGATTATAGGGTATAATATATAATAATAGTAATAAATAGCTTTAAGGTATTTACTTTATAGAATGGCTTTAAAGTAAACTCTTAATAGACTTATACAGCCTTATATATACATAGTTTTTTTAAAAACACTTATATATAGTAGGCTTTATAATAAGAGAAGAGTTACACTCTTACTAATAATACTATTTATATAACCTAAAAGGACGAATATGTGTGTTGGTTTATTTAGAAAGTAAATAACAGCACTACTAAAATAGACTTAAGAAGTAAATTAAAAAAACTTATATATTTAAATATATAGTAAAAAGCTTATGTAGGCAAGCTATAGTAAATTTTATTATATAATATATAATATATACATAATTCTCTAGGGTAACTACTATTAATGTTTTATTAAAATTATATTAATAAACTATTAGAATAAATATAAAGACGTGTGTATAACTACATAACATTAATATAATAATATAATAATAATATAAAAAAAAATTCGCTAGAAGAGTAAGCTCTAGTAAAGATTTAAAAACATAACTATTATATCTTAACATATATATTTAGCTATTTAAATTAATAAGAAATATTTTTTTAATATCCTTTTTTTCTTCTACATGAAGATAATTAACTATAATAAACTAGTTTAGCTATAATAAACTACTATATAAAAACCAGCTTAGCTGTAATAAACTAGCTTATTATATTTATACTATATAGTAAATATATATAATATATATATAACCTATATTTTAAGACTATAAGCAGAAGAAGTCTCCTATTCTAATATTATTTAGTAGCTTAGGTATCTGGCTATAGGAGCTTTAAATATTTCTATTATTAAAATATTCTTTTATACTTTTAGAATATAAACTAATAGACTTAGGTTTAGGCTTTAAGGCTTAAGTAATACCAAATAATACTCTATTACTATTAATAAAAGAATAGATAAAGAAATTTCTTTAGTAGCTACACACTCTCAAGCAGAACACAAGCGGATATTAAGATAATTATATATAAAATAAAGACTTAGAAAAGAGAGCTAGAAATAGGCACATAATTTTATATAGTAATATATATAATAATATATAAACATAGCTATAATAGTTTAAAAAGTAGATAGAGTAAAATAGGTATTCTAAATACTCTATTCTATATAAAAAAACTAAGCCTAGTATAGCATAACTAAATAGTGTTTTTCTTTCTATTAATATAATATAAATACTATCTAAAGTATTACCTCTTATATTATCTCTAGAGGTTTTTTATTTACCTAATTAGAAAAAAATTAGCCTGTATAGACCCATTAGAGGAACTAATATCAGGTAGTAAATAAAAATAAAAATAATATATTAATTATTTTTACTAGTTATAAAAATAAGTAAAACTATTTTTTAGTTTACTAACTAATAGTAATTATATAATACTATACTAAGTTATTTTTTATATAAATATTTTAAACTTATATTTATAATAAGTATACTTTTTATTATATATTATTATACTAGTAGTACTTATAACATTATATAATTAAATATTAATATTAATAATTTATTATATAAAGAGTATATAGTAATATAAATTTAATAAAAAGTAATTATATATAAAATAAAATATTACGAGAGTGCTACGTGCAGGAGATTAAGAACTTAAAAAAAGTATTAATTAATTACTATATATAATACCAAGTAATAATTTAAGATATTATATAAAGAAAGGAAGAAATAAAATAGGTTATAAATAAAGTATTTAGACAAGAGCTTATGCACTAGCGCAAGGCTAATATATAAATATATAATATAATAAAAAAACTTATAAAAAAAGGCTTTCTTAAAAGGTTCTTATAAGATATTATAGATAGTTATTATAATAATACCCCTCTTTTAAATCTGAGCTCCTATAATGGGTGTTTATATTAAGTCTTAAATAATAAATTAATTTAAATTCTAGAGATAGAATTCTTCTATAGTAGTTATATCTTAAAGATTATTTATAAATTACTATATTAAGTTATTATATCTAGTTTATTTAATAAGATATTTATAGTGTTTCTATTTATAATTAAAGCGTAGCTCTTTAATTTACTTAATATAATATTTAATATCACTATTAATTTTAATAGGTTTTAGTAGTAGGTTTTATTAACTTAAAAGATATTTAAATTCAGGCGCAGCTGGCCGAAGCAAAGATACATAAAAAACTAAATATATACTTAAGAATTTAAAAAGTTTAAGTTAGTATGTATATAAAGAAATTATATAAGAAATATAGTATATTCCTAAGACTTTTAAGTCCAGCTTCTTAAATAATTATTTAGTTCTAATATTTTATATATTAAGCTAGACTATATTTCCTATCTAGTAGTTAGATATAAATAATTATTTTTAATTTATATATTCTTTTTAAAGAGCTTAAGTTTAGATTATTTCTTTTTAAACTAGCTATTAAATATTAGCTATTTTCTCTATTATACGGTTAACTTCTAAGGCTTATAATACCTAGTAAAGCTGTTTTTAAATTCTTATAAAAAATTTAAAACCCATTTAGGAGTGTTAGCTTATATTAGTTAGAAATAATAAAATCTTTATAAATTTAAATATAGTATTATTAGCTTTAAACTATACTAAAAGGAGCTAGTTTACTTAGTTATTTTACTAATAGTTTATATATATATATAGAACTTATTTTATTATACTATTAGTTTTTTCTATTTAGCTATTAGTTTCTATGTAGTATGTAGAAGATAGTTAGAATTTAATTTATAATTATTTATAGAGTTTATTATAAAAAGCAGAAACAAATTATATTTCTTAGTTTAATATAATTATTTTTAGAAGACTATAGTTTATCTATACGTACTAGTAGAAAAGGCAGGCTATATCTATAGTAATTATATTAATATAAGAAATTAGGTATTAGTATTTTATAAAGCGGTTTACTATAACTATAATATTAATATAGCCTTTAGATTTTAGGAGATTAGTAATAAAGTCTATAGAAATATCCTTTTACCTTCTCTTAAAAATAGGTAGGAGCTTTAAGAGGCTGTGATATTTCTTATAAAAGATCTTAAATTTTTAATAAGTATAATAGTAAGAAATATATTAGCATATTATTTTAAATATTTAGGACTAGTAATATTTATATTATAGGATTTTAAAAGTCTTCTCATAACTAAGGTAGCTGCCAACAGGGGAATTATATATAATCTAAAAAATCTTAATTTTAAGTTTATTATTATTTAGTATTATTAATTAGCTATAGTAGTATAATTAACCTTTTTAGTCTTTATATTTACTTAAAGAAAGCTTCTTAGAGTGTCGGATTCTATCCTATTTTAGTAATAAAATTTTCTAAATAAACTTATTATTAAGGTACTTATTATTAATAATCTGTTAAATAAACTTATCTATTTTAGTTAAGTTTAATTTTAGTGTTTTATTAAATAGTTTAGAGTAGAAAAGTGTTTATTATCAGGCTTTATAAGCTTCTTCTTAAGCTAAAGTATTTTATATATAATAAGTAAAAGTATCTAGTTTCTTACTCTACCTATTAGACTAGTATATAATTATGAAGTTAAATTAAGATAAGTATTTAGCTTAATAGGCCTATCAGTAGCTTAGCTATTTTATAGTAATAAAATACTATAAATTCTTTTAATTACTTAATACCTAAATTAGAAAGATAATATCTTCTAGTTTAAATCTTTATTATTTAAAACAGTATATAATAGCTAATAGTTTTTTATTATAGATTTTATAATTACCTTTAGCAGGGCTTAGCTTCTTTAAGAAGTAAGTAATAAATCTTAATTTACTTAATTTATTTTTCTAGAAAAATACTTTAGTAGTCACGTAGTCTAAGGAATTAGCTTTTATAATAATTAGTAACTTTAAATCAAAATATTAGAGAATTAAAGCAGTTATAAATATATACTTTAAGAATTTAAATACTATCTAATAAATATTATTAAATTTAAATTAAATATTCTTTTTAGTTAGAGCCGTAAGCAGAGACGTAATATAAAAAAAGTTATTAATAAATTATTAATAGAAATTAGTAAACTCTAAGAATACTCTTATATCCTTTATATTTTTAGAGAATTCCTAGTTAAGAATATTCTTTATCTTATTTAAATTTATGCTAATTCCTTTTATTAAAATTATATACCTAAGGTAGGTAACTTGTTCTTAATAGAACTTATATTTTTTAATATTAAGTTAGAGACTAGTTTCTTTTAAGGCTTTTAGAATTTATCTTATGTATTATCTATATTCACGTAGAGAGTTATTATAGATTAGAATATTATCAAAGTAAACCATATAAAACACATTAAGAAATAGTTAAAGGATATTATTTATATAGTATTAGAATATACTTAGTATATTAACTAGTTTAAAGAATATAATAAAATATTTAAATAAGCTATATTAAGTTTAGAAAGTAGTTAACTATTTATCTTCTTCTACTATACAGAGGTAGTTAAAGGCTAAGATGATATCTAATTTTATAAAGTACTTTACCTTACTAAAATAAAACAAGATTTTTTAGATTAATAGAATAGAATAATAGTTTTTAATAGTAATAGCATTTAGGGCTTAGTAGTTTATATAGAATTAAAAATCTCTATTAAGTTTCTTTATAAGGATAACTAATACAGCTATAGGAAATATACTTACTCTAATAAATTCTTTAGTAAAATAGTTATTAAGATACTTTCTAAGAACTTTTAATTTATTTTAGAATATCCTATAGAGATATCTAAATCTAGATTATTTTTCTTTTTTAAGAATAATTTTATAGTTATATAAATAATATCTAAGTAGTCTATCGGCTTTTTTATGTAAAAATATTCTAAGAATATTATAGTAATCCTCTAGAACCTTAGTAGCTAAATTTATATAAGTTTTTAAAACTAAAATCTTATTAATATTAGCTATTAAGATAGTAAAGATTTTGTATTTATATTTCTAAACTATTTATATAAAGAGGGCTGCTCTAATTAGGTAAATATTTATACTTAATTTAAATTTCTTATAAGGCTCTTTTAGTAAAGCCTTTATTAAAAAGTTTTTAAAGCCTTAAAAGAAAGACTTTTTTATAAGGTCCTTATTTAATTTAGTATTAAATTTAAGTGCGTGTTTAGATATAAGTTTAGACTCTAAATAGAAATCCTTTAAAAAATAGTTTATTAAAAAAATTTCTAAATAAGTATCTAATTCTTATAACTAATAATTCATTTTAGTTAACTAGTAGTTATATTAGGATTAAGTAGTTAATAATAACTTTAGAAAATAAATTTAAGTATTCTATATATAGATAGTATTAAGATAAAAGCCTTTTAATAAAAAGTTTACCAGAAAGCCCCTTAAGTAAATAGTATATTCTTTTAAGTAGATTAAAAATTAAAATAAGCGTAAATAATAAGCCTAATAATAAAAAGCATTAAAAAGTAATTTTTATAAATTATAATTAAAATTAACTTTATACTTCTTTATCTATAGTTAACTAAAGATTAGTTCGTGATTTCTAGTAGCTATTTTAAAAAAACAGATATATTTAATATAATTTAAATAATAAAGAGTTATACTAATAGTATATAAGATATAACTCTCTTTAAGGCATTTACTATTAAAACTAGTAGGATAAAGGATATTTAGGAAAAATAAAAAATAGAGTTTCTAAATATAAGCTAGAGATCTACTAATATAACCTATACTAATAACTCTAGTATTAATTAAAATAGTAATAGAATAGAAAGAGCTATCTTATTAAATAGTATATAAAATATTTACTTAATAGTCTTAAGAATTAGTTATTAGATAGGATATCATAGTGGTGCTATAAGTAGAAAGTTAAGTACTTAATAAAAAGCATTAATTAATTACTAAGTATAGTACCAGGTAATAAGTCAAGACGTTACGTGAAGAAAGAAAGAATATAATAAGTTATAAGCTAAAATATTTAGAGCGAGGGCTTATACGCTAGTGCAAGACTAAAGTATAAATATATAATATAAAAAAAAAGCTTATAAAAAGGCTTTTTTAGAAGGCCTTTATATTATAAATAGTTACTATAATAGTACCCCCCTTTTAGATTTAAGCTCTTATAAGGAGTATTCATGTTAAATATCAGGTCTAGGTTAGTCTAGGTTTTTAAGATAAAAATTTTTTATAATAGTTATATCTTAGAGATCACTTACAAATTCTTATGTTAAATTATTATATTTAGTTTATTTAACTAAGTATTTATAGCGTTTCTGCCTGTAATTTAGGCGCAGTTCTTTAATTTATTTAATATAGTATTCAGTTTCCCTATTAACTTTAACAGGTTTAGGTGGCGGGTTTTATTAATTTAAAAGATATTTAGATTTAAGCACGGCAGGCTAAAGTAATAATATATAAAAGACTAAATATATATTTAAGAATTTAAAGAGTTTAAGTTAGTACGCGTATAGAGAAACTATTTAAGAGATATAGTATTTCCTTAAGGCCTTTAAGTCTAGCTTCTTAAAAGATTATTTTATTTAGATATTTTATATATCAAGCCAGACTATATCTCCTATCTAATAATTAGATATAAATAATTATTTCTAGTTTACATATTCTTTTTAGAGAGCTTAGGCTTAAATTATCTTTTCTTAAATTAGTTATTAAATATTAGCTATTTTCTTTACTATATAGTTAGCTTCTAAGGCTTGTAACCCTTAGTAAGAATATTTTTAAATTCTTATAAAAGATTTAAAACCCATTTAAGGATATTAGCCTATATTAGCTAAAAACAGTAAAACTTTTATAAATTTAGATATAGTATTATTAGCTTTAAATTGTGCTAAGAAGAGCTAGTTTACCTAGTTATCTTACTAATAGTTTATGTATATATATAGGATTTATTTTATTATACTATTAGCTCTTTTAGTTTAGCTATTAGTTTCTAGGTAATATACAGAAAACAGTTAGAATTTAATTTATAGTTATTTATAAAGTTTATTATAGAAAGCAGAGATAAATTATGTTTCTTAGTTTAATATAATTATTTCTAAAAGGCCGTAGTCTATTTATATGTACTAATAGAAGAGATAGATAACATCTATAGTAGTTATCTTACTACAAGAAATTAGGTATCTATATTTTATAAGGTAATTAACTATAACTATAATATTAATATAGCTTTTAGATTTTAGGAGATTAGTAATAAAGTCTACAGAAATATCCTTCTATCTCCTTTTAGAGATAGAGAGAGGTTTTAAGAGGCTATAGTACTTTTCACAAAAAGCCTTAAATCTTTAGTAGGTATAGTAATAAGATATATATTAACCTATTATTTTAAACATCTAAGGCTAGTAGTATTTGTGTTGTAGAATTTTAAGAGTTTTTCTATAACTAGAGTAGCCACCAGCAGGAGAATCGTGTATAATTTAAAGAAATTTAATTTTAAGTTTATTATTATTTAGTATTACTAGCCGGTTGTGATAGTATAATTAGCTTTTTTAGTTTTTATATTTACTTAAAGAAAGTTTCTTAGAGCGTTAGGTTCTATTCCATATTAATAATAAGATTTCCTAAATAAATTTATTATTTAGGTATTTATTATTAATAATCTATTAAATTAATCTATCTGTCTCAGTTAAGTTTAATTCTAGAGTATTATTAAATAGTTTAGAGTAAAAAAGTGTTTATTATTAAGCTCTTTAGACTTTTTCTTAGGCTAGAGTATTTTATATATAGTAAGTAAGAGTATCTAGTTTTCCATCCTACTTACCTAGTTAGTACGTGATAGTAAAGTTAAATTAAAATAGGTATTTAACTTAGTAAGCTTATTAGTAACTAAGTTACTTTATTATAATAAAGTATTAAAGGTTTTTATAGTTATTTAGTACTTAAATTAGGAACACAGCACCTTCTAATTTAGGTTTCTATTATTTAAAGTAATATATAATAGCTACTAGTTTTTTATTATATATCTTATAGTTATATTTAGCAGAATTTAGTCTCTTAGAAAAGTAAACTATAGGTCTTAGTTTATTTTATTTATTTTTCTAGAAAAGGACTCTAGCAGTTACATAGTCTAAAAAGTTAGTTTCTATAATAATTAGTAACTTAAAATTAAAGTGTTAGAAAACTAGGGTAGTTATAAATATATATTTTAAATATTTAAACGCCTTTTAGTAAGTGTTATTAAATTTAAATCAAACATCCTTCTTTATTAGGGCTATAAATAGGAACGTAATATAAAAAAAGTCATTAATAAATTATTAATAAAAGTTAGTAAATTTTAAGAATGCTTTTATATCCTTTACGTTCTTAGAAAATTCCCAGTTAAAAATATTCTTTATTTTATTTAAGGTCTATACTAATTTCTTTTATTAAAATTATATATCTAAGATAAGTAACTTATTCTTAGTAAAACTTATATTTATTAATATTAAGTTATAAGCTAGCTTTATCTAGGGCTTTTAAAACTTATTTTATATATTATTAGTGTTTATATAGAGAATTACTATAAATTAGAATATTATCAAGATAGGCTATATAAAACACATTAAGAAATAATTAAAAGATATTATTTACATAGTGTTAGAATATGCTTAGTATATTAGCTAGTTTAAATAACATAATAAGATATTTAAATAGGCTATATTAGGTCTAGAAGATAGTTAACTATTTATCTTCTTTTACTATATAGAAGTAGTTAAAAGCTAAGATGATATCTAGCTTTATAAAATACTTCACCTTACTAAAGCAGAATAGGGTTTCTTAGATTAATAGAATTAAATAATAGTTCTTAATAGTAATAATATTTAGAGCTTAATAGTCTATATAGAATTAAAAAATTTTATTAGGTTTTTTTATAAAGATAACTGGTACAGCTATAGAAAATAAACTTACTCTAATAAATCCTTTAGTAAGATAGTTATTAAGATACTTTCTAAGAACTTTTAGTTTATTTTAGAATATTCTATAGAGAGGTCTAAATCCGGGTTGCTTTCCTTCCTTAAGAATAATCTTATAGTTATATAAATAATATTTAGATAGTTTATTAACTTTCTTATATAAGAATATTTAAAGGGTGTTGTGGTACTCCTTTAGAATCTTAGTAGCTAAATTAGTATAAATTTTTAAAACTAAAGCTTTATTAATATTAGCTATTAAAATAGTAAAGATTTTGTATTTATATTTTCAGGCTATTTATATAAAGGGAGCTGCCCTAATTAGGTAGATATTTATACTTAATTTAGAATTCTTATAAAAGCATTTTAGTAAAGCCTTTACTAAAAGGTTTTTAAGATCTTAGAAGGAAAACTTCCTTATAAGGTCCTTATTTAGTTTAGTATTAAATTTAGGTATAAATTTAGATTCTAGATAGAAGCCTTTTAAAAAACAGTTTACCAGAAAGTCCTCTAAATAGATATTAAGTTCTTATAATTAATAGTTTATTTTAGCTAACTAGTTATCGTGTTGAGTTTAGATAGTTAGTAATAACTTTAAAAAGCAGATCTATAAGCACTATATGTAGGTAGTATTAAAATAAAAGTCTTTTAATAAAAAGTTTACTAAAAAATCCCTTAAGCAGGTAGTATTTTCTCTTAAATAAATAAGAGATTAAGATAAGTGTAGGTAATAGACTTAGTAATAAAAAACATTAAAAAGTAGCTTTTATAAATTATAGTTAAAGTTAACTTTATGTTTTCTTATTTAAGATTAGCTAAGAATCAATTTATGGTTTCCTATAGCTATTATAAAGAGATAAATTTTCTTAACGTAATTTATATAGCGGAGAGTTATACTAGCAGTATATAAGATATAATTTTTTTTAAGATATTTATTATTAAAACCAGTGGGATATAAGACGTTTGGGAGTAGTAAGAAATAAAATTTCTAAATACTAACTAGAGATCTACTAATATAACCTATATTAGTTACTTTAGTATTAATTAAAGTAGTAATAGAGTATAATAAGCTATTTTATTAGACAGTATATAAAATATTCACTTAATAATTCTAAGAGTCAGTTACTAAATAAAAGATCTAAAAGTTAATAGAAATCTAGTGTTAGAAACGTCCTGGAGAGTAACTTAATACTAGAATAAAGCTTTTAATAAGCTAGCTTAGGGAATTTAGAAGTATTCTTATTTATAAAAAGATTTAGATCTAAAAAAAGAACAGAAACAGATTACTTGTTAGGGTTAGAATAGACTTATAGATTAGAGTTCTAATAAAAAGACAAAGCAGTTTCAGGAAATATAACTATATTTATTATACTTAAAATATTAGCTATTATACTTTTAGGTTTCTCATTCAGCTGACCTAACAGGGGCGTAGTTAGAGGTATTAATTTCTATAATATTAAAATCTCTTCATAATATAGGTTACAGCCTAACAAGATACGGTAAAAGAAAATACTAAAGATTATTATTATATAAGGATATTAAGTTAGCGTAGTTATTTAATATATTAGAAATTTTAACACCTACTATTACGTAGTGGAGATTATTATTTAATGACTTTCTTAGCTAAGTAATTAAACTAATTTTATTCAATCTAGTATCAGCAGCTAGTTTATAGAATTTAGTAAAGTAAATAATAAAACTCTTTTATCTTTAGTAAAATAAATTAAGCTTACTTAAGATAATAAGTTTTCTATTTAGATCTCTGTATATAGCTTACAGAAAGGCGATTAATTATTTTATTAAGTATATATCCTTATTTATAAAAGAGTCTATCAGTGTTACTGGGTCCTTTTCTAGCCTTAAATATATATATAGAAGTTAAGAGTGTTTAGTAGAATATTAATTAGTATTATCTTTAAACTTATAGTTAAGTTTTCTAATAAAGATATATAAGTCCTTTCATTTTCTAGTAAACATTAAAGAGTTAAATAAGTAGTTAGATTTTGTTATTATTAGTAATATAATAAGTTCTAGCGTAATAGTTAATCTCACGTTTCTAACTATAGCTTAAGAAACTTAAAGATAAGTACTAGTTATAGTTATAAGTAGGATTAGAATCATAAGACTTAAGCTACTTCCAGATAAACTAGTAATAAGAGCTAGACTTTTTTTAATAGGAGAGATAGTAATAGTAGAAGTTAAACTAATAAACACTTACTTTATCTTATTAAGCTTAGTATAAAGAGCTTTTATATTCTCTTTATATTAGGTTTCTTACTTTACTAAGGTGTTTATAAGTAATTTATTACTTACCTTTAAAATCACGAGTTAAGAGATAAGGTCTCTAAGGATTTTAGCAAGGTCTAAGTTATTTATTATAAGAAATTAGTAAAGACATAATATAATATCACGGTAGTGTTATAAGTAGAGAGTTAAGTGCTTAATAAGGAGTATTAATTAATTACTAAGTATAGTACCAAGTAATAAGTTAAGATATTATATAAAGAAAGGAAGAATATAATAAGTTATAAGCTAAAATATTTAGAATAAAAGCTTATACGCTAGCGCGAGGCTAAAGCGTAAATATATAATATAAAAAAAAAGCTTATAAAAAAGCTTTCTTAAAAGGCTCTTATATTATAGATGGTTACCATAACATAGGAGGTCTATAGGTTAATAGAAATCTAGTATTAAAAACATCCTAAAAAGTAACTTAACTCTAGAATAGAGTTTTTAATAAGCTAGCTTTAAGAGTTTAGAAGTATTCTTATTTATAAAAAGATTTAAATCTAAAGAAAGAATAGAAGCAGGTTAATTATTAGAACCTAAATAAACTTATAAATTAAAGTTCTAGTATAAAGATAAAGCAGTTTTAGAAAATATAGCTATATTTATTATACTTAAAGTATTAGCTATTACGCTTTTAGGTTTTTTATTTAGCTAATTTAAAAAGAGCGTAGTTAAAAATATTAATTTTTATAATATTAAAGTCTTATTATAATATATGTTACAGCCTATAATAGTGTAGCATAAGAAGATACTAAAAGTTTTTATTATATAAAAATATTAAATTAACGTAGTTATTTAATGTGTTAGAGATTTTAATACTTATTATTATTTAATAAAGCTTATTATTTAATAATCTCCTTAACTATATAATTAGATTAATTTCGTTTAATCTAGTATTAGCAGCTAGTCTGTAGAATTTAGTAAAGTAAATAATAAAACTCTTTTATTCTTAATAGAACAAATTAAGTTTACTTAAAGTAGTAAGTTTTTTATTTAGGTTTTTATATATAGCTAGCAGAAAGATAATTAATTACTCTACTATATATATATTCTAATTTATAAAAAGATCTATAAATATTACTAGGTCCTTTTTTAGTCTTAAGTGTGCATATAAAAGCTAAAAGTATTTAGTAAAATATTAGTTAATATTATCTTTAAGTTTATAGTAGAGTTTTCTAAAAAGATAAGTAGATTTTTTTACTTTCTAGTAAATATTAAAGAGTTAGATAAGTAATCAGATTTTATTATTACTAATAAAATAATAGAATTTAGTATAGAGATTAACTTCACTTACCTAACCATAATTCAAGAAACTTAGAAATAGATACTAGTTATAGTTATAGGTAGGGTTAGAATTATAGAACTTAAACTACTTCTAAATAAACTAATAACACCTATTAAGGCTTTTTTAATAGTAGTTACTTAAATAATAAGATAAAAAGAAATAGATATAGTTTATTTTTAAACTTCCTATAATTCTTTTTAGAGAGTGTTAATAAATTCTTGTTATTATACTTATTAATATTTTAACTATACTTATTATTATTCTAGCGCTTTAGTAAATGCGTTCTATATTATAATTATTTACTTCTTAAATAACTACATAAGTTCTGTAGTTAGAATAGAGGTATTTAAAAAGTTAGATATTTTATTAATAATAGTAATAATATAACATAGTATCATAAGAGTGCTACGTGCAAGAAATTAAGAACTTAAAAAAAAAATTAATTAATTACTATATATAATACTAAGTAATAATTTAAGATATTATGTAAAGAAAGGAAGAAATAAAATAGATTATAAATAAAGTATTTAGATAAGAGCTTATGCACTAGCGTAAAACTAATACATAAATATATAATATAATAAAAAAACTTATTCAAAAAGTTTCTTTAGAAAGCTTTTATAAGGTATTATAAGTAATTATTATAACAAAAACTAATAGTATAACTTACTTTTATTATTATAAATAGTAGAAAATTTAGTTATTAGCTAAAAAGTAATAAATTAGTATATAAACTACTTAATTTTTTTTTATTAAACTTTAAGTAATACACTATTATATAATAATAAATTTAAATTTTAGTTAAAATTAAAAATAATTACTTAAAGTTTTTAAAGCAGGAGCTATTTCCTACTAGGCTAGCTAGGTAGTATAAGTAATAACCTTTCTTTATGCTAATAGTGTAATACACGGGGATGTCACCTGCAACAACATTTTCCTTACTAACCACGTGGACCTTAACCTTGGCGATTTTACCTAATGGAGGAAGATTATTCTTCGCAGAGCCTTGAGTGACGCACTAAATGACCCGCATTCCCCAGCACACCTTTCCCTTGCATCACCGTTTGACATAATCCGGCGAATGCCGCTTTCATCGTTAATTTTATTTAGATTAACGAAATCGCACTGCAACTACCCTTTAAATTAAATCTCTGTCTCCCAAATATTGTGGTGCGAAACCTCTGCCACTCCAAACTTTTCGGAAGTGGGACCTGCATCAGCACAACTCTTCCTATGCCCGTATATGGGGTCTTCTCCAAGACATCGGAACTAGAGAAGCTGGCATGTGAGGCTAGAAACGTCTTTGCGACCTTCCCGAACGAAAGCGCGCATCGTACCCAACGACAGAGGAAATGCACAACCAATGTTCCAAACACGGTCAACAGTGTCAACAGCAATAAAAGGAGTCCTGTTGAAGATTTCCTCATCTTGATGTACGGTGAAGGGTGTTAGCCTGAGCCATCTTGATGAGTTTCGTCGGCCGGTTGAGCTGTTGCTGTTGTGTTTGTGGGAGTGTCCGAGGGCGGAAGCCCACCCCCAAGAAGGTCGGGAGCAGTCATGTGTATACTCGCCAATGGGTGAATATACCAAGAGTAGCCCCGTGTAACCACTCGCTCCATCCTTGAATACTTCGATGAAGTCAGGGAGGACGAGGCAATTTCCAACTCTCTCAATGAACGTGGACGGTACAAAGAGTGACGGCAGCCATTGTAGGCCGTCAGCGACTGGACTTTCTGGCCGCTGCTCGTCACGCCACATTTGATAGCGTGGGGTACGTCTGCGTCCCAATTATGGTAATTTTCTGAAAAGCGGCGGTGTTTTGCTGACAGAGAAGAGGCCCTTGAGTTGTTGGGTTTTCACACCGTACAACTGACTTTTTGTTCAACCAACACTATGAGACACTTGTGTATCACCCCCTCTATCGAAGCGAGGTGCGTATCGTGAGTGTCAAACCAGAGAGAGCACCTACATGGGCCCTTTTCTGTTTGGCTTTGGCAATGCAGAACAATGAGTGAGAATATTAGGCTCAAAGATGACAAGATGTGAAGAGTTGAGTAGGAAATATCTGGAGAGGCTGTGCAGCTCTTTACTTTTCGCGAGTTTTGCCAGTCCTTTTATACAGGCCCAGGATTCAAAATGGAAAGGATTCGACCGAAAAGGTGGAAATGTTGGCGGTGCGGATTCAGATTTAGAATTTAGGCGAATGGAAGAGATTGGCTCAAAATACGAACTCTTAATACCTGTTTGCGCCATCTCAATTGAACCTTTAAAATCAGAATGATAAAAAAGATCATGGGCGCGCACGTTCCGTATAGGATTTACCTGTGTTTATTACCAGCTGCTGGGTGCGCAATCTCCACTCTGTCTTTCCTCAAGACCCATCTCTCTCAACTATAATCGCCCACCCACAATCTCTGCACCTCCGACGGTGAAGAGAGAAGATGAAGAGCCTTCACAGGAAAGCACCGCCAGCGTGGTTAATCGTCCTGGGGTCCTGCCAATTAGCCCAAACCGGGTCGGATTAGGACGAATATCACGTGGCCGTTGTGAATGTTAACCGCCAAGTTTCCCCTTCCTGGCTCACACACCCTCAATTCACACAGTCACGATAATCCTAATGCGGATTGAAGGCGAACTATTCTGGACGGATCGCAACGGACTTTTCATTTTGCCCCTGTTAGGTGGACGGATTGTTAGACGGTGCATTGGCTGGATAATCGTACGCGCTGAACACCGCCCTCAATAAAGAAACGTCATCAATAGATGAAGCGTCTATAAAAGTGGCGGAAAACGCGAAAAATGAGAAGCGAATCGTAGAGCTTTTGCTGGAAAATTCCAAACTTCGAATCAAAAATCGTTCACTTGGACGACAACTTTCCAAATTTGAAACATCTATCGAAACATCTACCAGCCGTGATCGTACCACAATCCACGAGCTAGGCGCTGAAAATTACCGTCTCCGGGCTCAGTTCCGTAACAACGGGCCGAATGGCTTCACTGAGAGCCGCAACATATACTAGAGGAAGAAACTAAGAGCTCGATGGGAAAGCTTAAGACGAGAAGGAGAAGCTCAAGGAGAAGAGGAAAAAGTTTATGGACTCGATGCAGCAATATGTCGAGGCTGCAATTCGACCGGGATTAAGGCGGAAGAGGTGCCGGATATCGAAATGGAAGATGTTTTGATCTCATTCGAAGAGCAAGGGGGCAAGACAAGGGTTGAATTGCAGGTGAACGTGAAGGGGATATAGAGGGAATGGATTATTGCGGCGGTGGATGTAATATCCACTGGTGAGGAGGAATATGGGAATGTACAAAAATACTTAAATCAATGAGGATGTGACAGGATCTAAATTGCATACCGAGCTGGCTATTTGGGTTGTCGTTTCGTTTCTTTCTAGTTACCTGACGAGTTGGGTATTATGTCAACATATTATCTCACAATAGATACAGGAAAATGGGTTGGATCTTTACTTGCCTTTGTGACTTACTATCTTCCTCGTAATTACAACTTCGCCCTCGCATCCTCTTCTCCACGCACACCCTGCAACCTCTCCGAAAGCCAAAACAACTTCTCAGCTCCAATCTTTTTCAGCAACTCTCCCCTCCCGTTCCTCCACACCCTATCGTACTCTTCCTCTCCTACCCCTCTCAACCCACCATCTTCAAACACAACTACTTCACCATCTTCACACCAACCCTCTCCATTCGCAAACTGAATCCATTTTTCAGCCATCTTTCTCGCCAGGTCCTGACTTTCCGCTGGAATCGCATGGTTGAAATTTTGCAACAAAAGCGCAACATCCAGTTCGTGGCTGGCCAGTCCTTTGAACATTCCTTTTATGGGGTTTTGTGCATGGAAATGGTATCTCCGTACTTTTCCGCGACCTTTCCAGCCTTTCGCAACTTGGAGAGCCGGGAGATGGAATCGCAGCTCGGAGGCTAAGGCTAGTAGCCCATCTCTCTTTGCTTCTGACGAGTCGTGCAGTCTGAGATAGTATGCTGTGAGGAGAGATTCAGTTTCTGAAGGGAGGAGCATTTCTTTGCAAAGGCTATGCAGTGTTGGTATCGCATTCGGGTCGTCCAATATCCTGGCCTTGAGTACCGTCCCCTGATCATCATCAGCCTTCATTCCAATACGCTAAACGAAAAGCAACATATCAGAGAAGTCCTTACATCATGAGCAGTATCCCCCACAACGACCTCCCTACACCATCCCGGTTTCCCTGCTCCATTTACGTCATCTCCCAGTACGCTCAGTGTAACGTCTCCTTTCAAAAACTCCCCATCAACACAAGCACAAAAATGCTGCGCAATCGATAATTTCTGACACATTTCTTCCGCATCCATATCTCTTAACCTCTTTGCTCTTTCAACCTTGGGTAGCTTCTTGAGACCCAGAAATTTGAGCTGATCTTGGTAAAGCCCGTTGTGCCAGCGTATCTTCCTTGGTTTCCTAAGCGTCGCCTCTCCAGACATAATCACTGCCCTATCGAACAACGGTTCTTTCGCCGCAAAAAGTAACGTACTCAGCGATACCCCACCTGCCGACTCTCCGCAAGCTGTGATGTTATCCGGATCCCCTCCGAAACCAGCGATGTGTTTCCGAATCTACATCTCATCAGCACAACCCTCTCTCCCACATATCTCCAAATTAGAAACATACCCATCTAAACGCATTAATCTGATCCTTATACCCAAAATTACCCTCAACTCCCAACTCACCACTCGCTAGGAACCCCAATATGCCCACTCGATAATTAACACTTACCCCAATAACCGGCTTCCCAATCTCCACACTCCGTTTCACAAATCTTTGTAGATCGTATTGAGGCCAGGAGTTACTGCCCATGGATAAACCACCGCCGTGGACCCATACGAAGACCGGCAAACCCCCACCTTTTCCCCCTGTCCTCCTCTTTCCCTCTCCACTAGTTTCCTTCGGCACCGTAACATTCAGATTAAGACACTCTAACTCATCCATCACCTCCGAATCACCTTGCCCCTCCACACAAGCCAACACCTCATTCCCCACGAGCGTAAGATCCCAAGCCTGACTCCCTCTCTTCTGCGGACAGCTCGGTCCGAACCTCGTCGCATCGTACATTCCATTTTGCGACGGGAGTGAATCGAGAAGAATGGAGTCGCACCAACGACCAGGTATTGAGGCGTATTTGAGGTTGCGGTATTGGATTGTCTTTTCATTCACTTTCCCACCTATCTTACATCCCAACGTCGAATGTTCGAAAATGCTCTTCTCCGAATCCGAGAACATGAGAGAATGTGGGGTCGAGTCTGAGGGATGGGTGTAGGTCTAATTGAAGGAGTGGTAGCGTAAACGACGAAGATTTGGGAGAAAGGTGGATCAGAGTGAGAATATCACGATAGCCGTTTTTGTGATACCTACGTGTACATATATGTGGATGTGGGGCAGCGGGGTAGGAATTACCAATCACTCAATAACTTTACCTTGTTAGGAAGTAGTCTCTGGAACTGGAACTGGCCATTTAAAAGACCGCGTCGTTTGTGCTGATAGCTGGGAAGCATTGTTGCTTTCGAACTGACCATACATCAACACTCAAACTCTCCTATCAACAACCCGAAAACCAGGACGGGTGAAAACAGAAAAGCCAAAACCCGGAATCCATTCATCATAACTCATCAATCTATACCAAAGGCCGGAAATTTTTTTCAGATCCATATCCCCAGACGAAAGCGAGCGGGTATCGCCTTACTACCTCCCCTCTATAGCCACCTACTTTTCTATTACACCTACTCCTCACTATCCTCATCCTCCCCAAACTCAACCCCATACTCGGCACAGACATCCCAACGATCTCCATTCGCACTCCTACTCACGTACTTCGTGAACCTCAGCACACCCTTATCCCTCAGCACAATACTCATATTATTCCAACCCGCGGGCTGCGAAAACAATACCCCATCATCTTCATCGTCGCTGGCACTTTTATAAACAGCTGGGTCTGCTTTCGCTTTTCGGCGCTGGCCAGCGCCCGTGTGGGTGGATTCAGAAGGGCCGGTCTCGTCTTCGTCATCTTCGCCTGTCATGTACATTTCGTAGCCGCCTACAGAGTCTTCTGAGTCTTGGTTTCCGGATCTTGCTTTACTTTTGGTGGATAATTCGGCGGCGCTAATTTCTTGCGCTCCTGGGGTGTCGTCTTCTTCTTCTTCCTCTTCGTTGCCCCATCCCTTAGATGGCGTAATTCCCAAACAAACCTCCAGCTGCGGGTCCTCTTCCTCATAGGCGGTCGCAAGTGTATAGTCCATCCCACGTCTGAATCTCCTCGCAAATACGTTACTTTTCGTAAGTGTGATACCCGTGACGAGTGATATCCATTTCTGGAATGCCGGATGTGGGAACAGGATGTCTACAAGATCATCATAAGGAGTCAATTTATCTGCTTCCGGATAAGGTGTGGTGGGTATCGGCTGTACAGCCTCACGATAGAGGTAGCGATGCTTATGTGGAGGTCGTGCAACACCTGTCTTGGATGCTTCGCAGAAGGGGTTTGGCGGAAGTGTTGGGTTGGGCTCGTTGTCCTTCGATTCTAGGTATTCTCGGAGGCGGGCAGAGAACTTCGGAGATAGGAACTCAGCGAGACGAAGAGACGACTCGTCCGAGAACATGCCAGCGAGCTCTTCGACGGTATCTGGGGTAAGATAATTCGGGTTCATGTATTTGATGAGAAAGTCCATCTCATCGGCAGTCATCTCATCATCTTCCTTGCCTGCGATGTCATCCCAGTGGGGATTATCGATCCAGTTTGGCTTCGGTTCATCGAACACATCCGCTTTGCCGCCTTGCAGCTGAGCGAGAGAACTTCGTTCCGCGAGCTTCTCTTCAAGGCCTTCTTCATAACCATCTTCACCTTCCTGAGGTATGTGGAACCAGCCGCTAATGGCCATGCGGATTCGGCCTCCATCATCCTCTTCCATCTCATCCATTCCCCTTTTATACACTTCCTCGACATCGTGGAAGCTCTCCCCAGGCTGTACGGTGAAGAAGGATAACTGGTTCCAAGCTGGTGGGATGGATACCGAGAAGTCCGGCTGCGGTACCTTGACTTCGTCCCCAGATTCTGTCTTCAGGATCTCGGTGGGGTACAGACGTAGCGCGCCGCCCCATTCCGGCTTCCAAGGTCGATCGGGATCGAGCAGGTATAGGATCCAGCTAACCCGTCGACTCCCTATAACGTCATCATGACAGAGGAGGTGGCAGCCTGGTGTGTAGACATTCTAGAACCATGTCAGCTACTGCGGCTCAACTTTAAATGTTGCGTAACCCACCACAGCCATATCGGTCTTCACCCCGCTCAGCGGCCCCGCGCCCGTTATCGAGGTCAGATATTTTCGGAAGGCAGAGGAGTACAGCGAGTCGCGGAGGGTAAGGAGAGATGGCAAACGGCGGAGAGAAGAGTCATCGAGGCCATCGAGGTTGGCCAGGTCCCCGGACTGGTGGATCTTGTAGATATCCGTCTCTTTCGGGGTGAAGGATATATTTTCGCGAATTTCATTGCGCACATTGCGGAGGAGAGTGTCGTCGATCAGATTCTGGATTACAGCGTGCTTATACCTAGTCTCCAAAGTCAAGATAAAGCTCAGTTTGCTGGGTGTTGCACAAACGGTTCTGAAGCGGCGTAGTAGTCTGTATACCCTTGCAGCACTTTGGAGTCGAAAAGTCCCTTCCTGAAATTGTTGTGCGCTTCCTCGTCGGAGATGGCGCGCTTCTTTGAACTGCCGATGCCAGGCGCCTCGTTCTTACGCTTCATCTTCTATCTCAAGACGTTGTGTGGAAAATGGGAGAGAAAATGGAAATTGAAGCTCGGATTTTTTGGTGTGGGCTTTGGCGACTTGAAATCATCCCACCGCCACTCCACCCCTCCCGGTATACCTGCTTCTGTTGGCACGCTTGGCCCCTCATTTTCACCGCAATACAGGGCCGTGGAAAGTTTCGCGTCCGCGTAGCATGCTGTGTAAACGCACGTTGAAAGTTTTTCACGAGGATCACAACCTGTTTTCGAGGCGGTTGTGCAACCCTGGATGCTTCGTGGGCCCTGGTTGGTGAGCATAGTCGCAAGCACGCTTCCTACTCGCTGAGTTGTCGACGTCGATGGCGCAACATTTAAAGTTCTGCGAGTGATACTGTCTGCAGATTCCAAAATCGATCTAGGCCTCTATGCCTTACACAGTAAACTCTACCCTCTTGCAACGTGTGATAGTTCGTCACCGGCTGGGAAAGAACTCCTAAACGCCGATCTATGCATGCTAACAGCCAAAGTCACAACGCTAATCCTCTTTCAATGTCTTCTCCATGGCGAGCAAGACAGCCATTGCCCGTTCATAAGTCCACATGGTGACGGCGCTCGCCGGGGCGGCCTTGATCAGACTCACTGTCAATCCTCGATACATGCCTCTCTTCCCTTCGTTCTTCCAGATATGCGCAATCGTGCCAATCGCTCCCTTGTACATGGGGATGTTCCGATGGACGTATCTCGAGCGCATCGGCCCTTGAACTTGCAGTCGCTTCCGAGTTGTGTCGAGTGGGTAGACAGCCGTCTTCGAAAGCACGCTGGCTATCACTCCGGCAGCTGCATCTGACGTTCCAAATGGCATTGGAATAGGGGAACTCGCAAGCACGGGTTTGAGACCTTCGTAGCTCGCGAAGAATAGTCCCATATACGGGACAATCTGGCTTACGCCAGCTCCTAGCCCGCGAAAGAAGCCTGATGGGCCTTCATGCTTGGCAATGTGTCGGATCGAGGCCAGTATGGAAGCATACACGCGTTCCCGTCCCTGAGCGGCAAACCGAGTTCGGAGGAGATCGAGCGGGTATGTCGCAGTCGTCGCGCAAGCACCAGCAGCCGCACCGCTTATGAACGAGTTGACAGAATTCGGGAGTTTGTAAGGTTGGGGCACGGTGTCAAGGAGATGCGAGCTGTAAGTGTATGCCGAGAATTGGATGGAGCCGTAGGTTAAGTACAAGGCCTCCGCAGGTATGTTGCCCTTCCATAGCCCCGTGAGACCCTCCTCTCGTAGTATGTGCTTGAGAGTTCCAAGCGTGCCTTTGTAGACGGGGCCCTTTACATCGCGGACACTGAGAGGGTCGGAGAGAGAGTGGATTTGGAGCTGGAGGCGGATCTTGATGACGTCGAGGGGTGCTATCACGAAGCTGCAAACAATTCGCGATCAGAGTCTGAGACTTATTATATGGGGGGAATGGTGTTCGTACCGCGAGACGAGGCCGGCGATGGCGCCTGCAGCAACCACTTGTCGCTGCGAGCCCTAGAAGAAGCAATACCAATCAGCTGGGAAGCTCCCGCGGAAACGTCTCCACCTCAATGCTAGCATGGAGTTGTTACCTCATCCTTCAGCTGTGCGACTCCAGACATGCGCCCAGGGGCTCCACAGCGGAGGGACGACGCGTATATGGAGACTGTGTCTGATGTCGCGTGATGTGGGTCGTGGAGGATATATTGTTTCGAGAGTGCGGCAGAACGGGGATGGTGTTGAAACAGAACCTCGGGCCTTTTTCTTCTTGCCCTGAAAAGGTCGGCGGGTCCCCCGCAATCTCGGTGATCGACGGGCTTGCAAAACCCCCCCTCTGAAGTCATCATGTCCCTGAATCTCACCACCAGACTGCCTCCGCGAGCATTGCTGTCCCAGGCCACGCGTGCTGGTCACCGTAGTCCTAGAGGAGCTTCGTATTTGACGAAGGATGTCCCCATACGCCAGTTTTGGAGAAATTCGCAACGGTCAGCGCAAGCCGCACAAGCGGAGCACCTCGTCCACGATGCCACCAACTTAGGACAGTTGGATGGCAAGCCAGCAAAACACGTTGCGGTGAACATTGACGGCGATCCGAGAATATTCGATACTGTATTCCTCCGCGACAGCTGTACCTGCCCTCGATGCGTCGATCCCGACAGCCGGCAGAAGCTGTTCCAGACGTCCGACATACCTCAGGATCTTGAAGGGGCTTGTCGGACGGTGGTTGATAGAGAGAAGGGATGGATGGTGGAAGTGGTCTGGAAGAATGACATACCTGGATATGGGGCTGAGCATCGCACAAGACATTCAATTGACTGGCTGCGGAGAGCGTTGACCACGGAATTGGAGCTGAGAGGAGGCGTGCGGAGTGATGAGAGAGTGCTATGGGATCGGGAGAAGATCACGAACAATAACAAGTGGGTTGACTACAAAGACTATATGGCTGAAGATGAGGTTCTATTTGATGCATTGAGCCATCTAAATAAGTATGGGCTCCTCTTCCTCAAGAACGTACCAGAATCAGAAGAGTCGGTCGTGGACATCGCAGGTCGTATCGGCACACTAAAAAACACATTCTACGGCCGCACCTGGGACGTCAAATCCAAACCCAACGCCGAGAACATCGCCTACACGCACCAATTCCTTGGATTACACATGGACTTGCTCTATACGTCCAACCCACCACATCTCCAACTCTTGCACTCCCTCCGTGCTCGCTCACCGGGCGGCGAATCCCTCTTCAGCGACTCCTTTGAGGCCGCTCACTCGCTACATCATTCTTCTGCCTTCCACTTCCGCACCCTCTGCACCTTTCCCGTGACGTATCATTACCATCATCCTACGCATCACTATCATCACACGCGCCCCACCATCGAACTCTTCGCCTATCCGAAATACAGCGAGCCTACCAATCTCGCCATCCGCCACATCAATTGGTCGCCGCCATTCCAAGGCCCGTTCGAAGCGCGTATCGGCGGAGAGAATCAGACAGCGCTAAGGAACTACCTTGCTGCTGCCAATGCATTCGAGAAGCTACTGAGTGCGGAAGAGAATCTGTACGAGTATAGGCTTGAGGAGGGAGATTGCGTCATCTTTGACAATCGGAGAGTACTCCATGCGAGAAGAGCATTCGATGCGAGTAAAGGGGAGAGGTGGCTGAAGGGAGCGTATGTGGACGATGATGTGTTCTTCAGCAAGTTGAGGGTTTTGGAGGAGAGGTACGAGGGGAGGTGGATTGCGGATGGAGTTGTTAGACATGCTGTGAAATAAGAAAGACCTGGTATAAAGGTAGTGTCTTAGTAGAATGGCGGCGCTATATTTTTGGATAAAAAGTTGCTTCGAATGAAGGATATTGTCTTAGTTTTCAAGGCTGTGTACCTGCAAAGCCAACCACGAAAGTCTTTGCCTTCTATACAAGCAGAAGCGCAATCTGAAATGCTCTCGCGGGCGGTGTGGGGTGTTCAAGCACATAACGGAGTCTGATTGGGTATAGACCAGCAAGGCTGAAGGTGAGGTGCGGGTCCCACCTACCAGGTTTGATACAGATTCACCATCCTTCAGCACTCTCGTTGCCTCTCATCCTTTCATCACTCACACACACACACACACACACAATTTCGCCTCCTTCTACCTTTCAGTATGTCAACGAGCCACGATATACCTGCTATTACAATAGAGAACCCGAGCTTTCATTTCGACGAGAGCTACAAATGTCCTTACCAGGATCGCAGCTGGCACCAAAAAGTCACCGTCAAACAGCTTGCGGAGTCTGCTACAAAGGGCTGTCCAGTCTGTTTTGTCGTCCATTGCATTCTCATCGGCCGCTTCTCCGAGCACATGCCGGATCATGTAGTGATGAGGCATACGAATCTGTTTGATGCCCAGTTTAGCGTCTGGTCGCAGAGTAATCGTACTCTTTCGCGACCTATCTTGTTGTTCGTTCAGCCTTTTGCTACGCCTTGTAGGTTATTCGCATTCTTCTTGTCGCTCCAAATATCTTTCCGAACTACGTAGTTCTATATCAGACGTATATCTGGCATTGCTGACATTTCCCAGCTCCAGTGGAACTTTGTCGATTCTTCACATCGATTGTGCAAGCTCCCCGTATGACTCCCTTTCAAAGCACCGCATCATCTGCTAGTCTCGAGACTGCTATGAACTGGTTGCAACAATGTACTCGCAGTCATTCACTTTGTGGATCTAGTGCGAATCGGCCATTGCCCACAAGAGTTCTCAATGTCGACCAATCATCCGTTTTCCTATATGAGTCAAAAGGTGAACCAGCAAGATATGCTTGTTTAAGTCATTGCTGGGGTCCGCCGCAAGGAGCTAAAATGCTACGCACCACTAAGGACACCCTCGCCCAATTCAAGAAAGATATACCTTGGCAGCAACTACCAATCAACTTTCAGCATGCTATATCATTTGCCCGACGACTTGGGTTAGTGTGGATTTGGATCGACGCACTTTGTATTGTCCAAGACGATCCTTTAGACTGGGAGAAGGAGGCTGCGCAGATGGCATCAATCTACCAGAACTCATACGTCACATTAGGGGCGACAAAGTCTTCGCATGCTGACGGTGGATTCTTTACTACCGAGCACGACAGATTGCATGCTGCTACAAAGACTCCAGCAAAGCTGGTTCTAAACGAATTCACGACACCTATTTATGCCGAAGAGCTGTTCGAACATGTTACGTTATTCCCAGGGTTCACCCAGCACCACAAACACACTCCATTTCCTCTCCTGCAGCGAGCTTGGGTTTACCAGGAGCGATTACTGTCGCCCCGGTTCCTTCACTTCACCCCTTATGAACTTAATTGGGAATGCAGGGAAATCAACGAATGTGAATGTGGCACCGCCAGCGAAGAGGCTAGTTTCCGGGCGCCCAAGGCCAGATTCACTCACGCACTCACCCAGTTACGAACATTAGACGGATCGAAGTCTGTCGAGCTAGACTCGACCGTACCGGACTCATGGAGGACGATTGTCAAACAGTATACGACTCTCGACATGACGTATAGCAAAGATGTCTTCCCTGCACTGGCAGGGTTATCTAAGGAGTGGCAGGCAGTGACGGGAGATGAGTATCTCGCCGGTCTGTGGAAAAGCACTTTTATTCGTGATATGTTGTGGGAGATAGATGGTTCGCAAGGCGAACCTCAGAGACCGATTCCGTGGCGAGCCCCTTCTTGGTCTTGGGCCTCTATCTCTCATGTCGGGGTTACCTGGGACCCAGGGTCGATTGTATCCCGGGAGCGCGCAGATATCGTTGAGGTGAAGTGCACGACAAAAGGCTTGGCCCGTACCGGGGAACTTTCATCTGCATACCTAATACTTTCTGCCAGGGTTATCACTGGTCGTGTGTTTTACCCAGAAAGAGTTGTGGACTCCAGATACCCTTCCAGTATTTCCCTGCCCATGAACAACGGCTCATACACGACGTCCGGGGGTTTTCTGGCTGATGTTTCTATCTGGGAGGATGGACCCTCATACGTCGAACCTCACTCATATGTTCATGTGGCGATGATTGCAGACATGCGTTCAGATGCTGAAACCCCACTTATTCCAGATTCGCGGTATTTTCTGGTGCTGAAAAAAAGATCCGGAGATTCTGAGACGTACGAGCGTATCGGTCTGCTCCGAGTTTATTCTCTAGGGGCATCCGTTCCAAATGAGGCTTACGAAGCCGCTAAATATATAGAAGATCAAGAGGAAGATTCTGATGACGACTATGCGAGGGCTCAAACGATAGGTGCAAAGATGACTGAGTCATTGTTTCAAGAGTTCGACTCCAGGCTGAAGACTAGAATTACAATAGTCTGAAGGATGAGCCAAGGATCGGCGAAGTCCCACACTTGTCTTCAGTTGTAATCAAACTCGCCGTTCCTTGGTTGGGCCGTACTCTTTACAACCCCCACAGGCGAGCTGCAACCCCAGGGTTACGTCGTCTGACACAGTATCATCTGATCATTAATCACTGGACCTGACTGGAATTTTGAAGGAACGATGAATGGTAGAGCAAATGGCACAACATGGAATGCTTCTAAGGAATAGAAATAAAATAGAGTGTATAATTGGCGGAGCATTTGCAAATGATCAAGTGTAATTGCGTTAAGTTGAAATGAGACGTAAAGATCATTCGAATGGCGTGAGGGTACTTTCTTCTCGTATTCCTGGTATATCACCATCTGGGCTGTCTTTCATTTCCATCCCCTGGCCTGATCGACCTTGAAACTGTCCTTAGTGTTTATCTAGCATTCCTTTCCCTACTGTCTTTATATCTAGCTATTTCTGTTTAAGGTAATTCATTTGGCTAACCTCGTCATGCCAGTGACCATGCTAATACCACTTATGCGATCAGAACTTCTGCAAGCATCTGTCTGATACTCTTTATACTCTCCCTGCCCTATATCATATGATACACTCCACATTATCTAGCCCGGCTTTTATTTTTGCCTTGAAAGAGTTAACCCTCTTAGTTACACGGGGGTCGAAACAAACTTTCGAAACTTCGGAACGGCAACCCGCGGCTGCATGCATGAACCACGAGATGAATGCACGGCTGCCGTCCCGCTGACTGAGGAACAACATTTCCTGAAACGAACTTAAATGTTTCCTGAACCGTTTTGTATCCTTCCTTATGCGAATGAAGCTTTGAGATTCCGACGCTGATTGGAACGGGTAATGGTAAGCTTACCGGTTATTTCGTATTACGATTCAATAATTCCCGGATGATGGGACTTGCGAATCCAAAGAAGTGGGATAAGAGTGTTAGGTAATACCGTATATAGTCGGATCCCGGTTAGTAGTTGAGGGAGGGTGCAAAAATAGAGCCGTGCGGATCAACATCAGGGTATCTATTTGCTAATACTCGTGCTGCAATGTTCCACTATGACAAGATTGTATGGGAGAAGAAGGGGTTCTTGTGGGTTTTATTCACTATGTTTCCATTTTCGAAGAGGTAATCCTGATTTCTAGCTCCTATGGGATACTACTGCATGTGAGATTTTTGGCCAGCAGGTGACCAACATGTGAGATTCTTACCTATGAACCAATAAAATTCTCATGTTGAGAAAGCTCGAGACTTTTTCTGGTACCAGCCCCGGTTATTCAGCATCTTGGCTCAGCACACCCATCCTTATATGTGAGTTGGTAATAGGCGGTAAAGGAGTTATGACCACTTCGTTTTCCCAACATCCAGTGCATCACGAATATAAGAGCCCAATCGCTCACGTCGTTTTCATCTTTTTCACCACCATCATCCCTCATTAAAGTCCAGTCTCTCGTTCTCCACTTCCACTCCCAATCTCAACCCCAATCCCCCCCACCAACCCAAATCCTAGCATCCAACCCCTTGCCAAAATGTACGCCAAACTCCTGGTTCTCCTAGCCGTCGCTGGCCTCGCCACCGCTCAAGGACCCAATGATCCTGGCTTCTACAACACAGTTGCAGAAATTCACTCTGGACCTGACTGCCTGGAATCCAATCTCGTCTGGCTGGACCCGATTTTCGGACGCGGAAATATGTGCCAGCCTCTAGATAGGAATAACAACACTCCGGATATTATTAGTTATAAGGTTACGTACAATTATGAGGGTTGTTCTGGTGAGTCTGTTTTTTTCCTGCTGGAGCCGAGGGCGAGAGGTGGAATGGGGGCGTAGCAAGAGAGAAGGACGAGGTGTTCTAGCAGGCGGTTTATTGAGGCTGTGATTTGGGACGCAATTTGTGGATGGAGAGCTGAGGTGAAACTAGCTACGCTTTATACGGATGAGAACTGCCAGAGCCAGGCTTACCCGGCGCCGCTTGGGCAGTGTGTGCAGGCGGGCAGTGTACCATTCGTCAGTGCGTTCGTTGAATGCCCCTTCTGATGGTTAGATGAGAAGAGGGATGAGAAATGGAAGGTTGATGGAATAAAGCATGGATGATGGAGAGGAAGGAGAAGTGAGCGTGAGACATGGATCGAAGATCCGATTTTGTGATTTGAGATAAGTTGCAGCATGTGACACTGAATGGGTTGATGTCGCAGATATTTTCAATCCTCTTCCTCGTCATCAGAATCCCAAGCTTCTTTCATACACTCTTGCTCCATATCCAATCGGCTGAATCAAAGTATAACTGCCACTCGAATTGAACTCCTGAACTCCATTCACCAAATAAAGTGGCGTCATGTTTCCATCGTCACTGAAAAATAACTTAGGCCTTTCCCTGCGATAATAGTCAATACTTCTTCCGTCCGTAAACTCAACGGTCGTATTATACACCTCTTGCAATTTGAACGTCCAGTTTCCGGTCAGCTCTCTAGCAAACAGGTGACCACCGACACGAGGGAACTTCTGGTTCCTCTCGGCAATATCGATCATCCAATGAACGAGAATATGCCAATTTCCACGCTTATCTCGCCACAGAAAAGGGTCCTCGCTCCAATGGTCGCTATAATCCGAAGTATTCCAAGTCTGACTCTTGATATGTTTGTATGGACCAAACCATTTGTTTGCGGAATATATACGGTTATCTTCGACCCCCAGGATCAGTTCAGAGGTGGGATTCTCAGATGTCCAAAGCGGCCAAGGTGTCGGGTTCGTGGCATTGACAAGAAGGAGCCTTTGAGGATCCCAAGTTTTTAGATCTGAAGAACTTGAGACAGATACATTGTTGGGCATCTTGATTGATCTGCAAGTGTCCGGCGTCTCCATATCTCTTCCGATGAAGTAGATTAGATATTTCTGGTCTGCAGGACTCCATATAGTGGTCGGATTGTGATGGAAGGTGCCGAAAAGCTCCTGTGCATAAGTGTATGGGCCAGCTGGTCCGTTCCGTGACTCGGCTCTGATGACGGTGCTGAAAGGCCTCCAGCCGGCGAGACCGCAGCCACGGGATAGTTGCGAGATGATCAAATGGAACAGCTTCTTGTCATGACGGTCCTGGATAATTTGGCCGCCCCAAGATGAGTTCCCGCCTCTTGTACTGTAGTGATCTGGACTGGTGGCATTTGTGTAATTATACCCCGTCCATCGAGTGGCGGGGAGAAGGTCGAGTTTGCCGCAGTCGTCGGACTTCCATCCAGGATCGCAAATGCACGTCCTAGTGCGACGGGAGCAGATACCATTCAAACTGCAGTCATCATCGGTGGAACATGCTGTAACACTCTGAGATAGGATAAAACAAGTTAAAAGAATTGTTACGACATTCAACAAGCTCATTTTCAAAGTAGCCGAAGGTACTCCCTTGGGCGGATTCACCGAACATAGCTCCATGATATACCCACACACCTGGTAGATGGTTGTCTTTGTGATCGTCATCGCGTCCCTGAATAATATCTCGGTCTTCGGGACAATGATGGCTATGTATGTGAGGCTATATATCTGGCTTGGGGTTACCTTAGCTTACAGGCATAACCCTATCTAGGCAAGCGACTAGCCTGTATAGGAAATTATCTTGCCTAAATAGGTCTCCGCTAGCTATTCGGGTCAACGGTCTCTCAGATTTCCCCGCATTCTCCCCACGTCCAGATCTAAAGCTGCGTTGATATGAGGATTCTTCGACATATTCATCATTTTTTCCGTCCGTCTGCTCCATTCATAACCAAACCAGTGACCCTCGCGGCGAGGAGTGACAAGACTGCGGAAAAACTGCGTTAACAGAGACTATATCGACTTTAACCAAGGCATGGCTTCCGGATGTCCAACCCCGAATTTTTCCATCGATATTGGAATTACTGCCAGATTTCAATTACCTCCCATTTCTCTCTCCACGCTATCCCTCACTCTTTCAACTGTTCCTTTCCACTCCGTCTGTCTCTGCTGTCACGGCTCCATTGCTTCCCGGTATGGTGGGTTCGATATCGCCTTCCCTTCTATCGTGGCATCATGATACCTGGACCACGGCATGAACAAACTAGCAATCAACGCAAGTCCGGTGAAAGGAATCCCAATAGCAAAAGTGTATCTCAAGCTCTGACGTAGCTCTTAGCGATACCTGAAAAGCTTGCCTTTAGAAAGCTGGAAATGGCACCTTTGTTAGCCCCCACCGCAAGGACCGTGAGAGGGGTTGATGTCGGGAACATGGTCGCGGAGAGCTTTCTTCAGCTGGTTTTGGAACACACCCTGAGCCGCGGGAATGAGGAATGCACTCCCAATGGACTAGGCGACTAGAGGGCAGTCATCAGCAAGATAAAATCTATTACGGAGAAGCACTTTGACTTACAGATAATAATTGGCCTGGCAGCTGAGACCTCCTTAGTCTTGACCACCATCTGAGGAAGCATCAGCGGAATCGCGAGACAGCATCCCACACCGACACCCAATAGAATCTTAAATCCTATCCGTCGCCTGCTCACGAATCCTCGCGAAGCAGCATCATCAGGCCGGATCCAACGGCTGCAATGGCAGGTCCGGGAATGACGAAGGGGTTGAAGACGCCAGTGACGGTTATCACGCCGCCGATCACGATTTGGGTTATTGCTGGGACAATCAGCGCCCTGCACGACTTCCTAGCCCCCGACATACCTACCTAACCCTAATATGACTGGGAACAAAGCGAACGCCGCATGATATGGCTGATACACACTTTATGGCCTGGAAATAAATTGAAAGATAGATAAGGGCGAGATTGAAATATCCCACAATGCTAGGTTGCATCCGTTGGTTTCATTATTAGTCCATCCTTCGAGATGCCCCACATGAACTCAAATATTGCGCTGGCGAGAAGAACTACACTATTCAGAAAATTCGGCATGATGAGCGCTCTCCCTCCTTGATACTAGTGGTCTACTCCGAATGCAACGAAGAAGAGGGCGGTTCCGACTAATGTCTCAACGATATCTGAGCTGTCCCATGCTTTCTCCACGCCCGCCCACCGCAAAGCCAAGGAGAAACACACGATTGTAGCGCAGAAGAGAATGAAGCCTGGGATATCCATCTGCAACATATTCTCTTTCGCAGTTGCGGGCATCGGCGCCGCAGCCTTGGGTGGATGAACCGCAAATCCCAGGGAGAGAGCAGCACAACCAGCAAAGGGCAAATTGATGTAGAAGCTAGTTCATCAAACATTTGAATTTTCGATTCCTGGATGTTTGGAAGAAAAGAATCATTAAAGCAGTTAACTCACCACCATTGCCATGTTATGTTCCCGTGTAAATACTCCTCTAATGAGTGGGCCTGCCACTGAAGCCAGTGCAAACGTTACCGATGCAAACGCAATGACAATGAAGTGTCCTGCAGGTTCCCTGGCATAATCCAAGCGCGCCACTGAGATTTGCCCCGCGCCGCTCTCGGCAGTCACCTTACCAAACTAAGTCAAGCGTTATACGCCGGTATCAGCCGGTACCCTTGGCTCTAAACAAGCTAAAACATAACTGATATAAATACGGACAATTTGCATGTATTCAAGTGGCGTTCTCGTTAGCCGCGCCACATGTAGGTCTCTCTCCCTATGTCAACCATCTCAGTCCTATGCAACTCAGCACATCTCACATACAAGGGTGTGGTCGGTGTGAGTCGTCCGCTCCCTCCCAGCGCAGGCAGACACTCGACTGAGCCACCAAGGAGGAACGAGGGAACTAGATCAGTTATCGTCGCGTTACCGAGTACCACAGTGCGTACCAAAGAATGAGATAGAGCACCCGACTTGGCAATAAGTAAGGAAAGAGGTTGTAAGATCAGTACATGCACCCCTTAGACACGACCCACTCATGACCAACCCAGCATTTGAAGAAGCCTATGCATTTTTGAGGCTGATGTGCGCTCTCGGACTTTAGAAGGCGATATGCCTTGAGATAGCGGGGGCGTACTATCACCTCTTGCGTCTGTGGGCGCATTTCGCTAGCTTGTTGAAGGACGTAAAATCCTAAGCTTCTCCTGTACATCTTGACTCTCTTGATGACCATGCCCAAAGACTTTCTCATACCCTACTAGAGCCCTCGAGTACAGTGCTCTAGCTCTGTTTACATCGCCTTCACGAGAAAACAGCAGGTCCGGGTGTAGGCTGTATTAAGTGCTGATACGTAAGTCGCAGCACCATTTGGTCCAAGTGTATGCTCGTATCCTTCCAGTGCTCTCTGGAACATCTTCTCCGCACCGCCGAGTTTCCCCTAGTTCGCATAGAGAACGCCCAAGGTGTTGGCTGTTTTAAGCGTTGAAGTGTGCTTTGGCCTAAGTGCTCTCTCAAAGAATTGCAAGACAGAGTATCAATTTTACTACGATGTATACTCTGACCTTTAAGGCTATTTATATGTAAAATCTAAGGGAGAGATAAAGATACAAACTTATCTAAAGCTAGGATAGTAGGGCCGATAGACCGTAAGCGACGTCTGGCTTGGTAGATAGGCTGACAGTCTGTTTACGCCGAGTCTTTGCGAAATTTCGCCATCCACACATCCAGACTAGAGTAGACTTCCAGATCAAATTCTCTCTCCCTACGGCCATAACCCAAGCCCGTCTCGTCATAGCCCCCTGGATCTAAAATAGCTATTGTTCCCGTAAGCCTATTCCCTATATGTGTTCCCGGTCCTATTGCTTGGGAGATAGGATGTCCTTCGTTCTGTTCGTTCTGTAATTTGAGGTTTTGCACAAGCTTCAACAGTTCTCGAATTGCACCATGGTGCTCTATGGAAGCGGAAGAGGCCGCTTTGACCAGCCCACTATTGCAACCCTTAGCAAGATGACGCCTTCCAAGTACCAGTTCTAACATTTTGCACTTACAGTGTCCTAAGTTGTAAAGACATCAGAATAGCAGTCTTGCTATGTGCCAGCCTTGAGCGAAGATCTCTCAGATTGCTTCTTTCGGACGAGATAAAGAAGGGGTATTTCATTTTGTCAAAGACTCCTCCGGTAAGGTAGCCTTCCACTGTATCCAGCCTCCGACTCATCTCCTTCATCACCTTCGTGCACGACTTCAATGCAATTTCGATATCTGTGGTCCGCGTCCCTTCCTCGTCTAGTGCTCCAGACCAAAGAATCGGTTTCATTGGATTCGCTCGCTGCTCTTCTTTGGAGAGTGCATCCAGGCGTTCGATAACCCACATGAGGGATATGATTTCATCACGGATTTCGGTGAGTTCGGAGGGTGCGTCTTTTGTGTCTTCGACGATGTGTATGATCTTTGAACCGAGTTTCGTGGCTAAGGTCAGAATTGTGATGAGACTTGCTGAAAATGAGAGAGGGTCCATTATGTGCTGGAAAATGTATTAGCGATTCTGAGGATGGGTAAAGTCATTCTGCCTCATTTTTGTTTTAACATCGACGAGGCTGAAGTGTGCCTCGTGATGGTGGTGGCTGAGCCTGGTGCGGCTGAGGAAGCCACGGCTTGGCAGCTTTGTTTCTAGAGCGAATACAAGTACAGTACACCCTGGATGTCAAGTTGCACGCTCACAGCCTTCCAACCTAGGTACACTCAGTTTCCTTCCGACACAGGATGACAACTCGTTGGGCCCCAAAGCATCGCGTGCAGGACGATGCCATCCATCTGGATGACTTCGAACTCTCTTTCCATCGAACGCTCCGGGTTCCAGATAACCATGATAGCACGACACTCCCTCCTTCGCTAGGTAGATTCCCTTTGTACAATGCGGTAGACTACTCCAAGGAGCTGCCCAAAGAGATGGCGAAGAAAGGAGGCGTTTTCCTGCCGATGTATCGTAAGCGGCCTCCAATACGATTATCACGATTCAAAGTGACTTGAAATACCAAAGCTGATAGTAATGCAGAACGAGAAGCAATGTGGATCAAATTCATGTCTCAGAAACCATACGCAGTGCAGCTCTTTGTTGGTGGCGTGAACGCTGTGTCGGGGCGGCCGCTCGTGCAGCCTGACGCTATGACGTCTCAGTCGAATACTCCAGCAAAAGCTCAAGACTATATGGTGGTACCAGAACAGAAATGGATCGATGGGATAGCGACAAGTCCTGGAGTAGTACGACAGTTTGTTGCAATGCCGACCGGAAGCGGATATTCCGTGGAGGTGCAAGTAACTAGCAAGGAGGAATTCGCCGGGATGCTGTTCTCAGTCACGCCGCGGATGTCCCCAAGTGTTAGCGGTGGCTTTCACACCAGAATTCGGTATATGAGAATCAAAGTAGTACCTTTGGGCCGTCGTACCTTTACCATTCCGGCGTCCCCAGAGGACACGGTGGATGACCTGAAATTCCTGATTCATGAGCAGGAGAACATACCACCTCTGCAGCATCAGCTTAGCCATTTTGGTCGTCCACTTGAAGGTAGCTACCATCCCCCTTTTCCCATAAGGTCATCGTTAATAGAATCGCTCACTAGGATATCGAACGCTGGAAAGCTATAGCATTGAACTTGTAGGTATAATCATTAGGCGTTATCAAGTGGGGATGCTAACCAGGCAAGGATTCCGTCTTACATCTTACTCTAAAACTTCGTGGGGGCATGAGAATTTTCGTTCGGACGTTAACGGGGGGTTTGATCGTATTAGAGGCTGAGAGCTCAGACACCATCTGTAACATTAAATCCAAGATTTGGGATAAGGAAGGAATCCCCCCGGACCAGCAAAGGTTGATATTTGCGGGGAATCAATGTGACGGTAAGCTAGAGAATGATGGGTAATCGTACTGATAATGGTATGGGTTCTAACCGTTCTCAGATTTTAGGACGCTGTCAGATTACAATATTAGGAACGTGAGTTGCACAAGCGCGCGAAAGGAAAACTTACTATTAATTTCGTTGACGGTTTCAGGACACGACTATGCATCTCGTTCTCAGGATGAGAGGCGGTGGCAGCAGTACCGAGCCGCCCGAGCCAGACAAGCACGAGATGGGAATTGCTGCGGGAGGTCGTATAGATCAAGCAATCGGTCAGGATTCCAGAAAACATCGATGGGATACTTCTCAAACCAAGTGGTTCAACGTACAAATCCTCAACAGCCTTCGTTTCCAGAAAATAACGGGCTTACCCCCTCCTGATACGCCTGCGAACGCTCAGACGTATGCCAACCACGGATACCCGTTCTACGAGATGTGGGAGGAGCCGACGACAGTCGCGGGGGACTTCTCTGCAGTGAAATCGATTGGGCAGATTGAAGGAAAAGTCGAACCTCGATTGCGCCTAAGAGACACCATCCATATCGGACGTCGTAGGAGCTCTAAAATTGAGAAACCAAAAGCTGAAAGGAATTTTGGCACTCCGAACCTTTCCAGTTTAAAGATGAGCTTGTTTACCCGACTCGGTCGAAGTTCCTCCGCCTCGCCTACGGCCGGCACTTCACCACATCCTAAAACCATGACTCCCGATATGTCTGAGGTGTCATTTTTTCAAGACAGCTCCGCATTGCCGGTGTTCCGATCGGTAGAGGAGTTAGAGAGATATCTCTCTTAAAGAGTGACTCAGTGTCTTGGGCTTGTTTGGATGACACAGGATATATGTAACCATAAATACCAACGATGACCCGTATTACTGGAGCGCCATTATAAGTAACTCCTTGATTAGCGGTTACACTCAACAGATCGGCCATCTTAGTTGGGTGACGGAAGGGCTGCGGTGGCGCGGCAGAGAATAGTGTTGCAGCGTTGTTGTTTTCAGTCACTTCTGAGCATCTCAGTTAGGATAGTAGCGTGCTTAAGTAAGATGCGAGCATCACGGGTAGCAGCTATTGTCGTGAAAATAAAGTTGAGGGCGGTGAATATGGCCGGACTGAGGATAGAGGTGCCGAGCTGAATGTGCAGACCCGCACGCACAGCACAGCCATCCTGTCAGGAGGTCGTTCGGTTGCAAAGAGTGTCAAGATCGTTCTGGTGGCTCCAGAGCGGAAAACCCGGCAGAAAGACGCGTTGTGGCCGAATTAGGTATCTGAACTGGAAGGGGCGTCAGAAAGTTTCTGCGGCCCCAAGCGACAGGTTCTTCTAGACGCAAAAACGCCAGAACATGCGGTAGATTCTGGCGTTCTGCTCCGTGCGAGGGCGGTAAGAAAGACGACTTCAGATTGACCGAACACTTGCCCAAGATTCAGAACGAGCACCAGATCAGAAAGATTCTAAGTCCTTCAAGATCGTTCTGCAACCGCACCGAACGACCCCTAACTCTTGAACGGGCACAAGGCAGCAATTACGCTGCTTCTTGTTTAATATGCACCTTGCTACCGCTTGCAGGGAGGGCGGCTGACCCGTACCCGCCACACCCTTGTCGAGATATGCTGAATTTTATAGGACCGTGGGAGGCCATAATGGATGAGAATACTGAGCCATATGCGGCGCAGCTAATGGTAGACAACATCACTTGATTACATACGCATCGTATTTTATGACGGCGCTCTCTCAGGTTGTTCGTCCGTAAGCCACAGGTCCTGTCCAGTACCGTTGTTTGACGCTTGACTTAGTTTGGTAAGGCGACTGCCAAGAGTGGCGCGGAGCAAATCTCAGCGGCACGCTTGGAGGGGAAGCCAGGTTTTGCAAGTGGCTGTACACTAGCAATAAAAGTCTGGCTGTTGGGCGCGAGCGGTTACACATGTCAATGGCCATAGCCCGCAATTTGTGCCTCTTCGCACTCACCGTATATGAGACTTCCCACCCCGGAAATAAACATGTAACTAGAAAACGGGTTTCACCGGAAAGTACTTTAGGCTTTCCCTCAGACGGACTGGGTGGCCGCCAGAGGAAAGAACACGGCCGAGCCGTACCATCCCACATCTTCAAGGCCGTGGAAGTCGTTAGTTATGAAAGGGATTGCAGTGGTGATGATTGTGGTATCTGGTGACGATGGCCGCAAGCCGTAAGCTCCTTGGGTATCCGTGTTCTTCGATATTGTCTTACAGGTTGTTGCGGTCATTCTCTACAGGGGCGTTAGCTATGGCATGAATCGCATGCTTATTGCCCAAAAAAAAAAAAAAAAAAAAAAAAAACAGAGAATTTCTAGGCCTGTGTCTTTGTAGTTGATTTCGGGTTCTCTACAGTGCGGCACATAATTCATCATATTCTAAAAGCTTAGTGTGATATAATGTTGATGGTTGGGTGGCACAGCAATGTTGGAACCTGATCGGGTCATTTTAGATGCCACCCCGCCAGAGGAATATGGGCAGTAAGATCGTATCCGGCCCCATGAGCCTTACCATGAACCACTATTAGTTCTACCTAGGGACTCTCCAAGCTAGTTGGTCTGACTAAGGTGCGGTCTAAATTTAAAATGGATGCGAAATGTCTCTCCAGTCAAAGAGCCAGAACTACGCCTTTTGAATATCCTACCTAGTATCTGCTTGTTCTTGCGAGGGTGCTCCTGAGAGGATTGCTCGGAATTTCTATCGACCCCTCAGCGAGTTCGGGAGGTTAGCTCTGTGGGGAGCTAGAACATATTAGATCACGCTCAAGACATAGTCATGATCTACAACTCGTTGATTGCTGTACAGCCCTACCCGCTGAATTAATTAAGGATCCTTTTTCGTAGGGTCCCATGGGCATTGCACCTTTCAATGCTGGTTTCGTAAAACTAGCAGTAATTAACGCAATTTCCATTTCATATAAAGTTCAGATAAATTGACTACCACAATGTTGAGCACGGAATGATGTTAGAGATATTTTCATCAAGCCAAATTTTGATTCGACAGTATCTAAAAGCATCAGCCCGTACTCCTATCCAATGCTATTTTTCCCTAAACTTATCTATAATGAATCGCCAATTAATTATCATCCTGGCCTAGTATCCATGAAGTTACCAATGCCCCCCTACGGTGGAAATACTGCTACTGCATAAGTCCAGTATTTGTGACGCCAACTGGAGAGCTTATGTTGACTTGTACAGCATTCCCAATTCTTTATTTCAGTTTTCAAAGCACGACCTGGCCTTCAGGATCCGGTAGCACCTGAAACCATGATGATTAAGCCCTGGGTTATCGCCGGGGCGATTTCCCATACATTAGTCTCAAACTCCAGATTCTTTGGTCGAGTTGCCTTCGGAGGAAGTTGGATCTCGAATCGGCTCAAGATCTCAGCGATGGCGATCTTAATCTCAACATCGGCGAGAAACCTCCCTGGGCATGCATGCCTTCCAAATCCCCATCCGAGATCTTGCCTGGCCACACTCATGTACTGATGCTTGTTTTTTCTCCCTCGCACTGCCGGGCGCGGTAATGCCTCAGTCCATCAAATTCGAGCGCATTCTCCCATATGGAGTTGTCAGTTTTGAGCGAACAGGTCGCCAGTTCTAGCTTGGTTCCTTTCAGGATGGTTATTCCGTTCTTGAGCTTCAGTTTCTGTGTCGCAAAGCCGTTGGAATGTCACTATTTGGAACTAGCTAGAGGTTTTCAAGGATGTGGAGATTTTATGTGGTGTGATGTGCTGCTTACTTAGGTCTGGAGAATATAATGTCTTGCGTTCCTTGAGCCAACTGTCTAGTTTGGGAAGCTCATTCAACGCCTCTTTGGATAGACACCCGTTGTACTTATCCAGCACTCCAATGACTTCCTACTTAACTTCCAAAGCTTGTTCGGGATGAGTGGCAATTTCAAATAAGCATTGCGTAATGAAGACAGCTGTGGTGTGGATGCACACTACAGCCAAGATCATTTAGATTGACTTGTGAGAGTCAAGGTCGTAGTTGATGCCCACTTTCCCTTTCTTTAGTGGACCAGTAAGATGGTCCAATAATGAGCCGGGCATATTCAGGAATTCGCCTCTATTTCCCTCCTTTTTGGTTATAATACTAGCAATAATCGTCTGTGCGCGGGCCCGATGGCGGAGTACCTGGTTATAATTTGGAAGAAACTTGTACACAAAGGGGCGAAGAAATCTTGGCCAAGGCTTAAGAGACTGGACATACTCGAAAACAGCTGTAACATATCCGGTAGCTAGGTCAATCCATTCTTCGTCCTGAGCCGCGCCTTTGTCGAAGAAAACGCGTGCAGAAATTTTTCCTACCATCATCAATGTCGGGGCATACTCTGTGAAAGGCGCGAGATCTGTATATCATCAACGCGCTTCCACTGGAAAGCTCATTTCCACTGTCTCACCATCTGAGCTGCATTTGTAAAACTAGTTGAGGGATTCTTGAATTATCATCTGAGGTTCGGGAACATGTGCGGCTATTCGGACGGTCAGAACCTGTTCGTTGGTTGAAGAATGCGATATCCCACTTACAAAGTGTAGGATTCAAACCCGTTTGAGATGGTTAATTACATCCTCAGAGGCCCCCCCAATATAACTGTTATTTACCAACGCATCCTGCAACTAAATAGCTATTATTTCCAACTAAATGAAGAACGTACATTATCGATTGATGCTTTGAAGCTCAGCGCCGGATGGCTTTTTGGGTCATCTAACATGTGGGGCGGGATGACGAGTTTCAAGTCTGCGATACTCAGTGATCTTAGATCTTGAATTTGGACATGGATTGGAACGTACCGTTTGAGGTATCCATCCCGTAAACTTTATCCTTATACTATTCCATGTTCGGAACAGGCCAGCCAATGCAAGCCACGATTGGAACCATACAACAAACATTTTCGTAGCCTTTTTGGACTACTTCTCGAGAGTTCGATGCATAGTGCAAAGCTCTCTTGGTCCGGTTAAAGTACTTGTCTTTCAAGAGATTTGGTACATCTGGACCAAAGACCTTTCGGGCGACATCGAAGGCGGAGAAGAGGATAATGGGGATAATAGATAAAATGACGCCGGTGGAAGTTGAATTTAAGATACCAGGATCCTAGAAAAGTGAATAGTGTGCCATTGTCATTGCAAAACACTAGATAACGAAAAGATGGGTATTCTGAAAGAAGAATTCTTCTATCACGAGGAAGAGTTTTGAGTAGAAAAGGAGGAAGAATGAAATAATTGAGAGGTCAGATGATGCATCTCTTTTATCTCGACTTTTTACTATAATTTTATGGATAGTCATTAATGCGTGAGGTTAGGGTTCATATCTAAGTTGACCTCAGACTGTTGGTATCCGTGGTGTCCGGATGCTTGAGCCAAGACTTGGCTTTCGAGATCTGAAGAGAAAATGATAAAACTCCTTTTTCCAATTGGCAGATGGAATATTTCATTTTTAATTTTCCGGCATCTCCGGCTGCTTCGGGTCCCGTTGATTAGGATGGCGTATGACACTCTTCACATTGCCGTTCCGCGCCATGACGTTGAACGAACTTTCATAAATTAATTTACACTGGCGATGTATTTGCTTTGCTTGCTGGAATGATTCTCTGCTAGATATTTACTAGTGAAAGATGAGTTATGCGGCTAGTATTTTCAGCTCCTTGACGGATACTGTTACAAGAATCCTGCCTACCCAGCATGAATGGCCGGAGTTCCGGCCCTGTTAAGCGAATCAAAGACGCAGATCAGTCAGGCAGCTGTAATTGGAGTGGGGACTATTACGATTGCCAGGTACAACTATCATGGCAGTCACTTCCGCAAATGTAGGACGCGTTCGACATCAGTCAGAACGCACATCAAAGTTATCTCGTTCGAGTACGTCTTGCATTCTGGTATTTTAGAGGCCTTCCTATTGGCTTTTGATCATATTTTAGGAAAGCTAGTTCACTGTGCTCCAATCTCAGGGTCGTCATCATCCTTCCAAGAAAAAACTTGTATGATAACTCAGCCTAATCACGCGTCTCCAGATGGTTGTCTTCTTGACAAGCAAGGGATAGCTCAAAGAACTAAAAAACATACTCATTCTAGGCACCACACTTAGTATGGCATGGGCGATCCCGTTCATACTTACCATTTTATGCATCATCCATATCAAGCACCTAGAATCAGTATTGCTTATCTCAGTATTGCTTATCTCATTAACTCGTGTTAGGCATAGAAATATGAAAGGACTCATAAAAGCTCCCATCAAATTTCCCTTACTATGATGGAAGACGATTTGTCTACATTCTTAACCGCTTGAAAACCTGCAAACGTTCGGCAGCTCGAGCTAATAGCTTTAAACGTGTCCCAGGCGTATTCGCGCCAGGTCGTGTCTTTCGTCAGGCGGAAAGCGTAATAGTAAATTTATGGTGTAGCATCGCTCAGCCAAGAACCCTGGGATTCCAGCCAGCCCCAGTGTCATAAGAAAATATCAAATCTTCGAGCCTCTCACCACCCACGGTCTTATTTCCCCAGTTTGTTGATGATGGAATTGTATCTTCAGACCAGTAGATTCTGGCAGTCGTGAGCTTAGCCCTGGTGCTATTCCGTCCGTAATTACACGTTCGTAGAAATCTTGTGCCGAGCTCGGCCGCCTCCTCGTTGGCGAGAACTGTGCCACCTGGAATGAGCACGCCCGCCATGGCACAGACTGATTCGCCGTCGACTTCGATATGCTGAAGGTGAAAGAGGCGGGAGAGAAATGTTAATTCGGGACGGGTTGTCGAGTGGGATTCGAAGTACTTGACAGTTGAGGACAGGAATTTTGTAAAACTGTGAAGAGTCAAATGATTAACAGAATCGTAAAGCGGGCCTAATAGCAAAGTAGACGTAAATATGGGGATGAAACATACTATAGCATGTGATCTCAGTATTTTTGGTCATACAATTGCATGCTCAGCAGTGTTCTATAAAACTGAGTGTCGCCACTAAAATCTATGTTATCGTCCTAATTGAATTCCGTAGCATTACCTCGGTGTATAATACTGTTTGTGAGACCTGGGTATGGTGCCGGAGCTGGTGGTCTCCTCGGATGGATGAGGATCGCCTGCTGTTTCTCCATGACGTCGCAGTAGATTGAATTTCCAGTAAGACCCGAGTGAACACAAAACGGGAGAGTTATGTCGCTGATTTCCCAGAGCTCCGATTTTCCATATAACTAGAGGTCGTATATCGGTTTATATTCAGCCAACAGCCGGTCACCAGCGTCCCAGGCTTTTGAAGTAACATATCGGCATATGAGGTTTGGTTAATTAGTCCAATATCCCTTATATTTTTCTGCTTGCAGTAAACTGATATTATTGACAAGATGCCTGTATGACCCTTTCATCAACACATGTTCGCCAACTAAGGATGCCAACCATAGATTGATCCCCTCAGACCGTATTTCCATATTCTTTTAGTACAGTCACCAGACAATTGGATGTACTCCTCGCTAAAATTTAACTTTGATATATGTGTCAAGACTGGATTAACGATTTTAGGTACTTCCATCATGATGACGATCGTGAGGAATCCTACGGCAGTATTTCCCAGTTGATGGATTAATAAACTCCCAAATTCACAGCTTACAGGACAACACTTACCATAGCTGCGAATGCAATGATCGGAACTAACGCTCTATAGTTACGACTTAAAGTCGACTTACCCTCTAAAGCCTGTGAGAACAGCTCTGATATATCTACACCCGGTTCAAGCGTAAAATAATCACAGATTTCCATCCGAGCATCCGGTATCGTTGCCTTCCTTTGTTATAACATAATAATCGTGTCTTGCGCAATGATGAGTGTACCCCTTCTATTGAAGGAGAGCGGCCTCTTTGATGGCTTCCGCTCGCTCAGTCTGGATGTTGGCGTGTTTGCTCTGGCTGAGATAGTTTAGCTCTCGCCAAGCTCGAGCTGAAGGCATGCAAGGAAACGAGGAGAAGATTGAACAGTCGCATGATGAAGCAATTCTGTTAGCAGTGGGAGAGCTTGTCGAGATTGAGAGACTGAATTAGATTGCATTGAAGACCTGAAATCTAGAGGGCAAGAAAAGGCTATATACAGCAGACAAATGCCAAGCCGGCGGATTGTATGTCCGACCGGCAGGAGGTTGATTTTATGGCAACAAATTCGATGGACAACTGTAATAGAAGAATTATCGAGACAATAAATGAGATGTTTATTTGTTAGTATAGTTTTCTTGGAGAAAAAATTGGCTATTTTTCGTTTTTGTACGTGTCAGAAGAGCACATAAAGTTGATACGGAAGCGGAACAGACTCCCTATCTGGAAGTGCATCCGCCGACTCGATATCATCTAAGCCGTTTTCTCTTATCATGCACTTGCGTACACATCGTTTAGCCAGTCCTATTTGACAATACGGCATACTTCGTTATGCATGACCTATCTACGGGTAAGTGTACAGCGCACAAACACCTAAATTCAGCTTTATGAAGGGTGATAGCTTAGTTGTAGCAGGCCGGGTAATGCAAATCAAAGGAATGTTTGGTGATCATGAGACTGAATAGAGGCAGTATCCTTGGGATGTCACTCAAAGTGACAACAGAAGTTACGAAGTTGTTCGTTGGGGCATGAAACGACCGATCCAGGACGGTGGCTAGTAGTATCTCTGAGAACGGCAGGCGTACGTGACAAACTAGATTTCTTACTCTTTGTACAGATCTTCCTATCCTGCACCTTAGACCGATATCATTATCGCAAATGTTGCATGAAATAAAATGGGAATGTTAAATCCTTCATTTCCAAAAAGTGTAAGGACATCCCCAATTCCAGGGGTAACCAACAAAACCCCCCGAGTCTTACAAGTCTCCACTCCGTTCCATGGCTTGATCCATTTGACTCTACTTTGTAACCGAGTGCAGGGAATCAATGTAGCAACCCATAATCTATTGAAAGAGTGACAAGCCGATTTAAATACACTGTAGAGGTGGACAGTACGTAAGAGCGTACGTAGAAGAGTACGCAATCTGCCGACGCCATGAAGGTTAGAGGTGAGAGATGGCGAGAGCACTACTTGATGACAAGAGCGCTACTCGGTGACATACTTGATCTCTCTCGTTTTCCAAACTTTCAATACACACCAAAACATATCATTTAAATCGAATATATAGTGATCCTCCACACTCCGCTCTCTCGAGGTCTCTCTCGTCTCACCCAAACACTCCATACTTGCCCATCTTCATCCGTCTTGTTGGCTAGATAGCGATAATCACTGCAAGTGACCTCTCGCCCTTGAGGTAGCCTATATAAATTTCCTGCATTTACCCTACTATTGTAGGTCTTGAGCTCAATGTCCACATCTGCGCTTGTTTTCTCTAACATTTCAAGGCGGCCTATGCAGAATATTGAATTCGAATTGAATTTCTAGCATAGTTTGGAATCTAATGTTACGGAAATACAAAAGGGGAATGGTGACTCACATCGATAGCATGCTCTCTACCCCTGTCATTCTATCCGTTATCTTTCAACTTCTTGGCGAGGAAACCCGCTAGGTTGAGTGCATTGAATTAGATGTGACAGAATTCTTCCACCGACCACAATGCCCACTGCCGGAAAAATTTCCCCCTTCCCCTAGCTTGCTTCATTTTCCTCATTTTTATACTTTCTGTCCTATTTAGCTCCATGAAAATGCTAATTTCTTCCTAATCCGGGCAACAAACTTAATACCAGCACCCAAAGCTTTACAGGAAGATGTCCCATTGTTTTGGAGAATGCCGGATCTTCATTCTCAGTCACATTGCCGCCCCTAGATACTTCAAAAATTTATAAACTGCACAATCAACTTCATTGTTCGTCGCTCCTAACGCTCTTACCTTGATCTTGGTCATTGCAACAGATCTCTGGTATCGACACGTATCGGTCAACTCCTAGCAATGACATTCTGATTGAAATGAGTTTGGAAAGCTGATATTGCGAGTGATGAAGACGTACTTTTGGTGTCGTGCCTCGGCCATAATCAAATGTGCTCAACCTTTGGGTTGAGTTCTGAAAATCATCTGTATGTGCCTGTAGGTAAAATATTGAAGCAAGCGACCATGTTTCAGCAACAACAAACAATCTTGGAGATCAAACTGAATTGTTCTAGAGGCTGTGATCATCCACGACCATATGTCCGCCTCGACCTTCGGAGTCACAATATAGAAGATGAAGATAACCATCACCTCCTGTCGTTCCCAAACGGCGCTTATAAGCACGTCGTGAAAGCAAATTCATTCAGCTGAATCAGCTCAAGTATGGCACTCTGCTGTCATTTGAAAACACTTAAAACCCGTAAAATATAAAACCAAACCTGATGGCTATGAACCCCTCTCATGACCAGCAGAGTTGCTAACAATCAATTCAATCAATTATCGCGGCGCCAATTGAATTGATTGATCAAAAATGGGGTCGTCAATTGGATTGATTGATTGATTCGAAAAAATAGGCCCAATTGAATTGGAAATTGATTGATTGATTGATTAGATCTATTGCGGAGTACATCTTAGAGGTTACCTGATTAGGAAATTTGCCTATTCGTCCGAATCCCATTCGCAGAGCTTGTATACTTGCTCGATAGTCTCTAGAGAGAGTTCTGGGGCGTTATAGAGCTCCGTTGGGCGCTTGAATCCTGCCTCCAGCCAACATCTCACACACTGGATGGCCGATAGTAATTGTGGAGAGAGCTTTGCCCGACGAGGCTCTAGAAGTCGCCAATCTCATAGAACTGCCTCTCGCATTCGCAGCTCGAGGCAGGGATCGATAGGACGTCTAGAGCGAGCTGGGAGAGCTTTAGATACTTATGGCGATAGGCAATCCAGTAGGAGATAGGACTAATAGAAAATGGGTGGTCCCAGAGTAGATTTGGCTCCTCCTTCTTCCAGCGCGTAAATTCATCGCTCTGCTCCTCACTAGGGTCGAGAGGAGCAGGATTAGCGTACTAATCAATCTGCTCTTGGAGATTTGAAGCAATCTTAGCCTTCTTCCGGATTAGTGTTAATGGCTTGCCTAGCTCGCCTTTGTACTTACTCTAGAACTCCTGGAACTGAGCATCTGAACTCTCAATCTACTCTAGGTGCTTCCTCCAGGAGTTGTCGCAGTAGAACTTGTAGTACAGGTGGAGGATAGTTGCGGCGTAGTACACAGGCGAATCGTCAAGTTTCTCATAGTATTTCTGAAGCTTGTTCCATCCTGCTTGAACGTTGATCACTAGGTGATCCTCTGGGGCATCTGCCTCATTAAAATCAACAGAGCCGTACTGCTCAGATAGATTCTCGTAGGCCTTTAGGATTGCTTCAAAAGTTGGGATAACCTTGTGGATTACACCAAACCGGCCAGATGCTCCTCTGCCTTTGAGCCTTGAAGTAGCCTCTTTAAGAGGCTTGAGCACTTGGATGTACTGGGTAATAACCGCCCAGTCCTGAGAGGTGAGGCCGTTAGATTTCATCCAGTAAGGCACGTTATAGAGCTTCAATCCTCTCGCTCGCCGATAGGCCTCATTAGTTCAAGTTCTCTTAATATAATACTGCATATAGGCGTTGAGAGCCTCTGGTATCTCAGTAGCTCTCTCAAAGGCGGCGCAAAAAAAGTTCTATCTAGTAATAACTAGCTTAATGACTTTCTTTAGTGTAAAGGCCTACTAGCCGTCAAGTAGAACTACTTCAGTCTTCTGAAAACTCCGGATAAGATTATACTGTAGAGGCGTATGGATGTAATTAAGAACGTTAATAAGTACTCTAAGAGGCCCTTGTTTCTGCTATTCTTATAGAAACTGCTCCTCCACCTTTTCCTGCGCCTACTCGTTATTAAAAGAGTCTTTATCAACTCTAAAGATAATTATTTAGTTAATAAGATTAATAATATGGGAACCGCAGCGGAGGCGTCGGCGCTTAGGATTAAAGCTATACTTATTAGTAATTAATTCAACTACTGTATTGTTTAGACCAGCGTTGTCAAGTACGAAGTAACCAAGCTTAATAGAAAGGATACTAAACTTTTCAAAAATCTGGTATACTACCTTAGCAATCCTCTCTCCACTATATAAGCCAGAGAGTTAAGGTAGTGTGATAGATAGGTCCTTAATCTGGCTATTTATATTAACGTAGTGAGCTATTATGCCGCAGAAGGCCTTCTTACCACTCTTAGCTATCCATCCGTTAAAAGAGATGTGGATTTTTGTGAGAGACTGATCTAGTTCTTCGCGTACTTTTAGAAGGAGATAGTTGAACAGCCGTAGAATATACCAGGTAACGCTCTAGTGATTCTTCCAGAGGGCATTAGAGGCCTCAGGGTTGGCCGCTTCTATCAAGGCTCTAAAGGCCGGAGTCTTAAGCTCACGTAGAGAGTGATTGTTTTTGAGTAACCAGCTCACAGTAGCTAGCCTAAAGCTCTGTACGTTGAAGTTACCGAGAGCGTTACCCACATCTTATAGGATTTCAATTCCACTCATAATAAGACCTGCTAGTGTTTTCTGGCCAGCTTTAAGGCAAGTTTTTAGTATCCCAGATAGAGTATAATTATGGCCACGTTGATTACCCTGCAGGTGAGCTGCAGCAGTTAAAGTAGAGTAGGTAACATCATATTTACCCTACCCACCAGCGTCAATTACCTTACGTTGATGGCAGTACCTACATATAAAGTAGATACGATTCAGGTTACTGCGCAAACACACCTAATACCTATATCAATAAATCCAGCTCTTCTTGTGCCTCTGGGTGCGTAGAGGCTTCATAAACTCTAGCAAACGCGTCCAATCTATCCCATCAAAGTTATCCTCAAATCTCTCGTCAAAATCGTCGTCAGATTGCTCATATGGTACGGCGTTTGAGGGTGGGGCGGTATCGACAGATTCTAAAGACGCATTCAGTTCCTGCTGGCTCGCGACGTCGCGTAGCTCCTGTTCGAAGGTCTACGACTCAGATATATGAACTAAGCTTTTACGCTTCCGTTTGGAGGATTTGGTAGGCTTCTTAGACTATGCGAACATTTGTTTAGGTCATGTTTAGGTGCGCGAGTGTTGGTGTTTTGAGCAGTTAAGGAAAATTCAGGTGTAAGAAGCTCCTAATCCGATTCCACTATACCTAATTAGGAAGGCCCCCTCAGGAGCAACCTCTCTGCAACACTAAAAAATTGCCTGTATAAGGCATCTACACCTACTTTTGCAGCCTCATGTAACTAATCAATTAATCAATCAATCAATCAATTTACAGCTCTCTAATTGAATTGATTGGAAAAAATCCAGGTCGGTAATTGGATTGATTGATTGGATCGAATCAATCAATTGCCAATCAATTGATCAATTATAATTGATTGTTAGCAAGTCTGATGACCAGCCAGTCCCGATGCAACAACTGATTGGGATGAATACATGATGCAGGACTAAGGGTGGCCTCTTCAAAATTTATCAACCGAGCGTCCTCACTCTATATTATCCTCTTACCTTCCTTCGGACATGTACGAATTGCTGCTCACTCATCTGAGTCACCCCGCTCAACTAGGTCAACTGCGTCATGTCGATAGAGGAACATCCCAACAAGCATCCCTCCCACGATCTCCCTGCGGTATGCGACCGGACTGGCAACAGTGGAAGCCATGGCTATCGGAATCATCGTAAAACCAGTGATGAAGACCGGTTGCTCTGGGTCTAGTTTCTCGCTCTCAATATTCTGAAGTTCGCTCCCTTCCTCGGTATGGTTACCAGCCCCTATCTTTGACGTTGAATTAGAGGCATGTTTGCCTTCTATTCTTCATTTTCAAATCCACTTCCTATCTCAGGGGTAAAGTCCACAGACACAGCCGCTTCGTTCTTGACCGCAAAGGTCATTGGAGCAGATAGAAATTTCTAAACGAAGTTAACGATACTCGCATCGAGAGGCGAGAAAGAGCGCTTACTTAAAAATCCTGCCATAGTGGCCGGGGGCTTCCAGCTCATACGCAATCGGCTTTATCGGTGATGTACTATCTAGCAGCTTTAACGTTTCTGCACCGGCCGTGGTCCTCGGGGGATATGCTTCATTCTACGCCTTGGTAGACGTAGGACTCGGTGTGATTAGCAGAGCCATGTCGCCCGAGTTGTCACCCTGCATTACTGCATCCATCGGCGCAAGACCCTCGTCCCAATACTTGTCAAGATTCTTCTCCGCGGGCGACGCTTCACCAGTTTCCTTAGTTATCTGTGCGATTTCTTCATGAAGAGAGGCGTTTCGACGATGCTTCCCATCAGTCTTTTCTTTTTTGATGGTCCTGAGGTAGTTCAAGGCCCCGTGAATGGGTTTTGGGTGACAGCGGATGCAGATATGCTATCGGTGAACGTCACATGCTTCTCGGAAGGTGGGTGTGTATTGGAGTCAGAGCCAGGGATTGCAGAGCCAGGCTCTTTTTTCCAGATATAAAGATCCAACCAAAAGATTAGAAGGTCCTGTATACAGAGAGTATCGCGAGTGATGGAGACTTTATCGACGGATTGTGATTCTGACGTTGCAGACGATTCAGATGATGAGGTACCAACGGAAGACTCTCCACTCTTTCTAGGCGCCGATGTGCCCGGTTCGTGTTTGTCGTTGTCACTCCGAACTCTAATTTCATCCTTCTATTCACTACCGTCTTCCTCAAACAATTTGTCGAACTTTTCCCTATCAACAACCTCAACGCCAGTCGTAAGTGGAACACCGCCAGCATGCTTCTGAAGGTCGTCCAAACTCCGTCCAGAGCTACAAAGCTCCTCATCTTTATTCTTCTTCGTACTCTCAACCTCAAGGTCCGCTTCCAGCTCTTTCATACGTTGCTGGAGCGCAGCTTGTTGACCTGCACTAGGTTTACGCCCCCCCAACACAAAACTTCCCAGTTCATGTAGATGGCGCTTTAGAAAGCGACCCAGAGAATGCTTCTTCTTTCCTCCATGCTCCGCTAGTTCCATCTCGGAGCTCTTGCGAGCTGGGAGAGTATTGAAAGAAGAGTCGTGATCGAATTCACCTAAGTTGATTTCATCGGCCCAGCCGTCGGAGATCTTACGGGCAGGTGGTGGGGATTTGAAGAACTCGTTGGTGGGCCACGCTTTCCAGAACGTGGAGAAGACATTTTACTTGGTATATTAGGCCCTCGCGGCAGTTGTGCGTAGTATTTAAGCAGGAAAAGACACCAGTCACATATGGTTCTGGTCCGACTAAGAACTTCGGCGTCTACGAACGAAGCTTTTAAGCAAGGTTTGGTTTTCATAAGCAGTAAAAGCCTTGCTTCAACAAATGACGAGAATGTGAGTGTAAGGTAGCTCCGTGACGACCATGTTTGTAATGAAGCGAGCAGTGACCGTAAACAAGACAGCAAGGGTATTCACGCTCAACGACACCAAACCTCTAGAAAAATTATTTCACTCGCCGCACCATTTTTCGCCCTTATATACGATTCAATTCCGAATCATGGAAAGACTGCTGGCTAGGTCGATGCTTTGTAAGTATTTTTGTTCGTTACTCTCGTTCTTTATTTTTGATTTTTCTTTTTCCTTTTTTTTTTTTTTTTTTGTTGAAGAGGATGTGGCCAACCATATTCAGCCAATTTTTGAGCGGGCTAATGTCAGAATTCTTCAAACATCATAATCGTTTCGCCTTTGCCATTTCCCTTTAAACTTCCACACCCTCATCAGTGACCTTCACACCTCTCAAAGTATACCCATCCCTCTTCGCCACCTCGAACTCCCTCAAAATGGTTCTCCTCACCTCCTCACTCCTAACCACATACCTCGCCCTAAACGGCTTCGGCACCGTATTCGCACCAGGCATAAATGCATCATCGCTCAAATCCACCTCCATTTCCCTTTCAGCCTCATCCAGCGGCGGCAAAATATCGAACGCCCACAGCAACTTCGCAATCACAATAAACATACTATTCTCCGCCAAATGAAGTCCCGAACAAATTCTTCTGCCAGCGCCAAAATTCCAGTGATCGCGCTTGCTAGCTTCGCCTGCAGCATAGACACCTGCTTTTTCGGGGTAGGAGAGGTAGCGCTCCGGTTTGAATTTGTAGGGTTCGGGAAAGAGAGAGGGATCGTAGTGGATGGCATATTGTTCGATTGCTACCACGCTGTTTGCGGGGATATGGATGTTCTTATAGGTGACGGGTGCGGTGGTGTAGTGAGGTGTTCCGATATTTGTTGTAGGCCTGATGCGCATCGTTTCCTTGACAATAGCTCTTACGTAGGGCAGATTCTCTTCATCTTCAAAGGTTGGTGATCTCGAGGTTCCTACAACGCGTGAAATCTCTTCATATGCTCTTTTCCTCGCCTCTGGGCTTGCTGTGAGATACAGAAGCGCAGTATTGATACTCGCACTGGTTGTCTCGCTGCCTGCCTCAATCAACGAGCCAGCTAGGAAAGCCGCTTGCAGCTCACTGACACCCTGTTTCTCATACCCACTCTCAACGATTTGCTTCACAAAGCACTCTGGTGCCTGACCAGTCTCCATCTGCGTCTTCAAGCTCGTCCAAAACTTCATCCAAAGATTGGCTTGGCGATCAAAAAGGGGCTTAACTGACTTGCGCCACCACTGTAGCGATACCGGGAGACGACCAAGTGAGGGAATAGTATCCGCAAGAAATGCGCCTGGAGAAGCGACGTTGGAGAAATCGCTCATAATCCCATAAATCTCCCTCACATCTTCACATTCCTATTTCTCATCAGCTGCCAATGCTCCATTCCACCTCGACTACAACACCTTCAACCAAGAAAGAAAGGAAACTGACACATACCCACTCAGGAATCCTCCTCCCATACGTACTCGTCATAATAACAGACACCGTATACCTCCTAACCGCCATATACGCACTCTCATTCCCCCTCAACCCCTTCTCCTCATCCATCCCCCTGAGCACCTCCTCCAACATCAATACTCCCTCCCACTCCTGACTCGGCTTAAACGTCGCACTAACGCCCGGCGTTAGTAACTTATGACTTATCCCCCTCAACCTCCTCCACTCCGGTCCATACTCCATGAACAAAAACCTCATCCCTCCACTCAACGCATCACTCGCGACCGGCGCCGGGACCCTCGAACTCGTATACGCGCTTTGCTTATCTAACACCTCTTTCACGGCGTCTGGGGAGGTCAGCATATACCAGTCGTTCCACCCAAGTCGGATTTTATAAATTTCGCCGTATTCGCGGGCCCATTTTGCGATTTGGCGGTGTGGGTATTGGGTCATTTGATGCGCATTGCCGATTATGGGGAGGCCTTTAGGACCAGGCGCGGTGATGTAGCCTGGTGGCGGTTTGATTTTCTTGGTACGTGTGTACCAGAGTACGATCACAGCCACAAGGGCAGTCGGTAAGACGTACAAAGCCATGTGGGGCGACCGGGTGGGAACCGAGGAGGGCGAAAGAGAAGTGTGGGAGAAGGTGAGGTGATTATGTGCTTATGACCGTTGAAGAAATTGGCTGAAGAGAGAACAAGTTAGGTGTCATAATTTAGCATAAAAATGTTTCATGGTTGGGGAGCGTTGCCATGCACGTTTTACCCCACATTTTTGGGACATGGGGTAGTTTGAAATCCGCACTACCTGGGTGGTGGAAGGGAAGCACGTGTTGTGGAGAGAGAAGTGAGCACAATTTGGAAATAGGGCTTTGTTAAACCGTGACCGTGAATTCAGATGTTATCTTTAATAGCCCACGGTGTTGAGATGGATCAGATCGTGGTACCTCAGCAGACGTGTATATAAGACGCCTTTTTGCCTCATTGCACGCAGGCAGCTCAATGAAAACCCGCAGGATTCCATCTGAGATCCCAAATATGGTACATACCGAACACCGTATAATGCAGCCGCCGACGGTAGAGGCCGTCCGTCTTTCAACCCCAGCAATTCATCAAAATTCCCAGGATAATTTATCTTTCCAAAACCCGAGACCTCCGTCCCGGTAGAATAGTCATGCCTCATCGCTATCGGCCATATCGACGTCTGTCAAATCATCGCTCATGATATGCAGTATTTGAGAAAATGTCCTACTCTTCCACCTCCCCATTCCGTCCATCAGGTCCGCGCAGTGCAGCAAAGTTCTCCTCGCTGCCATGTAGCCACCTTCCATCCCAATTCCAGTGATACTGAACGGCCCTCCGTTCCGGATGAAGTTGACGACAGGACCCTCACTACTAAAACCTAGCTGGCTAGGTGGTGAAGTGGGTGTCTCCATGAGGCCAGCGTGGCCAACACACGTCCAATCGATGAGATCAAGAAGTTCGATGCAGTTGTTCTCGACGGTGCACATAGGCATGGAAGACGGAAGCGTAAAGATATAGAGGCCAAGGACGAGAGCAGATTGAAAAAGAGCGACGACACTATGGGGATTGACGATGTCGGAGACTTTACGATCGAATAGAAGCTTGAAGATGTGGGCGGCGTGCAGAACTGCTCGCCGTGCAGAAGGTGTTTGAGACCATGCAGAGATGTCTTCCAATGCGGTCGCAGCTGGACCAGGGCCTGAACGGCCTGCAGCCAATTCGAAGAACCGGATGTTGGCACCTAGCATCATACAAGATGCATGCCACAGCACCGAGGAGTTGAGATCTGCTGTTCGCAATGCGTCGATTGATGAAGATGAAAGGTTGACCAGGAGGGGTATCAGGTCACGACTTCGTGGATCTTCAGAATATACACGCCAGGGTTCCAGGTGCTTCTGTGGTCCGTTGGCATTTGCGAGTCGGTCGTTGGACTCGTATATCCGGAGAAGGAGCATAGTTAACAGGCTTCGGAAGCTGGTGGATTCTAACTTAAGGCCTGGTGTTGGAAGGTACGCGGGGGTCAATCGATTCGTGTGAAGCCGGGCGCCGCGCTGAACGAGGTGGAACCACTTCGTAGGCGAGTTCGCATGGTAAATATTATATTCTGAGGGGGGTAGTATTTGAACGGTATCCGGGCGAATTATTGGCGAAGTCGATAAATATGCAGCATACCAACAATCGGCTTCCACTAACCCGATGATTAACCTTCATTCCGTCAGCGGCAGTCCATATTTTTCCAGAGGAATTTGACTGACCTTTTCACGCATTCAATCCTACTCCATGCCTTCCACCTTGCATCGATATCCATGAGCTCATCAATAAGTGAGTCCGGCGGGGGGCTTTCGTTTGAAGAAAACAATCCATGATTTTGCGCAGCCTTGCTTATGTCAGTATTTGGTTTAAAAAGCTTCCACGGTTGATTTCCGGCTTACCGAAATCAGATCATTGTACAGCTTTTCGGATTGCGATATCCGGCTCTTCCTCTGCGATAGATCAGCGTGTTTTTCAACGGTTCTGAGATGATACATACGCCTGTAATTGAAGCAAGATTCAGAGTCAGAAGTGCTGTCGCAATGATTCGTAGCTGCTTCTCCGGCGGATGTTGACTGGTCGACACTGTCTGGAGCTCAGTCGAAACCATTTGTAGTACGATCTAAATACTCGGTATCAGCACAGATTGCATGGTGGTAGAACTTGGAATGAAAATATCCTACCGCGAACGTCCGCGACACAAATTTGGATGCTCCTGCGGTGCCGAGAATACTGAGGCCGATGAGACACATTACCAGTAGCATAGGTCGTGGTGCGTTCTTTGCCGAGAATGTGGGTATATGGATGATCGGAAGGGTGGGATGGAAGTAGTAAAGGTACATCTCAAGAGCAATGTCGAGAATCTCCGCGGGTGGGAACTGGATGCTATCTCCATCTGGACTCGCTCCGGCATCTCCACTAGAAGATGCAGTGTCGCCATAAGACTCGGCAGATCGCAAAAGAGGCACTCCTTGGGGGGCGTTGTTCAGTGCTCCTTGAAGCATATCCCGACATTCGTCATCCAATCCCCATCGAGAATTTCTCCTTTCTCTCTCACTGATCGGTGTTTCAATTACACCCGGCCGGATTTCGCAAAGTACGTTGGTGCCTTCGCTGTTCACTAGACTATGCCACAGTGTTGGCATTAAACGTCTTGACTTCCGATTTCTCGATGGCCAACAACTTTCGACCCGCGCAAATCTTTCGCGTGGTATCCGGCTAGCTATTGAAGCGCTACTTCCAGAAGGACTGGCTTGGTTGTCTGCGGGGTGGCGAAATCCATCATTGTCGAAATTGTGGTCGATCGTCATGTGATGGGAATTACTGGACGTAAGGATATCGTTGTCGAGCGGGAAAAGCCATGTTTGGAGAGCGTCGGCTGGCGTGCGGTTTGGTAGCGGATGATTACTTTGAACGAGTTCGAATGCCCACTGGTCGAGACTTGATACGTGGCCTGCCGGAGAGAATGAAAGCATGTCAATGGCGGGGTCTATCGGCGGAGGCATCGTATCTTGGTTGCGACTCAAAAATCTATCATTATCGGAAGAAATATGGATGGGAGATGGAGACTGCCAAGTTGAATCTGCCGGTGGTTCGAGATGCTGTGCCGCGTTGATCAGCGCTTCTATTCGGTTGTCGTTTGGCGATGTTTGCTGCGATACCGAAGGCCGCACATCTATGGTATTTGGCGAAGGATTCGAATTCTGGATACTTTCCCCATTCACTTGAGGTACTTGCTGACTGCTCGTTTTCCTCGACAATGGCGACAGACTTGGCTCTTTTTGAGCTTGGGGCGTGGATTCTGCTATCTGACCACCCTCGGCAGACTGTGGCGCGGAAGGATGCGGAGTTGGCTTCACTTCGGACGAATTCTGGATCAGTGGAGTTTGCTGCTGGTTATTGTTGTTGCTGAGTCGATTGAGGGCGTTTTGCGCATGGCCTTTGCAATGTCGAAATAACACGTCGCTATCCCAAAATGTTGGACACTTAATACCAAAAATTCCCAATTGCGACACTTACCTTCGAGAAAAGTGCTTCTTGCATGTCGGACATTCATATGGTCGTTCCCTGGTGTCTGGAAAGTCGATTAGATGGGAGATAATGGGTTTAAGAGCACAATTGCAAGCATACGGGATCGCTCATGACGCTTGACATGTTCGAGCTTGGTGAACTTGCGGTCGCACAGGCTGCATTGTTTCAAGGCCATGGGGTAGGTCGACGGCGGGGTAGTCCTCCTGGAGGGCTGTTGATGCCCTCAAATCGTGTGCTTCGTCGGCGCCGGGTCGTTGAAGAAGTCAGGAACCGTGTGAAGTGCCGGGAGGGGGTGCGAATCTGGCGTCCTTAGTCTCTGGTCTCGGCCAGAGCTCTGGATGCGGGGAAAGACACTACCCATGACTCGCCAATGTAAGACCAGGATATGCGAATCCTCTTCATTCACGCTTCATCTATGGACACGACATAAACCTGCTGCAGCAACCTCGAAATTGCAGCGCCTGCATATCGCTCCCTCACGGTTGGGCGGACGAACTACCCCTCAGCATATTTCTTGATCGACACAGCAAATGATGAAACACTTGGAAGAATCGCTGAAAACCGAGGATTTTTCTGAGACGAAGGACTTCTCGTCCAACTTACCAAGCCCGAAGATCTCGACAATACACCAGCAGGCCAGCTGACCATTTAAGTTCTTATGACAGGTTGGAGTTGGCGGCCTTTGACCCAACCCCAAGCCTCTGGAATCGCCCGCATGTGGGGATCCTGAGCGGCTTACGACTGGTGGGGCGCGATCTCAGCTACCCTGCGTGAGGACTACTACTGAACACGTCTTCTAGAAGCCGAGATGGAAGAGACGTTCGAATTCTTCATTCTGTGATTGATGGAATTGCAATATTAACCTTCATCTAAACGTTTCACAGATTATAGGCCTCAGGATCTCGTTCATATTGATTGCCGATCAAGCCTTTCGAATTGGCCCTGCATTCAAGCGGATCTGCGGCTATCGTGTACTATAGCTTCGGACTATAGGATATAGTTCGGATTATATGATATCTGGCTTGCTTGAGTTGCTGTCGTCTGACTTCTATTTGTTATTCAATCACTGTCTCATCTGGAAGACCATCCGGTACTCATTTTCATTCTGCATTTCATTGGTTTTTAGCGTCTCTATCCGGGGCGGAAGTTCAAACGTCCAGGAGCACCCGTAGGGCTGTTTCCATCATTTGTCACCCAACCATTATTCACCAATCATAAGTCAGCTCATTCATCAATCATATAGCAGTTTTCAATCACCAGCCACGCATCAGCCACCTACCACGTGTCCATCACCCGTCTTTCCCTAGCAATTCATCCACCTTCCCTCAACAACGGCAAGATTCCCCTGGCTACCGAAATTTCCCGAGCATGGGCAAGCCTCCCATGGTTACACAACGCCCTTGGCTATACAACTTTCCGCAAGATTTGGAAACCTCCCCGGCCAACTACACTTACCCCAGCAACACCAAAACTCACAAAGCTTACGGCCTTCCTCTTCTCCGATTCCCCAGTCTCCATCACGCCCCAACTTCTGCCTCAGGCACTCACCAGTCTACACCACCTTCCCCAACATCTCAACAACAGCACTGTACACCACAAGCAACACACCCCCACCCGGCCCAAACCTAAGTATCTTCGGAACATACCCCTTATAGAGTGCTTTAAACCCTTCCTCCCTCCAAACCACCCCCAATGACGGCCACGCCCACTCATACTTCGCCCTCACTCCCCCAACCCTCGCAACGCTCTGAATCCTCGACTTGACAACATCCAACGGCGTATTGAACGTTGTGCCTACCACGCCTCCGACAAACCCCGCTGCAAGATCATTCATCGTTTTCTGCGTCTTTGGGTTCTTGCTCGTTTCAGGCTTAGGCAGCTGAGCGCGTACTTGGAATATACATCCAAAGTACCCCGCGTTCCAAACAATATGTCTCCAAAGCGTTGCCTCAAAGCCATTATACAGGGCAAGCGGGCCCTCATTACGGATTACTTTGAGGAGGCAGTCTACGAGCCCGTTGTACCGCGATGCGGAGGTTTTGTCTTGGAGACGGATTTTGAGGAGCTCGAAAGGGACCACAACGAGGGACTCTGTGGCGCCGGCCGTGGCGCCGGTCAAGATAGCGAGGGGTTGGGTTAGGGTGGGAGAAGAGAAGAGAGATTGGTAGAAGGGGGCGAAGGTATCGTTTGAGGAGAATTTGATGGCACTGGAGAGGAAGATTTAGAATGGATCTCAAGAGAAGGAATACGGAAGCCTAAAGCCCCCCCCAAAAAAAATAAAAAAATTTTTTCCCACGCACCGTTTTGGCACTTCCATCAATATCGGGGCAGTGATACCGCGATAGAGTCGTGTTGCACTGGGAAGATTCGGTAAGTTACGTTTTCATAAAGGGCTCTCCTCCACGCGTTTTCGAATGCAATTGCTCACCCTTCATTTCGTATAATCTTCCGAAAGCAATCCAGGACTCCTGTATATCCATGTCCATCGACCGCTTTTCCATGCTGGAGTTGTATTCTTGTTTTCACGACATCCAGCGGGTACCTATCTACCCATTTTAGCTCCTCTCGAATTGTCTCTTATCCAGGAGGAATTCACATCACCAAAATCTACCCACGCATTAGCACATCCCAATTCCAAAATTTCTCCATTCATCGCAAACCTCAGAAATGCCCGCGACAGCTCCAGCAGCGAATTGATACCGAAACGGCAACGTCTTCGCCTTTTCCTGTGCCACTTTCCCAGTCTGCGATGCCTGCACCGCTGAACTCATTCTCAGCTGATAACTCGTCCTGCTTTTTTTGTGAAACCAACAATCGAAACCGGCGAACTGAAACTTTTCACGAAAAGATCGCGTGCACCTACCCCACGAAAATGGTCGGCCTTACACATTTCTTATCTCCATGATCCGCCACTTGTCCGCGGGCCCTTGCTGACGGCACTTCAAGGGTGCGAGTCTGACAGGGGTACGCATTGGAGAACATGTGGGGAACCAGGTTGGCCCCACATCACCAGATGCCCCACATGATGTACGAGACGATGCTGAACACCATATTCTGGGACCAGGTAAAGGAGGAGTCTATCGGACCTTTTCGAAAGTTTATGGGCAATGGGTCGGGAGGGGACGACTTGATGTGGAAAATGTAAGGTGATAATATGGGGGAGGCTTAACGAAGGACAGTTTTCTTTGATAGGGCAATGGAGTTCGTGAAATATATTCGAAGTTCGAAAGCATCATGTGAAGAGAAAGCCGAATATAGAAAACGCGATTGTCTATCATATTCAGAAGGAGCTCTATACGCCAAGCTATGCAAACTTCTATCTAAGATAGAGAAACCTTAACAGCGATGATGTGTGTTGGTCTATGCAACCGTCTTCCCCTTCTTAAGCTCCTCAATCTGCGCTTTATCGAAGTCGAGCAGTTCCCTCAGCACTTCATCGGTATGCTCTCCAAGCATCGGAGGCGGACTCCGTATCTTTGGTTCAGCGCGTGAGTATTTGACAGGGTGGTTGACGAGTTTGAGGGGCCCGCAAGCTGGGTGGTCAACTTTCTCGATCATGTTTCTAGCAAGGACTACGAGATTGATCAGACGCATCCCCTCAGTATTCAAATGTAAATTTCCGGAGATCAAGAACGAATAGGGAGAAGACATACCATGCTCATGATTCAGCGTCCCCTGAATATCATTGACTGCCGCATACGGCATACCACTTCCCTCAAAGACGTCTAACCACTCTTTCGTCGTTTTCGCCTTCAACACATCTTCTATGATGCGATCGAGTGTATCTCGGTTCTTGACTCTGAGAGCGTTCGTGACGAAACGAGGATCGGTCTTCCATTCCGGCTTCCCGATCTTATCGCAGAGGATACCGTAGAGTTTATCGTTGCAGCCACCGACCGCGATATTTGTATCCGCAGTCTGATACGCTCTATACGGCACGACAGACGCTAGAAACCCATTAGCAAACATATCCCTCCCTTGTCCATCTCAATTACACGAAACTCACCATGAGCAGTCCCCCACCGCCCACTATCCTTCTTTCCACTAACCAACCCACTACTCGCAATATTCGCAAGACCCGCAACCTGACAATCACTCAAACTCGCATCAATCCACTGCCCCAACCCCGTCTCGCGCCTCGAATACAGCGCTGCCAGCACTCCAATCGCCGTATACATTCCCGTCGTCAGATCCGTGACCGCCACACCAACTTTCACCGGCGGGCCATCTCGCTCCCCCGTAATATGCATAAGTCCCATTTCCGCTTCGACCATAACATCGTAGCCCGCTCTATCTTTATACGGTCCCGTTTGTCCGTAGCCCGTTACGGATGCGTATATAAGAGCGGGGTTCAGGGAAGAGAGGGTGTGATAGTCCAGCTGATATTTGGAAAGGGAGCCGGGGAGGTAGTTTTCTACGAGGACGTCGCATTTTCGGACGAGGGAGTGAAGGATCGATATTCCGGTGGGGTTGTTGAAGGAGAGGCCGAGGGATTTTTTGTTGCGGTTTACCTGGTGATGGTTAGATGGGTTGGAGAGGAAAGGAAAGGAGAGGGCTTGTTACGGAAAGATAATATGCACTTTCTCCAGGGAACTGTCTCTCTTTACCGTCAATGTAGGGAGCATCTGGTGGACCCCAGGAGCGTGTATCGTCGCCTCGCGTTGCTTTAGAATTGAGTTAGTTGTTAATGATTGGAGAGATGGAATGGATTATCTCACGATGCTCGATTTTTATTATTTCAGCTCTGGAAACCAAAAATCAAATTATAATCGAATCCAAGAAGAGGTAGCGAAAAGTAATTGAGGAAACATAAACATACCCAAGATCCCCAAGTATCTGTGTACAGTAAGGCTTCAAGCTGTCAGTAAAAATTCAAGCTATATACCCAATTAGGAAACCACCTACCCCTGCAAGCACCCTAGTCATATCCAATACCCTAATACCAGCCAATGGCAGCTTCTCCACCGTCTTCTTGTCCACGGCTCCATTAACAGTTGCCAGGCATCGTCGCTGCTCAATCCTCGGTTTGCGGCCCTGTCCTCCCCATCCAGCTGCCGGGTAACGGGAAGCCGCACGTGGCGCTAAGCACCTGGTAAAGAGCCTCGTGTTTTTCATAGCGATTGTGTTACCTCAACTCCATCGCCGAACAGCTTTTGTTATATCAAAAATGCGTTGCGAAGCAAAAGTGTGCCCCACATGCCGCAAGTGGGGTCGCTACAAGAGATTCAGGAACGGAACGCACGGGCCACGGCAGCAATATATTTTGGCATATGCAAGTAATGGCATGAGGGAAATTGCATTTGCATGATCTGGATATTGGATATATAGTAGGTGACAGCCGCAAACCGCGGCGCTGGAAATAAGAAGGAAAAATTACGACCGTAAATTAACCACACGTCTCAACAACTTCAAAGTACTCAGACACCGTTTGTGAGGCCGTTGGCAAGGCCGTTGACTCCGCTTTTGATGGGAGTGTCACTGCCGTTGATGGGTTTGATGCTTCCGCTGATTATAGCTTCTTTGATGGCCTCTTGAACAATTTTTTTGACATCGCCATTGAAAACGCCGTTCGTCTCCTCCGTCCCATTGAGGTAGGGTTCCAACTCTTTCGAGTGAACTCCCTCCGTCATGCTTGTATTCGCACCATGTGAGAAGCCACCGATGTAGTATGGAGCCAGCCTCTTCTTCTCGGCAATCTTGTCTTGCTTGAGGCGTACAAGAAGCTCCTTGGCTTTGGGATTCGCAGAGAAACGGTCCTGCGGATGGGTCAGAAAGAATCCGTATCGGGAAAGGATCATTTCCAAAAGTGACATGATTGGTGCTTTACTTACCGGAAGGGCATCCCAGACCTTATAGTCAGTTCCATGCGTGCTGATTGTGCCGCAGCCGTTACGAGCGTACTCTGTCCAAAGGAACAGGCGGCTGCTCTCAACCATGATTGTCATTTGATCTAATTTTGATGTTAGGTGGTTTGAAAATCGGGCCATATGCAATGCTTACTTTCGAGGATCTTCTCCGGCACGCTTTCGTGGATTCTCATTCCTTGTTGATAGCCTTCATGGAAACCGCCGTGTGGTGTGTGTGATCCTTCGAAGCTACCACCACCAGGTAAGAAATCATCGCTTCGACCAAGGCCTTGCCCATAGAGACAAGCGAGGAACTCCGATGCAGCATTGCGGTGGAAGTAGGGAAGGCGGAATGTGTTCGTGGCCACATCCCATCTGGGACCAAACCAGAGGAAGTCTGCTAGGGGGGTGACGGGGTCGCGGGATTTGGCTGTAAGGACAACAAAGATGGAAGGGTCGGTGTGGTCGATGGAGGTGCTGTTTTGTGACGAGAACTTGGTGAGATCATACTTGTATGGAACAACATTGCCATGCCAGGCAACGAGGTCGAATGGACTGTGGTCTTGCTCAATTGCAACAAGCTGGCCGTTGACCTTGTTGATGATCTGAAAATCCACGTGCAGGTCATCGTCGATGGCGGCGACTGGGTACAAGAAGTCTCGTGGATTCGCCAGACCATGGCCACCCAGCGGGCCCAGGTCTGGCAGCTCCCACATAGAACCCCACACCTCGGTGATGTAGCCTCGCGCGACCTTAGTATCCGGCGCTAAGTTTAGAGCAAACCTGATGCCCCGCTGAATGACGCAAATTTCGCCGGGTTGCAAGAAGATCTTGCCCATTTCTGTTTTGATGTCGAGATTTCCGAGCTGAGCACAGATAAGGAAGTCTCCGTCTGTGTTGCAGAATGCTCGTTGTTCCATGCTGGAGTTGATCATGTAGACGTAGAGAGCAAGGCCCTCTCTGATGTTCGGGTCACCGCTCCCTGCGAGTGTGTGGAGTCCATCGGCAAAGTCGATCCTCTCATAGTCCTTGGGTAAAGGGAATGGGTGCCATTCAGCTTGCTCTGGGAGAGTTTCAACTCTGGAGTTGATGGAGAGGAAGCAGTTCTCAATGTTTGATTTGGATTCAACTTGCTTGTAACCCCCTGTTTCTCATGAGCGAATGCAATTGAAAAACATGAACAGACTTACTGTGAGCAGCCGATGGTCGAGCACGATACATGTATGTGCTGAAGTTAGAATGCCGTGGAGCGCCAAACGCTGAGTATGTGATTCCTTCGGTGTAGAGTCCAAACCGGACTTCTTGGGGGTTGTTCTGCGCTACGGGGAGAGTGCCTGGGATAACCTCAGACATATGTCGGTTACCCCATCCTGCCATATACTCATAGGGATCATTTGCCCTAGTTGGTTTCAACCTCTGAAGGTCTGTGAAGTGGAAGGTCCTCTGGGGGTCGGTGGCGAGTTGTCGTTCCTTGAATTCCGGCATGGTGGGCGATATGACTTTGGGATTTCTGGAGTCGTCATGTATGAACCCGTCTAGCCTTATATTGATCCATCCTCTCGCCGGAGCATTGGGTTTTGGATCTGCCGTAGCTGAGTGGTGTGGCTCAGGCATGATGTGGGGCGGGCTGGTTCTTGATGCGATGTTGGCGGGGTCTCTTTAGGTATCATACCCGTCAGACTGTCCCACAGTAGCACCAGAGCGTCCTGGAGTGAACACGAAATTTAGACCTAACCGGGATAATGGGGCGACAGATGATGACTGCATCCGCCTGTATATTTTCCTATCCCTGCTGATGCTGGCGCGAACGCCGTCCGTTCTGACACCTACTAAACGCTACCAGTTTTGGGGGCTGTCATTAATATATGAAATCCCAAAGAAAATAGAGTTTCCAGAAATAAATGAAAGATACTTGATGACTATTTGGACGCGGCGAGAACCTCGTCCACCATAAGACCGCAAGATCCTAGATAGTTCTTCGCGTCGCACAATGAGCTCAGCGACTCGTTCGAGATCTTTCCGGTGACTTCTGGCCGCTTCTGCAGCGCCTCCAATAAGCTGCTGTCGCTTTCAATGCTCTCCTTGCATGCTTCGTACACGATGTCGTGAGCCTTTTGTCGTCCCACATGTGGAGCCACCCCCATCATGACTGCTTCGGCTACGATAAGCCCTCTAGTAGAGTAAAGATTATCGAGCATCCGTTTCGGATTCACAACAAGCCCAGACAGAGCAAAATCAGCCTGATTCAGTGCACCCACTGCGACAACAAAACTCTCTGGTACTGCTACCCATTCCAGATGCCAGGGACCAGATGCGCGTTCGAAGTCTGAAACCATGCCATCAAGAACTAATCCAGCATTGGACCTTAGAATCTTGGAAGCTGCCAAGATTACCTCGCTCGATATCGGATTTCGTTTTTGTGGCATAGTCGAAGAAGCTCCTCGATGTGGAACAAAAGGTTCTGAGACCTCTGATAGTTCGTTTGAAGACATGACGATGATATCCAGGGCTAATTTGCCTAAGCTTCCGCCTACAAGGGCGAGATAGCTGACGATCTCCGCGACCCCATCTCGTGCAACGTGCCAGGTAATCGGTGGATTGCTTAATCCCAGGTCCCTGGCCATCTCCTTGCGAACACGCAATCCATCGTCTCCAGAACCCAAAGAGGCCAATGAGCCAGCTGCGCCTCCGAACTGAACTAGCAAAGCGCGAGGCTTGAGCTGCTCGAGGCGTTCCAAATGTCGCTGAAATCCCGACAACCACACTGCACATTTATGGCCAAACGTGATTGGCAAAGCATGTTGTAGATGGGTACGACCAGCCATTGGTGTGTCCCGGTGCTTCCTCGAAAGATTCTCAAGATTCTTGATAACAGAACGAAGTGTTCTCTCAACGATCTCCAATCCTTGTTTCATTTGGAGCATGCTGGCGAGGTCCATAATATCCTGAGTTGTCGCTCCCCAGTGAACGTATCGTCCAGCCTCCTCACCGCATAGCGCGGAAAGTTGCCTGACTAACGGAAGGATAGGATATCCGACAATCTCGGTCTCGTGTCGCAGCCTGTCAAAGTCCAATTCTGCTCCATTTGATTTTGAGGTTACGATTTCGCCGATATGAGACGGAATGACATTGCAGCGGGATTGGGCACGGGCCAATGCGGTCTCAGCATCCACACACCTGTTAAGGTAAGCCTTATCATCGAAGACTTTGCGTATCTCCTCCGTGCCGAAAAGTGTTCTGAAGATTGCAGAATCGATTGCGCTGACGCTGCCCATGGAACGACGTGGATGAAGATTTGGGGGGAAATTGTGGACCACACGCCACGACACGCGTCGAAGTATGAACATGGATTGAACACCCAATTGCTGTAAAAATAATGCAATAACAAAATGAACAGAAAGTGACGCGAAAGGAAACAGGGCAAAGCACTTCAAATATCTGTCATGAAGAAGAATAAATGTGGTGGGACGGTTAGAGCTAATTGTGTGGGGGAGGAAATTATGCCGGTGCCGGTTCCGGATCTGTGCAGCATCCTGAAAGAGGCTAAGGAGCACGTGACTCCTAGATGCACCTCCTTCTTGCTTACTCGACTCACCGACGCTTCAAAATTTCTTCATTCAAGGTTCATTCAGGAAACCCAATACTCATTTTCTCATCTAAGGTGACCTTTCTCGGGGGCAATGCTAGCTAGGCAATCCTGCCAACCTCCTAACCCCCTTTCACGCTCTTCATCGATCTTCATCCATCATGACTCACGAATGAACATCGATGCAACCCCATGCCCCGTGCTGGCGCACATGCTCACAATTCCAATCTCCTTATCCTGCCGTCGCAGCTCTCCAAAGAGCGTTGCGGTTTGGCGAGCGCCTGTCGCACCTGTTGGGTGCCCAAGAGCGATTGCGCCTCCATTCGGATTTACCTTTTCTTCATCTAACCCAAGGGCCCGGACGCATTGCAGGGTCTGGCTTGCAAACGCCTCATTAAGCTCAATGATATCGACATCTTTCTGGTCGATGCCTGTATACTTATACAGCGCTGGAATGGCAAGTACAGGGCCAATTCCCATTTCATCAGGAGCACAACCTTTGACCTGGGTGCCGATGAAGCGTCCGAGAGGCTTCAGTCCGCGCTCTTCTACCCACGATCGTCTAGCCAAGATAGTGGCAGACGCTCCGTCCGAGATTTGAGACCTACCGTGGACGTCAACATCCGTCTCAAATATTATGCTGGAAACTTACGAGTTGCCTGCTGTACTTCTTCCATTCTCGCCAAACACAGGCTTCAAAGTGGATACCTTCTCATACGTCAAACCATGTCTGATCCCGTCATCCTTTGTCACATCAAATCCACTTGTCTGTCCCGTTGCCTCATCCGTTCGCTGAACAGTTACAGGAACAATCTCCCAGTCAAACCGCCCCTCCTTCTGGGCTCGACTTGCTCGGCCATGACTTCGAACTGCGTACTCATCCTGGGATTTTCTATCGATACCATATCTCTCTGCCACGTTTTCTGAAGTGATGCCCATTGGAATCAGGCAGTCACGTGCATCCTTGACCGGTGATGATTGTAGAGTGGGAGAGACATCCGTAGGAATTCCTCGCGAACCGTAATTCCGCGACATGCTCTCTACACCCCCCGCTAGGCCTACATCGATCTGCCCCACCATGATGGAGTGCGAGAGGTGGGTGATGGCTTGCAGACTGCTCGAGCATTGGCGATTGACGGTGTGGAATGTCGTCGAATTTGGAAATCCCGCGTGATTGAGGGCCATACGACCTGTCTTCGCAAATCCAAGCTCTGCCAACACATTGCCAATCATGGCATCGTTCACATCACCAGGCTCGATTTTGGCGCGCTGGACAGCGGCCTTCATCGCCTGCTCCAGACTCAGTATCTTGGTCATTGCTTTCCAATATCAATCAATTCACTTACTGGCATGAGTATATCCTCTGGCCATGCATCCTTGAATCCACCCTTGAACGATCGATTAATCGGAGTCCTCACCGCTGACAATAGCACCACGTCATTTGGCCCTTTTTGTAACACATTCCTCGCAACTCTATTGAAAGTCGCCATTCTCGAACACTGGGAGTAGTAATGGACATTTTTCCAGACAAACGTTTATCGTGGGTATTTTCTTGGCCTGCAGCAGCCTCGAACTGCCGTTTCGGAGCGTTGATGCAGGCACGGTGGCGGGGCTAGCATTGTATGTGGGGCGAACTCGGAGCTACCCCTCCATAACGAAGCAATCGTGAGGTGCTTAGTGATGAGCGCGGAATTTTGTATGAAGTCACACAATTTCATTCTTTTGATTCCGCTCTCAAAATTCATAACTCAGAAACGATTCTTCACGATGACTTTACCAAGCAAGTACCAGAATGGAAGCATTGACTCCTCCCTGAAAGGCGTCTATCGAGCTTCGCCGATTAAGCTCATGATATATGGGAGAGGTACCTTTAATTCAAAGCTCAAATTAGCTATAATTGCTAATGTTTAAGGAAGGAACAAGCAACCAGTTATTAGACGTCGTCGCGGAGATCGGTGGAACCAAAGCATTCATCATTACTGGACGTTCACTCTATGAGAAGACTCCTGTTATCAAAACCATCGAACAGAGCTTGGGATCGGCACATGGAGGAACATATAGTAAGATTGGGCAGCATGCGTCAGTTATACCTAGACTACTTTTCACTAATACTAGGTCTGCTAAGATGATATAGCCCAATTGGTGATATTCGGGAAGCCACGGGCTTGATGGCAAAGTCAGGATGCGATGTTCTGATATCTGTCGGCGGTGGATCTCCCATCGACTCTGCGAAAGCGATCGCATACAACATTCATCAGGAGACTGGAAAGTGGGTACCCAGCATCGCCGTCCCTACCACATTGAGTGTGGCGGAAACAACCCAAAATGCCGGGTTCACAACAGAGGAGAACCGCAAGGTTGCAGTGAGCCACCCGGAACTTGTGCCGAAGGGTAGGCTTCCAGATAACAACGTCTATTTGCCAGCTGACCCCAGCTAGCCGTCGTATACGATGGCGATCTCGCCCTTCACACGCCCCTGCATCTGTGGACAAGTACCGGGGTAAGCAAATTCCAAATACCAGTTTCATGAGCCGTATCCGTTAACCAGGTCCGGGGCAGATACGATCGCTGGACCATGCCGTCGAATTAATGTATCATCCGCTCGCCTCCGAGATACCAACGAAACGCATGTGTCTCGAATCTATTAAGGACCTCTTCACCTACCTCCCGCAATCTAAAGCGAACCCACAAGATGCAGACCTTCGAACGAAGCTCTTCCTCGCGTGTTACTCTTCGCTCTTCCCATTCCTCTATACTGGAGGCGTTGGTCTCAGTCACAGTATTGGTCATGCCATCGGAGCGACATACGCAATTCCTCATGGCATTACGAGTTGTTTGAGCTTGGCACCCACTGTACACCTAAAGGGAAGTAACCCAGAGGAGGCGAAGCAGATCGCAAGGATCGTGCCGTATATTGGAAAGCAGAATACCGGGAGTGATGAGAAGGACGCCCATTTGGTGGCGGATGCAATTGCAGAGCTGGTGGAGGGGTTGGGTCATAAGACCACGCTTACAGCGGTAGGTTCAAACTCCTTAATATACGTATTATAGCCCATTTGCCTAATTCTCCGTCAGTACAACGTCCCAACCGGCGATGCGGAAGAAGAGGCCATCGCATCGCGGGCACTTCATAGCAAAGATCATAAGGACTTTACGAGCCGTAAGTACTTCAAATGAGTCATTACGATCTCAGCATTGCTAACTCCGTCACAGTCAAGAAAATCGTTCGCAACCTCTACTGAGAATTTTGGGGTAGTTATCTTGAAAACCATTAGTACTATGTTTGTAATATTGACGCGATTCGAGGCTCTTTCTCAACCCTGCAACAAATCGCTGAAGTTATCGATCGTCGCTCTGTCCATGGTATGCTGAAGTAATTATCCCAGAAACCGTTGGTAATATGTGATCACGTGATAGTGCCTCTGCTCAGCAACCCATATGTTTTTAGCAGCAAGTAGAAATACTATGTAGCCCTGCAGGAATCCCCAAAAGCAACTCTTCAATTGCTTCATCACTCTATTCCCTCACAAGTCTCTCCGGATATACTCCCTTCCATCACCTAAATGTGGAGGCCTTGGCAACCCCAAATCTCCACCGGCATCGGCACGGCAAATGCATCGGTAGGCCAAAGGCAGTCTACCGACACCTCCGTGACTCTTACCAACCAATGTGGGGGCGACTTGCAGCTTGCTCCGATGCGAGTTATCTCCGCATACAAAAAAAATTATAGACTTCAAAACAGATTTGTAGCCCTGCAGATTGAGGGTTGCGGAGCCGCAGGAAGGTAGTTTCGACGTTTCGATGACCGTGACTTGCCGCTGAAAGTGAGCGTGTCTTCTCTATAGACTCAATTCCTCTCTTTCTCCAGTTTCTGGGCTCCATCTCTCCTTGAATTTTAACTTTTGAAATTTTGTACAACGTTTTGAAACTTCACAATGCAACGAACATTCCTCTTTGCTGCTCGTCGTAATGGCGCCTCAATACGCTACTTTTCCACAACAATCTCCCGCCGCCAAATCAACAAAATCTACCCCTCCGCCTCCGAAGCACTCAAAGACATGAAATCCAACACCACAGTCCTGGTCGGAGGTTTTGGCTTCAGCGGCGTACCCAACACTCTCATCAACGCCCTCCGTGATCGCACAGATCTCACAAATTTCACCGTCGTCTCTAACAACGCAGGTATGCCCGGTGTGGGATTAGGCCAATTGCTGGATACGAGGCAGATTGGGAAAATGATCGCGAGTTATATTGGCGACAATAAGACTTTCGAGAGGATGTATCTTGGGGGGGAGCTGGATTTGGAGTTGACGCCCCAGGGATCGATTGCGGAGAAGATTGCTAGTGGGGCGGCAGGGGTGCCGGCGTTTTATACGCCCGCGGCTTATGGGACTATTGGTGTGTTAATTTTAATTTTCGATTGGGAAACTTTTGAACTTGGGGGGATTAGGGAGGGGCGGTATGTGTGCTGATGGCGTGAACAGTTCAAACCGGAGACCTTCCTGTGAGGTTTAACAAAGATGGCACCATCGCCAAAATGGCACCTCCAAAGGAAACCCGCGAATTTAACGGAAAAGCGTATGTCATGGAAGAAGCGATCTTCGGCGACTATGCTTTTGTCAAAGTTGCAAAGGCGGATAGGCTAGGGAATTGCCAATTCCGAAAAGCTCAAAACAACTTCAATGAAGCGATGGGAAAGAATGCGAAGGTTACGATTGTGGAGGCGGATGAGATTGTTGAGTATGGGGATATCGCGCCGGAGGATATCCATTTGCAGGGGATTTATGTGAAGAGGGTGATTAAGAGTACAGAAGAGAAGAAGATTGAAAGGATGGTGTATTACAAGGATCCAGAGGAACAGAGAAAGGCTCTTCTGGAGGGAGGTAAGAAATTTTTAGAACAGGCTCACGCTGAAGGGAATTCTAACGTTCATACAGGTTCTTCGGAAGCATCACAAAAACGTGAGCGCATCATCAAGCGAGCTGCTCAAGAACTCAAAGACGGCATGTACGTCAACCTGGGAATCGGAATGCCTCTCGCTGCACCTGCGTTCCTACCAGAAGGAGTCGAGATCATCCTAGAATCCGAAAACGGAATCTTAGGAATGGGGGGCTATCCCAGGCCAGGTGAAGAAGACCCAGACCTCATCAATGCTGGAAAGGAGACTGTGACATTAATCAAGGGTGCTGCTACCTTTGGAAGCCATGAGAGTTTCGGCATGATCAGGGCAGGTAGAATTGATGTGGCTATGTTGGGTGCTATGCAAGTCAATGAATTCGGAGACCTCGCGAATTTCATGCTGCCCGGTAAGGTGAAAGGAATTGGAGGTGCTATGGATCTGGTCACAAATCCGACAGAGACAAAGGTCGTAATCACAATGGTAGGGTTACTTAGCATATCTCTTTCCTCTGGATATGGCTAACTCGATACAGGAACACGTCGACAAGAAAGGCAACCCGAAGATCCTGAAGCAATGCACATTTCCTCTCACCGGCCAGAAATGCGTCTCTACAATCATCACCGATCTCGCCGTTTTTGATGTAGATCGCCTGACCGGATTGACATTAAAGGAAGTTGCTAAGGGTGTCACTATTGATGAAATCAAGGCTAAGACCGAAGCGCCATTCAACGTTGCCAATGACGTGAAAGAGATGCAGATTTAAAATCTTTTAGACTTTATGTGTCATGAACGCACCTTGCATCAGTTTTCGAGCGAATTATTTGGCTTGCGGAGGCGTTTGGTTGGATTTGGAGTAATGCTTTTGTTCACTCGTGTTCAAATGAATAAAATTCAGGACATCCCATTTCCTATCCCTACTTCCATTTACTCTCACTCTCCACAGCCTCCAGCGTCAAATACGCCGGCGCCGGCCTATCCTCACTAATATCCCCCCACGCACTCCAATGTTTCCAAACCAACTTCTCATTCTCCACCTCATCTGCAATTGCAATTGCCATATCCGCAACCGAAATCCCCGTCAACCTGTCCTCAAAAATATTTTCACTTTTCTGCTCCCCTTCCAACACCATGTCATCCACACTAATCCGATACGTCCCCGTCCTTCTACCCGGTCTATACAACGCACTCGGACTCACAAAACTCCACTTCAAACTCGTGTTTCCGTCAAAGAACATATATGCTGTCCTCCCCGCCTTGATGAAATCCGACGCTTTGTCCTTTTTGTTAACTGCCGATTCGTATTCTTGCATGGCTTCGCGGTCTTCTTCAGTCTCCCGTCCTTCTCTCTGCGCAATCCGCGCGTTCCGGTATCTGCGAAGTGACGTGCCCAGAATGCCGAGACGCTCTTCCATGTAGGAGATGTGTGCCTCCGAAGTAGCGATTGCGCGTCGGTACGCCATGAAGAAGTCTGGATGATCAACACAGCATTCGTGAGTCCCGGGGACGTGTAGGCTTCCGGCGCCACCGACGAAGAGGAAGTATTGGACAGGAGAGAGCTTCACGGCTAGGATGATTTTGCGGACGGTTTCAAGAAAAGGCACTAAGATTTCAATCAGAACTCTCTTCCACTTTGTAGAGATCAGAGGGAGGTGTCTCCTAACTGTAGAGAAGGGCATCTGCACCCGCTGTATGTGGACCGTATTCACTAACCAGCACATCTATCGTTTCAAACTGCTTTGCAAGTTCTGAAATCGTTACTTGGTCAATATCGACAGGACGCGGGATATATCGCTCATGTTTTCCCAACTTTTGCGGATTTCGCGATATGCCGATGACGGTGTGCCCGCGGTTCAGGAGCTCGACGCACAAATACGATCCACCAAAACCAGCCGGACCGATCACACCGACGCGAAGCAATTTTGGGGTGGGCATTATGGTGTTGGTAAGGCCAGTTGGGGATATGATTGGTTTCAATCTCATACAGAGGAAGACTGGAAAGCGGTTTGAAAGAAGTGGATGTACTTGAAGAGATGTACTTGGACAGATGTACTGAGATATACATAGCTACGGTAAAGCATATCCCTGTCTATCGCCTGATCTTCATGGAGATTTGTTACCCCGCACTAAATATATATTGCTCTGCGGTAACGAGTACATTCACCCATTGCCGACGGATCAGGCACGAGCAGTTGGAGATTTGGGCTGACAGGATTGATCAGAACGCCCAATGGCCTTCAGAAATGCAGTTTCCAAGCAAAATTCGCATGTTTCGAGGCACAATTGCAAAAAGCGATGAACTTGGGGTAACTGGGGAAGTGAGGGGAACAATGTGGGGCAAAAAATGTGCAGGAGCTTGATATGCAGGGACGAGCAACGCTAACAGCATGTAGACCAACTCCATAAACATTGAAAGAACATATAGCAAACTTTAGACGACTTCTTATCTCTCAGAAGTGCGCAGCTTTCCGTCATGGCGGAAACCTACGCCTTCATCGGTATCTGCATCTTCCTTACCCGGCAACACCACCCAAACTAACGATTCAATCCAAGGTCTCGGAGCCATGGGTTACGCAATGGCTGCCAACATCCGAAAAAAGATCCCCTCCTCCTCCACGCTCTGTGTAAACGACATCAACGCCTCCGCCTGCGAGCGTTTCCAGCAAGAATTCGGTTCCCTAGGTCCAATCAAGATCGTTTCCTCAGCACGAGAAGCGGCTGAAGATTCCAAAGTCGTGATATCAATAGTACCCGGCGTAGTCGACGTGAAGAAAGTGTATTTAGATGAGAAGAATGGTGTGATAGCTGCGAGAGCGGATAGCGAGAGGGTGTCATGTGAGTGCAGCACTATTGATGTGAAGAGCACAAAGGAAGTTGGAGAGGCGTTGATGAAGGCGGGGAGAGGGACTTATGTTGATACGCCTGTTTCCGTGTGTATTATTCCTCTTCCCCTCCCCGATCCGAAATCCTCTCGCTCATAGAGGCTGATGCAAGAAACAGGGCGGTGTACCTGCAGCACAACGCGGCGATCTCTCGGTGCTAATCGGCCACAAAGAACCATCGGATGATAATCCAAACTCACGGAGGCTGGAGCGCGTATTAGGGATGATCGGTTCACCTTCCAAATTCTTCTACCTGCACACCTTAGGCGCCGGCCTAACAGCCAAAATCTCAAATAACTACCTTTCCGGCACCATCCTCCTCGCAACTGCCGAAGCACTCGCAATCGGCATAAAACAGGGTCTCGACCCATCTCTGCTCTATCAAGTAATCAAGAACTCGACTGGCCAGAGCTGGATGTGCGATCACGTTATGCCAGTGCCAAACGTCCTTGCACATGTACCAAGTTCAAGTGGGTATAAGCCTGGGTTCAAGACGCAGATGATGATTAAAGATTTGGGGTTAGGAATTGAGGCAGGGAAGCAGGTGGGCATTAGACCGCTTATGGCAGAGGCCGCTATGGAGACTTGGGAGAGCGCGAGTCGGGATTCGCAGTGCTATGATCGGGATGGGAGTAGTGTCTATTTACATATTGGAGGCCCGTTGCCGGAGGGGTATGAGGATAAGGGGAAGAAGAAGGAGGATGGGACGTGGGAGTTTGCATAATTTTGTTTTAAATTTAAGACACAATTCTAGGGGATACCCTATATCCGCTTTGAGATATGAGAAATTGAGTGAAAGATGGGAAGACAGAAATGAGAATCAACGAAAGCCATTCGTACGCCGCTTCCTTTTATCTGCATCCCAACTTTTTCCCTGGCTTGCAAGATATTCTTGCCCCTTCGCGAGTACCTTACTGTTCCCGTCCCCTAGCCATTGAGGTTCCAGTGCTTGTATTGCGTCCTCGATCTCATATGCCTCACCCCCAGAAATCCAAAGGATCTTCCCTGCGAACGGCATCTTGGCTCCAGGATGCGTCTTTCCTTCTGAACTCCCATGTGCAGTTGCGCACAGCACGATTGACCGAGCAACATCCTCGGGTTCATTGGCCGGCAGACCTCTTTCATACCATCCGTCTTCAATGCCTTTCACCAATCTTGTCTCTATACGTGGAGTTAGCGAGCGAACAAAAGGGAGTTTGAATACATACTTGTCATCCAAGGGCATATTACGTTAATCCTAATCCCATCTGGAAATGCCGTTGTATGCAATCCCCTCATCAACCCCAATACGCCATGTTTACTCGCCGTATATGTCGCCAACCCTCCACTCTCTTTAAACCCTGCAATACTACTCACCAAAACCAGATCCCCTTCTCCCTTTCCTCCGCCCCTTGACTTATTCTTCCTCAAGTAATGCATCCCGATTCGCGCTGTGAATATAGCACCGGTCAAATTCACTGCCACTTCTTTCATAGAGGGTTCGATGGATATATCGGACGAGGGGTCGAAAATATCCTGGTGAATTGCCATTCCGGCGCTCGCAACTACGATATCGATGTGACTGAAGATGGACTCGGCGGCCGCGAAGAGGCTGAGTTGGTCCGAGTAGGAAGAGGTGTCACAGTGGAGGTAGCGAACATTAGGGCCAAGTTTGGATTCGAGGTCGCGAGCCGGTCCTTCGCTGATATCGCCGAAGACCACCTTGCATCCAGCAGCTGTAAACTTTGTTACTAATAAGGCCAAGAATGGAAGCTTGGTATGAAGCTAACCATGAAACTGAGTAACAGCTGCTCGTCCAATACCCGTTGCGCCTCCTGTGAGTACAACGACCTTGTCGTTGAGTGTGCTGGCCAGCTCGGGATTGAATTGAACGTGCACCATTGTGCCAATTGGACTGTTGTCCTTTGTGAGCAACGAAACCAAAACTTAAATCCCTTCTTCAAGCCATATCCCAAATATTTGGAGAAAAGAAAGGGCTATTAGAAATAAAAGTTTCCCATCCCCGCACCCCACATAGGTGAACCGGCGTAAACACCAATTTGGCAGCACTACACACGCGTCGAACTATTTGAGGAGTAATATATCTCCTGCAGATCGCTCCAGCAATTCCATCTTCTGGGAATTCTTTTTCATTGGGGACCTATCTATTTGTCACCGTTAAATTGTCAGAAGTCCCAGATTTTTAAGCTGACGCGCACTTCTGGTAGCACAAACTGCTTAGCCGAACCCCGGATCATTATGGATCTAACCGCCTCGGAAGAAAATCTGGAAAACGTCCAATATCGCATCGAAGCCTACCATTTCGCCCAACTTGACAACGTGACCTCGCCTGCCAACTTCTTCCGGGTTGCCTGATGCAACGTATTTGGCGGTGATTCCGGCGTTGCTGGGGCCGTAAACTCTCGCGCCCATCTTGCCTCCTTCGACGGGTGGCCAGGGATCATTGCCATTCACGAATTCGATGAAGTCTTCTGCATACGCGCGGGCGACCGCCTTTTGCTCGTCATTCAGAAACTCATTGAAGTTCTGGAAGAGGAACGCGACGTCGAGGATATGGCCTGCTTCGCCTTTGAATCTGCCTTCCCAGGGATTTCCCTCGTTGAAATGATAGAGGAAGAATTTGTTTTCCTTCGTCTGAGGCCAGCCTTTGGCGAAGGCAAGCGCGGGTGCGTAGAAGCTGATGTCGGCCCCAAATCTCAATATCGAGAGCATCGCCTCGTCATCATTGGTGGAAGGTGTAATGTTATACGCAGAAAGTAATGCATCTGCTGCATCCGGGTGTGACGATAACGTCTTTTTAGTCGACTCAACAAACTTAGCTGCAATGCCCGGGTTTCGTGCATCAAGGCCCATCCAGGCTAAGATATTGCTCTGAAGGATTATCAGTCTCAATCAGGTAAGCCTACTGCTGACACACTTACGTCCAACTGAGATTCTCCTATCATGAGACTCGCACACCATTTCCGAGCTGGGATTGGGAATGCGGGATCGTCCTTTTGAGATGCGACGGTGACGAAGTTTGGTTCACCCGGTACAGTTTCGCCATCTATGACCGGTATCAACGGGACTCCCATGGGAGCTTTCTGCCAGAGATGGTCGGCCGGTATAGTGAGTAGTGACCGGATACGATCCTCGGGGGATTTATCCGCGAGTCCAAAGGCTTGGATGACGCTCTGATAGGCGGATTCGGCAACGGCTGTAGGAATTGGTTTGAAGAGGAGCACTGCACCTCCAGTACTCAAACAGCGTTTCATCAATGGTTCTTTGGACAGGAGAAGCATTGTTGCAGACACTAGCACATGTTAGCAAGAAGCTTGTCGAACAGTCTTAAAATGACGTACACCCTCCAGCGCTTTCGCCGCAAACTGTGATTTCATCTGGGTCCCCCCCAAATCCGCCAATGAACTTTTTGATCCATTTGAGCGCGGTCCTTTGGTCATGAAAGCCGTTGTTGGCTTTGTATCCAGCCTTGCGAAGCTCCTCTGAAGTCATCCACCCGGTGATGCCAAGGCGATAACTGACTGATATCAATAGGGGTTCTGCACAAGCTAGGACCTAAACGTACTTGAGCGTGATTCCAATTATTGGCTTCCCCTTTTCGATGGAGATCTTGACTAATGGAACTCCATTGTAATGAGGATACCAACTGGAACCGACAGCAAAGCCTCCTCCGTGGATAAAAACATACACTGGTAATTTCGCATTTGAATCGATTGTCCCGCTATTGCTTAACGGGACAGTAACATTCAAATTCAGCCCTTCAAGATCCGAATGTGGAGGGACTTCAGGCAGCGGGAGCGTATGTTGAATGAAGCCGAACTCTCGATTGACTGCCATGAGCGGCGAAACCGGTGGAGGTCTAACATGTCGTTAACCAATATAAAAAGCCGACATTTACGATTTATACCCATATTTAGAAGCATCGATAGCTTGTGATCCATAGTTCGTCACCAGCTGAGGCGGAGCGAGGCGATTCTCCAACGACGCATATTTCAGTCCAAGAAATTGTACAGATCCATCCGCACTCTTTCCTGTCAATTGACCCAAGTTCTTATGCCTAAATGTAGTCGTCATAGTGCTAATTCACTGAATTTCTGTGCGGCCTAGAGTTGGTCTTGTATGATTCCTGTTGCTTATGTCAAATCGTATGAAGGACCGATTTCACGCTAGCGATAATTTAATGAGGAACGACAGCTGACACTCAGAGCGATTCTACTGGAAATGCCCCGAAGACAGTTGCCATGAGGGAAATTGTAAGGACGTCGGGAGATATGACACCCCGCTATTGGAGATTAATGCATGGTGGGGCCGGGAACAGGGTTGTCTGTGCACGGATGGGGTAATGTGGGGGAAGTTGAGGGTGAGCCTTGAACGCCAACCACCGTAATGGAAGGAAGGGGGAGTAGAGTAGAGAAACATGTGTCAGCCACTCAGCACCGTACCTCTTTCTGGGAAAACCACTGACATGTCCGTCGCAGAGATTCCGCGCACGTCCTTGCCGGAATCCGAATCGTACATTCAACTCTCTCTTCTCGATGGAGGGAGTTTTATGGGAGAGTTAGCTAAAATACATGCTGGAGTTGCAAATGTGAAATTTCGCATGTATAACTGGGCTTTCTACCTCTCCCACAAGGGCCGGCACATTCTCTGGGATCTCGGACTCGATGAGGTACGTACATTGCTCCTTGGCTGAGCAAGTGAGCATGACGAACACTCACCACCCAGGATCGATCTTGTTATACTCCATGGGTGAACCAGTACATGCTGGAGTTGGTCAACCATGTCGGCCCGAGAAAATCAATCGTCCACCAGCTTGGCGAAAGAGGTGTCTCAGCAGAGCAGATAGATACAGTCTTGTTCAGGTAGGAGCCCCGAGTCATTCCAGTATTTTTGGCATCCTGACGGCCTTACTAGCCACGCACACTGGGACCATAGCCGACCGATTCATGACGAGTTTCCAAATGCGGTAGCCTATTTTGGTCCAGGCACAAAAGAAGGGTGCTCGCCAGGTCATATGGCAGATCCAAGTGTACAATGGGATGGTCGCTTTTTCGATCCCGAGAATGCGACTGAAAGGTGGGAGGAACTGAAAGGTCCGTGGGTCCCATTTGGGCCTTTCGAGAAAGCAATGGACTATTTTGGGGACGGAAGCTTTTGGGTCATCCAAGCACCAGGCCATATGGCAGGCAATCTTTGTGCGGCCGCGAGGATCCAGGGCGGGGAATGGATTCTGCTCGGCAGTGACTGCTGTCATTCCAGGTATATACCCACTTAGCCCCGTTATATAAACAGCTAGGTTGACAGGTTTTAAGGGAGTTATTGGACGGAAAGTATCAAATATCGCAGTTTTGCGTTCCCGGACTTGGGGAGATGTCTCTCCATGCGGATATTCCAGCGGCTCAGGGAACGATCGCTAAGATTCGAATATTAGAGAGAGATTTCGGATTTCACGTAGCTTTAGCTCACGACGCAAACTGGATGAAAGATGGGACAGACTCGATTCTGATGTCGCTGTTAGATGACCATATGAAGGATGCGGCTAGGGAACGTATATCCAAAGATGAGATACCATAAGAGGTACGGAACAAGAACTAGATGTCGCCGCATTTGCAGGTGACTCTTCTCACGTTTCTACCTCCCATTGGGTTGGTTTGTTAGCATTGAGTTCTGTGATCGTTATTATGCATACATACATGTAGAATAGAATTGAATACACACATCGTAGAGCACCTCGATCCTACTGCCAGTTGAACCAAAATCCCACAGCCATGTAGGGCAAGAAAAAGTGGCATGTCTGGAACGTTCGCTCCAAGCTATACTACCTCCAAGAGCCTTCCTCTAGCTCTACTGTAAGGATATGAGCACCAGTGTGGATAAAGAGGATTCGCACTCCACATAGAGATTTATATGTACAAGATGAACGCTAAGTCGGGAGAGCATCTCTCTGACTAGGTAACGTGATAGCGCGGTTTTACATCTACTCTATCTGGAATTGCAACTACAGGCAGCCTTATAGAGCTAGAGTTAGGTGTCTTAATAGAGGGATTATATATTCAATGGGAGATGGACGGTAGAATGGAAGGCAAAAGCTTTGGTCGCGTTTTCGGTGTGCCACTATTTCCGTGCCCTGCGTGACAGCCTAATTATCCATCATTATCCATTACTGTAAGCCGGTAAGGTGATAGACGAAGAAGAGGATTGATTGTCCAAGCTAAGACTTTAGCTGCCCTTTATGTCAGAGATTGTAGGCGAAGGCAATTGCCGAGTCAGCTGAGCGATTAGCCTATTTCTGCATGCATGTCTGCACAGCTTACAATTAGCAACTAGCCCACTGTATCGTTCTGTTCTTGTTCTCGTTTAGATATGCGAAGAGCAAAATTGTCATCAGAGATGAATGAGAATGATGCAACTGATGGTTGAGGTTGACGGAGAGACGGGAGAGCGAGGTGGACTAAGGACGGAACAAACGAAACACCGACAGCCGAATACGGGGGACGGTTAGCAGGTAAAGCGACAAAACTAATCGAGCATCATCAACCATCAAAATTCAACCGCGCACAGCAACGCCACCATGTAGTATTTCTCTGTAAAATGCTCGGTATAGCTTTTTTGCAGTACAAATTATATTATTACAGCGTCTCATAGAGAAATATTATGTGGTTGCGCTACTGCAGGTGGGTTGATTTGAGGTGGTTGATGAGGCTGGCTTCTTAAAGGCGCAACAAGCCTATCTCCCGAGGTTTACCCAGGATCTTTGCTGAGAGCCAGAGGATCATCAACTACCCAAAATTAACCACCTGTAGTAACGCCACCACCAAATATTTCTTGTGAAATGCTGGGTATGGCCTCTTAGTAGAATAAAACGTCTATACTCTGAATTTCACAAAGAAATATTTGGTGGTGGCATTGCTGCAGGTCGCTGATTTGGTGTGGTTGATGGTCATGAGTCGCGCGTTCAGCTCGGCGAGCCAGAGGATCGTTAACCCACTAAATCAACCACCTGTAGTAACGCCACCACGCAGTATTTCTCTATGAAATGCACGTTACAGCCTCTTTGTAGTATAAGCAACATTATTACGGCATTTTATAGAGAAATACTCCGTGGTGGCGTTGCGGTACGTGGTTGATTTTTAGTGGTTGACGATTCTCGAAGTTTAGTTGAGTTTTGTCGCTTCACCTGTTAACCGTCCCCCGTAGCCGAAGGCGCAAACTCAACAACGCGAAGTTCGTTACGGCCTAACCCAGCCACCACCAAACTAGACCACCTCTACAGTACGGAATGCGCTTCGAAAAGTCTTTGCATCCTTCTTGCTCCTTGGCAACGCCATCAGGAAAGCCATTCCCGTATTCGGAGCGCCATTCAAGATATTCCGAGTGCTCGATTACAGTAAGGAGTACTGTGTTGTAAACGAAAATGTCTACATCTACTGTTGCCATAAAATCAACCTCCTGCCGGTCGGACATACAATCCGCCGGCTTGGCATTTGTCTGCTGTATATAGCCTTTTCTTGCCCTCTAGATTTGAGGTCTTCAATGCAATCTAATTCAGTCTCTCAATCTAGACAAGCTCTCCCACTGCTAACATCTACCCTTGCTCCAACTTATCCTCATTATTTTGTTATGCTGAGTTATCAAATAACCACGCGAGCGCAAGCTCTAGCTCTTCAAACAGAGGGCATAGAGCTTAGTTTAATTAAAGCAGCTACAGGGATCTCACGATGCCAGATACGATACTACATTGCTGAAGCCCGTAAAAGAGGCTATAATCATTAAGTTACAAAGATTATTCTTGATGAGAATGTTAAAGATAAGCCTCGTTCAAGACGTCCAAAGAATATCGCGCCAGAGAAGGCTCAAGAGGTGCTGGATGCTGTTGAGAAGAACCGTTATGGCCGCGAACTATCTACACCGGCTCTTGCCACTAAGGTTGGACTCTCAGCAAATTGCGTATGGTTTATCCTCCGATCCAATGGACTTAGGAAGACAAAGCCTATTCGAAAACCTGGGCTAACTAGCGCTATGAAAGACGTAAGATTCCGCTTCGCACTCCGCTATTGCTACTGGACTCTTACACAATAGAAGAGGGTTATCTGGTCAGATGAGACACTAGTAATCCTTGGCCACCGGCGCGGCAGCTGGCGTGTCTGGAGGCGGCTGTATGAGGGAGTGCTCCGAAGCTGCATTCGGGAGCGGTGGAAAGGCGCTTTAGAATTCATTTTCTGGGGCTGCTTTTTATATGATTTTAAAGGGCCCTGTCATATTTGGAGGCCGGAGACAGCAAAGGAAAAGAAGTATGCTACCCAACAGATTGCTAAGATTAATGCGTTAATTGAGCCTGATTGTGGATTAAACTGGGAGCTTACAAGTGGCATGGCGCGCCTTGACCCTTGGCCTTCGCAATAAGTGTGGACGGAAACCTAAGTGGAAGTTTACTAAAGAAAATGGTTCTATCTCTCGAGATTCTAATCGAGGTGGCATTGACTGGTGGCGCTATTAGAATACTATCCTTCTACCTCTCTTTATACCTTTCACCATTGACCTCCAATACGAATACGGCTGCGAGCATGTCTATGTTTAGGAAGATAAGGCTGGAGCGCATATTACTGAGCGCACTGGAGTAAAGTCATGATCAATCTGCTGAATTGAAAACTAAGGATGGCTATCCTACTTAAATAACGAGCGAGATGAGCTGGAATGAGGATTCCTAACCTCCTGACGTTGACAAGGGAGGATTTGCAATCTCATGATGACAACGGAATGAAAACAACTGTGAAATGAAAGCAATTAAGCGTTGCTCGGTTACAGTGCACGCCTTTCGTCACCAAGCACATATATTCGACATTGCCGAAGTCCTACGTTTGCTCTGGCCAGCTAACTCTCCAGACCTTGATATGATAGAGCTTTGTTGGAGAAAGATGAAAAAGGTTACTACTAAGAACGGAGCGTCTACAACTCGACGTAAAGCAGAGGAAGCCTGGCGAGAAGCATAGGATAACCTTGAACAATGGAGGACTCAAGCTTGGATTGAACGGATTCCACGTCATATTGAGGAGATTATTCGGCTTAATGGGGTAATGAGTATATTGAAGAATGTTTGATGAGGTTCCCCATAGGGAAGGCGAAAGTCTCGTGAGCGACGACACTATCTAAAGCGTCACTGGGACTTCGCTGCTGCTGAGCGTGGCTTTCAAGTTAATTATGGATGGACAAATGAGAATCATAAGTCATAATCTCCGTAGATACACTCAATGGACAGTAATCGTTACTGGAATCAAGCACTCGGAATACCTTGAGTGGCGCTCCGAATACGAGAGTGGCTTTCCCGATGGCGTTGCCAAGGAGCAAGGGGAGTGCAAAACCTTTTCGAAGCGCATTCCGTGCCAACCTGACAAATGCTCTATTGCCAACGTCATCCAATTGAGCAAAGGGCCTTATAAGGCATACCAAATTAAGAGTCAGTTTAGCTTGACGCTACCATCATGCACAGGTTGTCTTGTTCGTAAGCACTTAAATTCAAGTTAAATTTGAAAAATTATCATCCCACCACGTCGACTATTCAATCCTTTTCGACGCTCTAATCATGGTGGATTTGGCGCGCGGTTTGGGGGCTGCCCTCACAGCGGCCGTGGCCTACTTCATTATCAAATTTATTCAACATCGCCGATTCTACAAAGAGCTGGTATGAATCTGTATCTCATCCCGTCGTTCAATGCGAGGTTGATCCGAATTTGTTTCTTCTCAAGGCTGTCTAACACTTTGCTCAGCCAAAACCGCCCCACAGCTTCCTATGGGGGCATCTCAAGCTCATGGGCGAAATATTCGCCTTGTTTCCGAACAATGTCCATTTCCAATACACCATTACCACTATGTCTCAAAAGTACAATCTACCTGGCCTGTGGTACCTCGATTTATGGCCCATTGGACCTAAACAACTCATCATCACCGATCCGGACCTTGCCCTCCACTATACAGTCATCAAAAATCTCCCCAAACACCCCGTCGTAGGCGATTTCGTCGATCCTATCATCGGAAAGAATAATATTGTATCCGTCGACGGCCCGCGCTGGAAAAGGCTTCACAACATGCTAGCACCTGCGTTTGCGATTTCGCATGTCCGAGGTTTGGCAGGCCTGATCGCGGAAGAGGTGATGATTTTTCGTCAAATCTTACACAAACGAGCGGAATCCAGGGAAGCTTTCAGTATGGAGGAGGCGTCGAACAACCTGACCTTTGATGTCATCTGCAAGTCAACGTTTGGATATTCATTGAATGCTCAGGCCAAGGGTAATCCTGCTTTGACCCATTTCAGCGATATTTGTCATGCTTTCGTTATTGAACGAGACAGCTGGAATCCGATTAAGAGGTTTTTCGCTAGCCGGAAGAGGAAGGCTGCGGCGAAAAAGTTAGATTCTCAGCTCGATAAGATGGTCCGTAAGAGGTATGAGGTGGTGCAAAGAGATAACCTAGATGTCAGCAAGAAGCGTGGATTGAGTATTATGGATTTGGTACTCCGAGAACGAATCAAAGAGAGCAGAAGCTCTGCCATGGGATCCTCTGACGCTCTAGACCCAGAATTCATGGAGATGGCCATTACACAGATCAAGACCCTCCTCCTTGCGGGCACCGGCACAACCACTGACACCCTTTGTTTCACCTACATGCTTCTTTCCACTCATCCAGAGGTTGTTGAGAAACTGCGTGACGAGCACGACCGAGTTTTCACCCCTGGTATCGATGCGACGTATGCGATGCTTCAGGAATCTCCCCAGAAGATGAGCGAGCTTGAATATACGAATAACGTCATCAAGGAGACTTTGCGCTTCTTCCCTGTTGGAAACACAGCCCGCGCTGGCGATTCAAACGGTATCATCACGTACAACGGCCGCGCATACCCTTGTAATGACCAGATGATTTGCCCAGTGCAGCACGCCATGCAACAAGACCCAAAAATCTTCCCCAATCCGAAAGCCTTTGACCCGGACAGGTACACGCGTGACGAGTCACCGCGACATGCGTGGCGCCCATTCGAACGTGGACCTAGGGCGTGCCTGGGTCAAACATTAGCTACAGACGAACTGAAGCTTATTTTGTTGTTGACAGTCCGAGATTTCGACTTCAAGTGTGCAGACCTCAAGCCGAATGAGAAGCCGAGCGTACCTTGGACGGATTTAGATCTGGCATTTGGAGATAGGGCTTTCCAAGAATTCATTTTCGAGGCGAAACCGAGGGATGGCATGAAGATGACCGTCAAGAAGAGCAACCGGACATAAGACTGATGCATTGGTGATGGAGGTGGTTCGAGTATACGTAGGCCATAGCACTACTGTATACCTAGCAGATATCTCTCACCTTTGGCTAGCGGTCCAGCTAGTAGGCCATCCGAATCTATCTTTGCTTCCTTCCTTATAGAAATCAGAACCTACATGCACGTGGGTTTTGCTGTTCTCGTCGTAAGACCGTCCTAAAACGTGCTAGCCCAGTCAATCATCCATTTTGCCTGAATATCCAACCAATCGGCGATATCATCAATAACCTTAGCGCGAACCCCTCACAACCTATATCATTCAGCACAGTCACCCAATGCGGCTCCCAGTGCTACCCGGATACTAAAATTCTCCTTGCATAACCGGTTGTGGCTGACGGCATTGATCTTCGTGCATGTTACCTGTTGAAGCGGATACCAATTTCCCGAAACCGCGAGGCCGACGTTTTCCCGCTCTTTTTCCACACTCCAAGGAACTGCATCGTCATCATGGAACCCTAATGACTTCTCCCCGCACCAAAGACTGGGATTCAAGCTCGGTAATACGTCAATCGAGTCGCGGTAGATGTGGGTATAAAAGCAGACTCGATGACTTTCCCGATTCCCGCGACATCTCGCTGGGTATCTCTCAAGATGTTGGTCTTGTATTTGTCAACACTTCTTTGTGCGAGCGGAGCCGTAGCACTATTTCCGGATTGCGTCAATGGGCCATTGAAGAATAACACTATATGTAATACGTCGGCCTGTAAGTAACTCACTCATGTATCTTGTAATAACATCTGAAATAAGCCAGCACCGGTCGACAGAGCTAAAGCTCTAATTTCACTCTACACGCTCGAAGAAAAGATCAATGCAACAGGAAGCACCGCTCCCGGAGTTCCGCGCCTTGGAATACCACCTTACGAATGGTGGTCCGAAGGGCTTCACGGCATCGCTGGACCGTTCACGAACTTCTCCGATGAGGGCGACTACAGCTACTCCACGTCTTTTCCTCAGCCTATTACTATGGGTGCTGCCTTTGATGATCAGCTGATCACAGAGGTTGCCACTGTTATTTCGACTGAAGCACGTGCTTTCAATAATGCTAATCGGACTGGACTGGATTTCTGGACACCAAATATTAATCCTTTCCGAGACCCACGATGGGGCAGAGGGCAAGGTGAGAAACCAGCCTTCTAGCATTTCTTCACTAGCATATAGGGGTCACTACTAAATTATGAACAGAAACCCCGGGAGAGGATGCGTTCCATCTTTCATCATATGTCCATGCATTGATCAACGGCTTGCAAGGTGACCCTTCTGATCAGTACAAGCGAGTTGTGGCAACGTGCAAACACTATGCTGGTAAGGCTGAAATATGACGGTCGGATCTCTAATGCAAAGCTGAGTCGCAAGTCAGGTTACGACATCGAAAGCTGGAATGGTAATTATCGGTACCAGTTTGACGCCCAAATCTCTCAACAAGATATGGTCGAATACTATCTTCCCCCATTCCAAAGCTGTGCACGTGATTCTAACGTCGGAGCATTTATGTGTTCTTACAGTGAGTACTCCTCAGCACGTGCGTGTCTCCAGACTAACACTCTCTAGACGCGGTGAATGGAGTACCGACATGCGCAGACCCATACCTTCTCCAAACGATTCTTCGTGAGCACTGGGGCTGGACCAACGAAGAACAATGGGTAACCAGCGATTGCGATGCTGTTCAAAACGTCTACCTACCCCATCAATGGTCATCCACCCGTGAGCAGGCTGCTGCAGATTCCCTCCTCGCAGGCACAGATGTGGATTGCGGCACTTATATGCCGAACCACCTACCAGCTGCCTTTGCTCAAGGCCTAGTCAATGAGACTGTTCTCGATCAAGCACTTGTCCGCCAATACTCATCTCTGATCCGCCTGGGCTGGTTCGATCCGCCCGAACACCAACCGTACCGTCAACTGGATTTCAGCGCTGTTGCAACAAATGCGTCACAGCGACTCGCGTACAAAGCTGCGATTGAAGGGATCGTGCTTCTCAAAAATGATGGTCTCCTTCCTCTTCCCTTAGACTCTTCGACGCCCCTCGGTCTCTTTGGTGAATGGGCAAACGCAACCGAGCAACTTCTCGGGAACTATTTCGGCAATCCTACATATTTCCATGGCCCTCTCTGGGCGGCACAACAACTTAATACAACAGTGCACTACGCCCGCGGAGTTGGTGGCCAAGGGGATCCCACCACGAATTCATGGCTCTCAGTCTGGCCAGCTGCAGATGCTAGCGATGTGATCATATACATTGGGGGTATTGACAACAATGTTGAAGCCGAGGGTATGGATCGCGTTTCTCTAGCATGGAGCGGCGCACAACTCGACATGATTGGACAACTAGCTAGCTATGGGAAGCCCATGATTGTGGTGCAGATGGGTGGTGGGCAAATCGATTCCTCCCCAATCGTCAATAATCCAAATATATCGGCATTGCTTTGGGGTGGATACCCAGGTCAGGATGGCGGTGTTGCTATTCTGGATATTATCAGAGGCAAAGCAGCGCCTGCAGGTCGTTTGCCATTGACCCAATATCCCGCGAGCTATATCAACGAAGTACCCATGACGGACATGGCGCTACGGCCTGGCCCCAACAACCCAGGTCGAACATACAAATGGTATACCGGGACTGCGGTCTTTGAATTCGGACACGGATTACATTACACCAACTTTTCTGCTTCCGTCAACTCCGAATTCGAAGAATCTTACGATATTTCGGATTTGGTGTCAACTTGCGAAGGCGGCAACGAAAAGTACTCCGACCGCTGCTCCTTCACCACCTCCCCGATCCAAGTCGAAGTCACAAATACCGGGAACACAACTTCCGACTACGTTACGCTGGCCTACCTATCCGGCTCATTCGGACCCGAACCCTATCCCACGAAATCTCTCGTCGCATACCAACGCCTCTTCTCCATCGCAGGAGGCTCGTCCAGCATCGCAACCCTTAATCTGACATTAGGCTCACTGGCGCGCGTCGATGAAAAAGGGAATAAGGTACTATATCCGGGAGAGTATAGCTTGTTGATTGATAATCAACCATTGACGAGTGTAAACTTTACTTTAACTGGCGAAGAAGCAGTGATAGAAGAGTGGCCGCAGCCGCCGAAGAATAGGACCAGGAAAGGTGTAAGTGGGTTTGAGAAATACTTTGTCGGAGGATATGGGAGCCAGCAGGCACCGTTGTAGTAATTCGGATGTTTCGAATATCGTCGTGAAGAGGTACGATCGAGACCTAATAAAAACTTGTATGCCACCCGTGAGCCACTCGAGAGTTTTCTACGCATACATACCACTCCACTAAGATTATCTTGTAGGCTATACACAATGCATGAGACGTCTACAGTATAATCCCCCCTCACTTCTTGAGGAAAACTTTGCGGGGCACTTCTGAAGCAGCACTATATAATAGTCTGAAATTTTTTCGTCCAGTCTCGGCCGAGCAAACTTAAATTTCCATGGCATTCGAACGCCAACGCACCTTATTGGTGGGTGGAGAAGTCGTGGCTTCCTATAAACTCCAAATATCTTCTCCTTCAAAAGCCAATTTGCTTCGAACGTTTCTCGGCCTCACATTGAACGATATTTAGTATCTCATTCTCGAGAGATGCTCCGGACGGCTTCCAGCCAAGTCTTGATCTCGCTCTCGAAGATTTCCCAACTGCATTGGTACCCCACAAAATGGAGCCATGTGCCATGAAAACTTCAGCTTCATCTGCACTAATAACCCTTTTAATGGTAGCGTCGGGGATGAGACTTCGGCTCTGAGCTGCTGCAGCGATTCTAGATGAAAGCTCACCGAACTCCTGAGGATGCTAGTGTTAGCGAACAACTCTCGCTAGGTCGAGGTTGGATAGGCTCTAGATACCATTTGACCGTTTTCAGGGAAATATATGCCATCCTTGTTCCAGACTCCTGATTTGGCACTTGTAGCGGCGCCAACGAGTTCAAGGACCAGGTTACTGAGATCGTGGACATGAATATTGCTCCAACTGTTTCTCCCTTCCCCTAAACGGAATCCCTCCTTTTCCTGCAGTGTCAGTCGTGCAATCTCGGGAGCTTGAATACTTCGGGTGTTCACCGGTCCTCTACCCTCCCCATATATGAGTGGGCCGATGACCAGTGCTGCCTTGACCTTAAAAGAATCTTGTGAAATAACAAGATTTTCTACTACTCGTTTTGGGTTCTTGGAGATGAGTGTAAGTATGTCTTCCGCATCGCTCATGTCATCGAAGACTCTGTCCCCTTTACTGCCAAACCTTTTCTCAGCAATCTCTTGTCCGGCAAGTAGTGTGGCACCGGAAATCTGTACCCAGTAACCTACCCATGGAGTAAGTCAAGATATCTGTTTGTACTGATATTTCCACTTACCTGGCCTTTGAGTACTCCTCTCGTTTAGACCTCTTGCAATTGCTGCTGCGCTTCCACTATGACCAGTGCTGGCAAGATCTGTCGATGCTTTATTTCAGCATATCATGCCACCGAACAGCAATCGAATGGCATGACTTGACTTACGGAGAGCGACATCAGCATTGCGAGACTCATGCTCAATAATGTGACTGTCGTCCAAGTTGCCCTGCACGATGCGGACGCTTGGGTAGGCTTTGGACATTTGTGCTGCTTTATCGGTGCTTCGCACAAGACATGAGACGCGGAACTTGGAGGTGTCCAAGGTAGCAAACTTATACAGCACGTCGCCGCCTATGTAGCCGGTCGCTCCCGTCCTAATTCACAACCTTAGCTGAAATGCTGAGCTAGACGGGATTTCCCAGGCCTACAAAAAAATGTTGACCATGTTTACTTTGGCGATTCTGCTATAAATTGAACTAGATGGTCGAGACGTCGGGAAGTTTCAGAGGTTTGAGGATGGTGGTCACGTGCCAGACGTACTCACAGATTCCGACAAGAGCTGGAGAATACTCCCTTAGACGATAGGTTTTGACTAAATAAACCTTGTGAGAGAGGGCGCTGTGATCTTCCCGAGCCATGGCCTTGGCTTGCGGGGTGAATAAGTCCCAACCCGATTTTCTCCCGGAATCGCTTTCCTTTTAAAGCTCCCGTCATCTCTCTCCTTGATTCCATTCCCGAACGACTCTTTTCGCTATTTTTCTCATTTCAGCCGCCGTCCATGTCCAGTGCTACCCTTTTTTTAGGAAAGGAGAAGCATCGTCCGCGCCGAAAACATGCTTTTGGAGGCTGCGGAACTTGTCGACGACGTCACGTGAAATGTGACCAGGTCCGACCCTCCTGCCTAGCCTGTAGAGCGGTGAATGCCGTCTGTGAGGGCTACTCTACCGACATTCGGTGGATGACCCGTCGATCTTGTCATCATCCGACGCTGGTATTGCCGAACCCGAGACGAGTAGCAATGCCACTCGGCGCCATCTATACACAGGCAGGTCATGTTTTGTTTTTACTACCCTGCATTTCTCTAATCGAGCTTGTAGAGGCATCACGGGCATCCATGAGCACCGCCCTCGTGGCTGACCTTGGAGATACTTCCGTTGATGGGTCACTCGCAGAAATCGACGCGAGGACCAAAGAACCCCAGAACATAGGCAATGCAGATATTACTATTGGTCCTTTCGGTGTCCTCAATTTTGGTGGCATCTCTCACGAGACTTCTCCCGTCGACCCCAATCCGCCCAATGAACATGTTGAGTCGCTTGGTGACACACGGCCCACGCCTTCAACACTCGATCCCTTCGATCCCATTCTGGACTTCGATAATACTCTGCATTGGGCTGATCTCTTCGAACTGGATTTTGATAGCATACTCATGGCGCAGCAAATCTCCGATATACCTGGCCTGCAAGACTTTTCCATGGATGGTTTCCCGTTTGATGACAACGCTGCATATCAGAACTCACATAACGACATTCCCCCTCCGTATGCTGCGCAAGCACCAAACGAAGCCCAAAGTCGGCATGTTGTACAACAACCGGAGCACAACCCAATCACTCTAACCGAGGTAGAATCACCCACCGAGGCTCAATTTCTCTTGAAGCATTTCCATGATTCCGTAATTCCCCAAATGGCATTCATGCCAGCGAGTTTAAAGTCACCTTGGAGAATCATGAACTTACCAGAAGCCGTCCGCACTTTGGCTGAACTTACGTATCTTCACACCGGCGTCTTGAAACATGCAAACGCCGCAAATCTATATGGCGTTTTAGCCTGTTCAGCATATCACCTCTCCGAGAATCCTGCCCACGACTCAGTGGGCTCAAAGCAGTACTGGAAAAGCCTTTTTGACCGAATACGAGAAAAGGCCAAAGTTCACATGCAGATTTCACTCTAAGATGAGCTGAAGGGTTCCAAAAAAGCCAAGTATAAGGATCAGCTTATGGCGATCATAAGCATGTTGGCATTTGCAGTATGTCTCTCTCCAGGACGCCAAAAGGAACATTTTTCACATGCTTATCTGTGATAGATTATCTCTGGATCGCAAAGAGACGCTAGGTGCTACCTGATAGATGCAGAGCGCCTTCTACGTTTCAAGGGACTTGCCAAACGCGACATATCTCGGAAATGTCGTCTGTTGCACCACGTATATACATGGATGCGAATCGTAGGGGAGAGCACATTTGTGACTCACGATTACAGGAGTTATGGTTCCGTAATAGATAATATGAGTACGCTACATCGAGCATGTAGAGCAGATAAGAGACCGGAAAAGCGATCAGGAAAAGCCACGTCGCGCTTGGGTCACAACAATCGTCTAGATGACTTTCTTCATCTAGAACCCCATGATTCGGATAGTGATTTAGACATAGACGAGGTTAAAGAAGACGACGTTGGGCTCCACGACATTCACTTAGAGGACTCTCGTCAATTTCAAGGAACCATGTATCAAGTTTACGGTATCTCTGAGACGTGGCTAAGTCTTGTCTCTCAAACAACTCGTCTAGCAAATATCCTGGATGCCTCGAAATATGGGAAAGAAGCAGACGTCAAATTTTTCCAATTTCTGCAGAAAAGGGCTGGCCGCCTAGAGAATATGATCTGTTCATTCGCGCTCAAAGACCCGATCAACAATGACGAGTCGAAGGGCGATGGATCGTCTGAGCAACCGTCACCCAACCATCATATGCTGTGTGCCTTAAACTCAGCCCTTGTCATTCTTTTCTATCGTCGCGTTCGAAACGTCAATCCCCTCATCCTGCAAAGCCACGTAGATGCCGTCGCCCAAGCACTTCGTGACTTCGATGCAGCTCTTCTCACGCAAAGTGCCCAAGGTCCAGGGACAGCATGGCCTGCTTTCATTGCAGGCTGTGAGGCGCTTTCACGACGACAACGAGACTTCTTCATTAGTTGGCTTGAGAAGGGATTTTCACAATGTGGGATTCACTCTTTTGGTGCTTCGCGAGACTTGATGAAGGATGTGTGGGGGAGTCTGGACGGCGTAAGTACTATTGGTAACCCTGGGTCTGCTAGCTCCAGTCAGTCCAGATCGCAACGCAACTCTTCCCATGGCCGGACATGGGTCGACATTTCGAGGGATAAGAATCTTTGGGTTATCTTATCCTGAAGCATAAATAATATTCTAGGCCAAGGACAGTACAGTCTTCAATACTCTCCCGTCTGTCATTAAGCATCATAATTCATATAGTTCGCAGGTTATCAGAGCTTAGCAAGGAAGCCATTACGATCGAGCCGGCGAACATGGTCTGGAGTGATATCGGCGATTGTTCGACACCTTCGATGATTAGCTCATCGATCTCTTCTATATTGTTTGCGATCTTACCCTGCGAGAGCCATAGTGACTTGGAGCTCATGCAGCAAGATCTTGAGCGCCAGTTCGACGCCCTCTTGCCCCTTGTACTGTTCCTTGTGAGTGTTTTCGCTCATCATAGCACGAGTTGGAGAATGCGATGCAGCTAACTTACTGCGAGACCCCAGATTGCAGCACGGCCGAGAAAGCAATGTTGGGCCCCCAAAGCAAGAGCCTTGAATATGTCCGAACCTCGACGAATTCCTCCATCAATTGCAATCTGAATTCTGCCACGGCCAGCGGCTACACAGTCCTCTAGAACATCTAAAGTTGCAGGCACGCCATCGAGTTGACGACCACCGTGATTGGATATGATTATGCCGTCGACACCGTGCTGAACTGCGAGTTCTACGTCGCTGGGGCTTGTCACTCCATGGGAGGATGAAGTTAGCTAGATTCGCAATTTGCGTACGAAATTAATGTACGTACGGCCTTTCAACCAAATTTCCATCTTGGTGTTTCTCCTTAACCACGGAATAACCTCTTCCCATTCCATTGTATCATCTAGCCGTTGTCAGCAGAGCTCTGATCATATACAAAACTCGACGCAATGGCTCAAACTGTACCGAATGCCTTTGGACCGTTGGCCTTCTCTTCCTCGGAGTCTGTAGACTCCTGCGCTCCACCAGAGAGAATATTCGGAAATGTTAAATCATCAGGCAGCGTAAAATTATTCCGCATCTCGTTGAGTCGTCGCCCCAATGACGGACAATCAACTGAGAGAAAGAGCGCTAGGTAACCCGCCGCTACAAATACATTAACCACATGATAGGTTTAGAGAGGAGTTAAGCAGCTCGCTTACCTTCTGCTCTTGCCAACAATTGCAGTGTGATATTTCGGTCTTTGACGACGCACATCTGCATCATGTACGGGTTGTCTTTGCTCTGCTGGATCACCTCTTCCAGCGAGGTGGTTGCGTAGGATGACAGGCACATTGCGACACCCATCTTCGCTGCTGCACGGGATGTCCCTATTTCGCCATCAGGATGGGCGAGGCGTTGCATGGCGGACGGACTGAACCCAACTGGGAACGACACCTAATACGGCGAAGATTAGCTTATGGATATATAATGGTGGTTGGAGCCCAAACCTTCTTGCCACATATCGTTGTGGAAGTGTCGAGGCCGGATACGTTTCGTAGTACTCGGGGTAAAATGCGGTATCGGTCGAAAGCTTCTTCATTGTCACGAAGTCTATTGTGAAGAGAACATTAGAAAGTTCCGGATTAAGGACCGGGCTGGTGCGTACGTTATCATGTCCATTGATCCATGATTGTAGAACTCTGCAGCTGTTCAGTCACGTGCCCAGATGCCACAGCTGGGCATGATTCGCCCAATTTAGGACTTTTCACGCACCCTCATATTCCTTTGGCAACCTTCGGCTTCCTAATTCCTTAAGGTCCCGAATACAGAATACATGAGGATCCAACGTCGGAGCACGGTTAGCCATGTTTTGAGTTGTACTGCGCGAGAGAGAGATGCAATGTGTGTATAAAGCTCAGCGGGCGAGGCCTTGATATCTTTCGATGCATCTCCACTTCGGCGGATGTAAATGCAATTGAAACTAGACGCAGGTATGGTCACGATATGATAGCTTTCTCCCCGGAACCGCCTACCCAAACTTGACATACCCCAACCCAGGCTATTGGGTGGGGCTTTTCGGGACTGCTTGTCCATCTGCAGAGAAGCACCCATTGCCCCAGATATCCAGACTAATGCACGTCATTCGGATCTCATAGCCATTTTTCTTGCCTCGTCCTGCTTCCGAACAAGCATTCAGACCTCATTCTCCACGTCGGGTGTCCCACTTGGGAGGGGAAGTTCTATTATAATCAGCATTCGATCGCTATCGCCTCACGTCAACCTGAGTTCTCCCCCCGGTCACTAATAAGATTTCTCTTCTCCTTCCTTTACTCCTTTATTTCCTAAGCCTTTGTCTTTCCCTCCCTTCAGACTATCGAACCACCTACCTAAACTTGCTCCTTTAGTTGACTATGGCCTCTGCAAAAGAACTGTCTGGTATCCTGGTAGCCCTAATCACGCCCTTCACCGATGACGGCTCCGAAATCGACCAGTTGGCCCTTGAAACCCATATCAACCGGCTCATCAAAGCTGGTGTCCACGGCCTGGTCCCCGGCGGCACAACTGGCGAATTTACCGCCATGGACCTCCATGAGCGCAAACAGCTCGTAGAACTCTGCGTCAAATACGCCGCTGGCCGCGTTCCTGTCGTTGCTGGCATCGGCGCCCTAAGCACGCGTGACGGCATCGATCTCGCTACGCATGCCGCAAAGGCAGGCGCCTCGGCCCCGATGGTCGTCCCGCCATTCTACGATCCCGTGTCTCTTGAACAGCTGAGAGAAATGCTTGCAGAGTTCCATAAAGCTAGCCAGCTACCTATCGTATACTACAACATCCCATCTGCGAGCGGCATCGCGCTGAGTCCCAAGGAGATTGCAGGTTTATCAGATGTAGGTGTGAAGTACATGAAAGACACGTCCGGCAACGCGCCCGCGCTCACTGAACTACTATTTGGCCTGCACGACAAGATAACGGCGTTTAATGGATGGGATACATTGACCTTCTACGGTCTCGCAGCAGGCGCAAAGGGGTCTGTTTGGGGGGCGACAAATGTCATTCCGGATCTTTCTGTTCAGCTTTGGGATGCGGTAGCGGTGAATGGCGACTTGAAGAAGGGACGAGAGTTGTGGGCTAAGATTTGGCCGATCTGTCAATTTTTGGAGGAATACAATTATCCGTCCGCGTGTAAGACGGGGATGGAGTTGCAGGGGCAGCGGACAGGAGGACTGAGGAAGCCGTTTTCGCTGCTGACGGGGGAGCCGAGGGCAAGGTTGGCGGGGCTCTTGAGGGATGCGGGGTTGCAGACGGTGGAGTGACCAAACAATTTCCATAATGGCCGATAGCTAGATGCGGAGGAAGAGGTTGTGTAGATGGCCGGAATGGTGTTACGAAAGGCCTTCAGTGCTGGTCTGTGCGTCGCCATATGTGATTGGTGCGGAATCACTTGCTGTCTTTGTATCCCGCACTTAGGCTACTCAATCCATGACATCAACTGCATCCGAAACTCGACACAAAAACTATCTCTACTGGAGATCAAAGCCTCTTCTGACCCAACCATGATCCTTCGCAAGCCATGTCTACCCAAGTGTAAGTGAAACCGAGCAGCGTGATTCTACACTACATTTGCCATCTCATGTGAGCCCTTGAAAGATCAATCCTGATGTCCATTATTTGATTCCCACGCACCGCACTTTTCACCGTGCAGTACATATCCATCGTTTAAGTATCAAACCCATCTTTCGATATGGCAAACCTCTCCGTCACACTTAAGGCGCCAAATGGCGTCCAATACACGCAACCCACGGGCCTCTTCATCAACAACGAATTCGTAGCTTCAAGTAAGGGGCAAACCATAGAATCAATTGATCCTGCGTGGGTGCTTATCTTTTGATGCTCTCATCACCGAAATACTCATTCCACGCAGCACTGAATCCAAAATTGCCGAGGTCCATGCCGCCTCAGAAGAAGACGTCGATAAAGCCGTACGAGCAGCTCATAAAGCACTGAAAGACCCATCATGGAAGCAGTTGCCTGGAACTGACCGTGGAATTTTGATGGCTCGGCTTGCGGATCTGATTGAAGAGCAGAAGGAGCTATTTGCTATGATTGATGCTTGGGATAATGGTATGTGTACATGAATCTGTTTCGATCACAATGTCAAATGCATAAATGATCTCTGGTGCTGATGCAATACCAGGAAAACCGTACAGCGTCGCTCTGAGCGAAGACCTGCCCGAAGCAATCGGCACAATCCGCTACTACAGCGGCTGGGCTGATAAAACCTTCGGCCAAACAATCAGCACAACATCCGCAAAATTCGCATATACACTCCGCCAACCCATTGGCGTGGTAGCCCAGATCATCCCTTGGAACTATCCCTTACCTATGGCCGCGTGGAAACTCGGCCCAGCACTCGCCTGCGGGAATACGGTCGTCATCAAACCCGCTGAACAAACACCCCTGAGTATCCTGGTGTTAGGTACGCTGATCCAGAAAGCTGGATTTCCCGCTGGAGTCGTGAATATCTTAAATGGGTACGGACACGAGGCCGGCGCTGCGCTTGTGCAACACCCGCTCCTGGATAAAGTAGCCTTCACAGGGTCGACTGCAACAGCTTCCCAGATTATGAAAATGGCTTCGGGCAGCCTAAAAAACATCACGCTTGAAACAGGCGGCAAATCGCCACTCATCGTGTTCAATGACTGTGATCTTGAACAGGCGGTAAAGTGGTCGCATTTCGGGATCATGAGCAACCAGGGCCAGATCTGCACCGCGACGTCGCGGATCCTGGTACAACAAGACATTTTTGACTCCTTTATTGAGGGATTTAAGGCCCGAATCGAGAAGGTCTCCAAAATTGGAGACCAGTGGGACCCAGAAACGTTCCAAGGACCGCAAGTGACGCGGACTCAATACGAGCGTATTCTATCCTACATCGATGTCGGTAAATCCGAGGGCGCGACTGTCGTTTGCGGAGGCCAGGCTCGTGGGGACTCAAAAGGTTTCTATATCGAACCGACCATATTTACAGACGTCACAGATTCAATGAGGATTTACCAAGAGGAAATTTTTGGTCCTGTAGTCGTCATAGCGACGTTTGAGACAGAAGATGAAGCTATTCGGCGTGCAAATGACACAACGTACGGACTTGGGGCGTCTGTGTTTACAAAGGATCTGGAGAGAGCACATCGTGTGGCGGCGGAGATCGAGGCTGGTATGGTTTGGGTGAATAGTAGTCAGGACTGCGACTTCAGGATTCCGTTTGGAGGTGTCAAGCAGAGTGGTGTCGGGCGAGAGCTGGGAGAAGCAGGGCTTGAGGCTTATACACAAGTTAAGGCGGTCCATATCAACATGGGGACGAACCTGTAGCTTCCACACACCGTTCGGTTTCCCCAGCCGCCAAGCAAAGGCTTTCAGATTTTGCCATGCCAAGACCCGGGGATTGCCAACAAGGATAGGACCGAAATGCTGTTATCGGACCGAGCTGTAGATGCCTAGAAGAACGACAGCTTCCCCAGCTGCTCCAAGCAAGTCATTCCGTCAAGTCACGTGCAACCTCGCGAATCATTCATGTGGAACCCTGAAAATTTAGGAACGCTCTGCGCATCAACTGCCACGCGAGAGATATTAGAACGGGCATACACCGATAGCTATGATAGGTTTGATTAACCATGCCACTCCACGGATCTCCCTTCCCCAAAGTCTGGTCCACTACCCCGGATTCAACTACGGCATATGGGCATATCCGACATATAGTAAATCTTCAATTGCACCCGGCATGTATAAATAACTCGCAATATCTCTCCCTCCCTCCCCTGTACCACGAAACTGTGGGTTGCCCGTCAATAACTTCCACTCCATCCATCCCTAATTGCAGAAAATCATATTTCTATTGGTCTCTTTTAGCTCACGAACCATGGCCGAGAAGATGTCGTCCAAAGAAACCTCGACCCTCGATGCCGACATTGAACAAGTGCAATCCAACATGGTTGGAGAAGCACTTAATACCCATGGCAAGACGAAACGAGGTCTGAAGTCGCGACACGCTCAAATGATAGCCTTGGGCGGCACCATCGGTACCGGTCTCTTCGTCGGATCCGGACAAGCACTCAGGATGGGCGGCCCCATCTTTCTTCTCGTGGTATACCTCTTTCTCACCGTGCTGGTCTTCGGAATCGTGACCGCGACGACGGAAATGAGCTCGTATATTCCAGTGCCTGGAAGTTCAATGTCGTACTATGGAAAGCGGTTCTTCTCTCCTAGTCTGGGATTTGCGCTTGGATGGATGTACTGGTATATATTCGCCATTACGGTGCCCGCTGAGATTACGATTTCGAATGTCATCATCCGATATTGGTCCCCAGATGTCCATCCAGCGGTATGGCTTACGTTGCTCATGGTCGTCATCGTCGGGTTGAACTGCTTCCCCGTAAGCGTGTACGGAGAGACTGAATTCTGGTTCGCATCGCTCAAGGTCTTCGGTATCATCGGCCTACTCTTCATGGCCGTGGTAATCATCCTAGGTGGAGCCCCAAGCCACGACAGACTCGGCTTCCGCTATTGGAAAGACCCCGGGCCTGTCAACGAATACCTCGTCTCTGGAGATGCTGGCCGGTTTTTCGCTTTCCTCGGGACCCTGGTCTTTTCAGTCTTCGCCTTCGCCTTCGCTCCTGAGCTCTTGGTTGTCACAGGCGGTGAAATGGAGTCACCGCGACGAAATCTGCCCACCGCAGGCAAAAGATACTTTTACCGACTCGTGATCTTCTACTGCCTTGGTGCACTAGCTGTCGGCTTGATTGTTCCGAGCAACGCCAAAGATCTCTTCGGAGGTGGCTCAGACTCTAGTGCGTCTCCTTGGGCGATTGCTTCGAGACTGGCCGGCATCAAAGTACTCGATTCGATCATCAATGGTGTGATCCTGGCTTCTGCATGGTCTGCAGGGAATTCGTATCTGTACTTAGCCAGTCGTGCCTTATACTCTATGGCCCTGGCGGGAGACGCACCTAAGATCTTCACCAAATGCACAGAATCGGGTATTCCCTACAACGCCCTGGCCATGAGCGCATCCCTTAGTCTCCTGTCCTATTTGAATCTCTCCTCGACCGGTCAAACCGTCTTCAACTGGTTCGTCAATCTAATCAACACTGGCGCATACCAGAGCTGGTTCGCCGTGTGCATCATCTACCTCCGCTTCCGCAAAGCGACCTTCGCCCAGGATATCACCGACTTGCCCTATCGCTCTATTTTCCAGCCCGTCATGGCTTACTTTAGCGGCGGCATGTTCTTTTTGCTGATGATTTTCAATGGTTTCAAAGTCTTTGTGAAGGGATATTGGAATACATCTAGTTTTCTGACTTCGTACATCGGCATTCTGATCTTCCTAGTCTTCTACCTTGGTCACAAATTCAGTAGAGGCAAGCATGATCCATGGGTCATTCATCCGCTTGATGTCGACATGCATACAGGCTTGGAAGAGATAATTGCCAGTGAGCTGCCGCCCAAGCCACGCGAGAAGTGGCATCAGAAATGGAGGGCTGTGTTTGAGTGAGAGCCAATTGCGGCTGTACTACTCTATGCCAACATATTGGGCGGGCTTTGTATAATATTCTTCCTTCCATATAAAATTTCATCGCATTTGAAGGTCCCTGCAAACGAACGATGATTGCTGAGATGACTGCGGGACCTCTCACTGAAGCTCTGCAATCAAGGTGGCACAGAGCCTCTTCTCTTTCTATGAACGACCCGTGTCGAAATGGCACATGGGTATTGTGACTGGGAGCAAGACAACTCTGTGTCCAGCTACAAATCAAAGGTAGGTATAAAGAGAGGTCATGTATACCTATGCGTACGGCCCTGGACTAGGCTTACCATGCCTCCTAATTAATAAATCGAGAACTTTATTGGGTCTAGGAAAAGGAGAGTACTTCCAGTAGTGACAAAAAGCTAGATATAATGATTGGTAGAAAGTCTGGTAGAAAGGCGCTTGGCGAGGTTGCGGATATCGGTGTTAAGGTTGGCGTGGAGGTGGCAGCCTGGCATATAATAGACATGATAAAGCTTTGATGGTAAGAGTCCGTGGAATGGAGAGCATATTTGAGAGGTACGAAGAGGAATACAAGATTTTAAATCCATTGGGAGAAGGATGGGGAGCGTTGAATGTAGGAGTGTGTTGGTTAAATGGGGGTAATCCGTGGCAATATGATGGAAGGTGTGAAAGGCTTGATAGCTGGTTTATTAGACACATGCAGCCTTTGAAACGTTGTAGATCGCAGTCACATCTCCACACACGACACTGCCAGCTACTGCTTCAATCACCACCAATCAACTCCGCGCAAAACATTCTATAGTATCGGACACACACCCCACATGACGCTGCTGGCTGCTCTCGCCGCCTTGGCTGGACAATACGCATCCCTTCGCCGTAGTCAAAAGCGCTGGGACAATGTTAGCTTTTCATAAGATAGCAGGCGCCCAAAGAAGAAACACTCACCGTTCCAAGAGCTCCACGATATCGCATATTTAGTCGCCGTCAGTGCCGTCGGTACCAACGCCCAACACCTCTCAAGGTTGAGGTTGCGGTTGCGGTGCCGTAGCAAAAATATCAAGACTAAAGCGTACAAACATGGCAGCGCCACCAGCACCACTGTACTTGTATGCAGCGTGATTGGGAATACATATGCCACATTATCCCATATGAAGCTGTCCCCGTAACGCTCCCAGTCCCCATCGCATAGCGGATGATTCCGTGGAGCTTTGGTAGTGTATTTATCCTGCTACCCCATAGCCACTACTTGAATTGGATAGGCCAGCGCGACTAGGCCCATGGCCGCTCCGTCAGCAGGTTGTCCATCGCAGTCCCTTTCAGCGTGCTCCCGAAACACGTGTAGCCAAGCATAGCAACCCGGCCGAACCGCGGCCTCGTGAGCCACAGCATCGTGAGTGCAGACAGCGACACGGTGAACCCCATCAATACGTGGCGCTACTACCGTACCAACCGCGATGCATATCTATCTAACTCCACCCAATACTCCGTTCCAGGGTGCCCACTCCCGAGTCTTTGTCCGAGCTCCAGAACTTGATCACATTAAGTTTCTCCCGTACGCTCGCGTGGCCGAGAAAGATAATGACCACAAAGGTGATGATGTTGTATAACTCCTAGTAGTAATAACTGTTCCGTCCTGCCCGTGCATTTGTGGCTGGTGGATGTGAGGACAGCAACATCCTGCGGCAGCCAGCAGAAACCAAAGTACGGTTTCTTGATGCGCAAGCAGGTCCAATTGTCTATGGAGAGCTGCACCGTGGCAATTTTCCGTCACGGCACACGGCAGACATGTCATTGATCTTCGCGAAGTCATCGTAAAGATCTCCGCAGTCGGATTTGAGGCAACGTTCGACTACCGCGGAGTTTTTGTCATATATTGCGGCATCTATAGCGTGGCAGAAGCAAACTGTTGAGTAGCTGGACGCGCAGTTTTATTCCTCAGTGAAGGCCTTTTCGTCACAGTCCTGCACAGGATGGGAGAGATGCGAAGCTCATACGGGGATGGTTCGGGCAGCTAGTCGACACCCATGATTTGAAGCTGAGCCAGTCTGTGTTGTGGTGGTCGTACCATATGTCACAGCATGCAATCGGGTTAGGAGAGTTGCAGACGCAGTCCCAGTTGATGGCGGCACTGCAGTCCAAGAAGGAGGGGTCTTTGTCCTCGCATTTAGAGCAGCCATAGTCGATATTGGTGTATGTCAGTGGCATGGTCTCGAGAATGACATCTGTCGCGGTTGCAGAGGTCCAACGGAGTATTCTTGAAAAGCTGGGGCATGTCTACGACATAATGGGTGGCTACAAGAAGTGTTAGAAGAGCAGGGACGACTAAATTTTGTTTCGCCATCTTTAGGATAGCTAGTCCTTCGGCTTGAGGAGGAGAAGATTCGAACGCGACCAATCATACCTGAGTTCTGTCCATGGTTGATATTTATGGTTGTGGTTTATCTCTGAGCCGCAAGGCTGAGGCGCTTGTGGAGTAATTATTGCCATGGCATCAGCCCTCCAAAAACAGGGATGAGTTTTCAGAAAAATCGAGTCGCTTAGGCCTGCAGTCACGAACTGATGGCGAGTTGTTCTGACTTCTTTTCCTCAAACGACAGCTTCGTGGGAGTCTGAACAGAGTTGGGAAGGAAAATATTTATAGATGTATTACCCACCATTTCCACATTAGGCATTTCCTATTCCGGTAATGGAAGTTACGAAAGATCTTTCGCAGTCAGTTCTTGTAAGCCGTGCACACATGCATGCAGAAATAGGCTAGTCGCTCAGCTGACTCGGCAATTGCCTTCACCTGCAATCTCTCATATAAATGGCAGCTCTGAAGTCTTAGCTCGGAGAATCAATCCTCTTTTTCATCTATCACCTTGCCGGCTTACAGTTCTAGATGAGTAGCAGCGGCCACCGAAGAAGAGGACGAAGAATACGGTCGGTAGGTTTAAGGGGCATTTTTTGACGTGCATGGCAGTCAGCAGATGCCAGTGTGATGTTTTCGAGGTGCAATAGACTTGAATGCTTGGGAATATGGATTACCAGAGATATCTCAAAGGTCTCTATCACACGAAAGAGGAATAGTGAGTAGTGAGAAGAAGTAGTTTGGAACCAAGAATTACGAGGCTTTCCCCTTCTGGTTAGCTCGCCTCTGCTGCAAGTATCCTTCAGATCTTACCTCCGATTCACTCACTTCACTAATCGATCACAGCTACTGTAACGTGCGCGAAGGATAAGGGTGTGATAATTATGATAGATCGTTACATTTAACTATATATCCGACGTTTCGATCCCTCTTATCGATGCTGCGTAAGTACATGACGTCATGCCCCAGCCTAGCATCTTTGCCATGTATAATTCCCACCATCCCTTCCTCCCCAACCCCAATGCTCATTCTCCCTCCTAGCTTCACATAATTTACCATTGCAACTCACAAAGAACAGCTTCACGCGTGTCTGATCCGAGTTCTCGGGAACGTGACAGGTAGCCAGGAAGTGCGGGTTGTCCTGCGAGAAGCAAGGCACGATGAGCTGACCGTCCTTCGATCCCTTGAAACCATTCTTATCCTCCCATCTCTCGTACGTCAAGTGGCAGCCCTTTTGAGATGAGTTCACAGCCCAATACTGGATCACCGCGCCGGCCGTGGACGCGCAGGCGGAGATGTGGGCGGTGTCGTAGCCGTCGCTGAGGACGGGTCCGATGTTCATGGGGCCTGATTTTCAGACTCAGTATTCGCTCTGTACCCATTCAGGATGATGAAGAGGCTTACCTTCATGCCAGCCTTTTCCAGCCTCCCAGCGAACCTCGAGGATGTGGTTAGTGGTGTGTTGGTAGTACCCTCTAATAATGGGTGCGGATGCCTTGAGGGCAAGGTTGATGAAGGACAATGCCGTTCCCTTTTTGGTCGCTGGAAATTTATGTCCGGTTGTCCATTCTCCACTAACATCCCAGCAAAGCTCTTGAATGTGGTCGTCTGGGGACTGGAAATACAGCCTAGGCAAAACTGATCAGCGCAATCAAGGCGGAGGCGGTCCTCACTATGCGACGCAAGGTCAACATTTGGAAGGTCAGCATACCTCATGTGGCCGTCTCCATTATGCACCCAGCTGATAACGCCAAGTCTGCTGTACGGCGCGACTTTCCAATCACCGATGACGCGATCGCCAAATGAGCTGCCAACTGCGAAGCAGTAGATCTTGTAGTCCTTGGTAATCCAGAAGGTTCTGGAATTTCCCTACAATCCCGTTAGCTTTCTTGAAATTTCGCAGCTCATGGAAAGTTGGTTCTTACACCGTTCTTATCCGAGTAGATGCACGAAGTTATTGGAGTCGGAACAATGAGGTCCCCAGGCTTCGTCCACTTTCCTGAGTCGCCGCCGCTCCAGTTCGCTCCCCAGTCGTCGGTGAGACAGGCGTGGACTACTCCAGCATTGTCTTGGTAGAAAATGCGCTATCTCGGGTTAGTGTTTGTCATTGTTCAAAAGTGTTTCAAGTTACTGACGTAGCTTCGACCATTGTTGAATTGAAATCCACCAATGTATGACTTGGGGTGGATATCGGTCACGATAGGAAGAGCAGAGGCAGCCATGATGGGCTCTGACTTCGAATTTGGTTCCGGTATTGGCTCTGGTTCCGAACCGGGCACGGTAGGCAAATGAAAGAGTTGATAGACTCCTGGGAATGGAAGAAGTCCTTTCTCAATTATACTATGGAAGGGGCCTAGGGGCATTGAACGATGCAGTCGAAAGATTGGCGACGTACCATCCGCACGCACCAAGGCATGCATGGATAGCAGGTGCAACCATTTCACTCGACATGGCCGAGACTAATGTCCAGTTCAGTTCAGCTGGCCACACATCTGGTCTATCATTTCCGGTAGCACTGGCCTCGTATATGATACTGCTTCGAGTTGTGAGACCGGAGGAGATGAAGATGCCTGGAGCAAGTTTTCTTAACAAACGGGCCATGCAAATGAAGAACGACACAGTTCTTGGCTCGCCCACGCTGTTGCAGCCGCTGCCAGACACTCATATCCAATCAAGCAGACTCCACAGGGAGCTCTGCTTGAGCTTTTCGGAGAGCTTGTTGTTAGCTGAGCTGGACTGCATGTCAATCCAACGTCAAGCCGCTTTGTGGAAAGCACGGGATTGGCTCCCGCGTCTAATTAGCCGTGTGGCGCTGTACTGCCAATTACTGGTCATACAAACACCATGACGTTAGAGGGAACTGCATTGGCCATCAGTTCTCCATGGCTAGCTGAGCTCCGCAATTCTGCACAGCGTTAGATATTAAGTTCACTTCGACCCGAATTTACTTTGTTGGCCTAATGTAGCTGCAGTGCACAGAATTGATAGCGCATGCAGTGCAGATCTGGAGCCATGTTTACCAATTCGGATCGAAAAGACGAATTTCCCCACATGACCATTGCATGGTAGGCACACAGCATTGTTCGTGCATGAGTCTAATTCGGCAACTGGCGTACTCTTCTCCATTACTTGGAAGCTGCATACTGCAAATGGACGGCCTCAACAAGACGCCACGCAGAAGATTCATGTACGCAGAAACCTCAGCTCCTATCTACCCCCGCAATGGATTTACATTATCGCGCAGAATGGTAGCATGCGCGAATCCATTGGCTAGCGGCTTGTTCAGGCTAACCATCTGGGCCTCTTTGCGCTTTTTGGCCCAAAAGTTCAACGCCCCAGTTACGTTGATGTGAGGATTGTCTCCTCCAGTCTTGGGCATCTGCTCCTCTGTCAGGTAACCTGCTTGACAAAGTTCATAGACGCTCTTGTGGATTTTGGCTCCGTTGGAGATATCCCGCGGAGCACCAAGATTCGGCGGCCAGTGCCTTGGAACCCACTTGCCGCTCTCCAACTCAAGTCGTGTGAAGAATGGGAGGATTTCTAAAGAAATGTTAGCGTGCAAATTTTAATGAGAATCGAAGGGGCTCTTACCAATGATCCACCATACAATGGTCATTATCCAGGCAGCACCTCCACCAAACTTGAGCATGTCATGCATTTTGAAATTATGCTTGACAGGAGCAGCGGCACTCAGGTTTAGATGAAGGCTCTTCTCATACTTCTTTTCTCTTTTCTCGTGCTTGTCTAGACTCGTTGTCCTGAACGCCAGCTTCTTGTCGTGGTTCGGCAAATTCAACACCTCATGGATCATCCACATGAGCGGAGTGTCCGACAAGAGATGTTCTTCACCATCCTCGTTCTTCCAGCCTCCACCGACGTCTCCATGATTTCCGGCAAACCACATCTCGACGATGTCGTTTTGATGAGGCTTATCGTCGAGTATGAAGAGCGCAGGTTTGAACTTCAGCCTCCTTTCATGAATCGAGACAGCGTGTCTGATGTGAGTTGCTGGTGGCGTCGCGATGGCTTCGAAGGATTTGCGGAAAAGTGGGATCTCGAATTGTCCCACGCTGTTGACGCAGTCGAAGAGACCCAAAAAGTGGATATCCACATGAGGCCGACAGAATGTCTTCTTGAACTTGACCATAAAGTCAATCCGGTCGGTATCCGCTTGGGACGGGTTGGACTTTCCCCTGGCTTGTTGGAACTTTGCAAATGTCTTCCATGCGAAGTGCACCATCTCTTCGTTCCCACGCGACAGAAGGCCGATTGTATGGACCATCTCTGCGAGGAATCGAGCTGTATATGCACCCCTCGAGAAGCCGAAAATGTAGATACAGTCGCCCGGATTATAATAGCGCATCAAGAACCGATATCCAGCAGTAACATGGTGAACGAAAGTGGTTCCGATGGCCTGGTCGATGGTGGCTCCAATGTTTGCAATGAGCTTTCGAAAGAAGGTTTCTGGTGCATTTGTTTTGCCTTCTTTGTAAGTCCCAATACCAGCTACCAGAGAGTTAGTATCGCGCATACACAATTGAAGGTGCCAACTCACGTTGGTAGTAATGAAACTGTACCGGAATAGCTCGGTCGAGCATCTGATAGATTTTGACAACATTGGTATCAGAGGTGTCTCCTCGAAAGGCATTTCCAGTGCCGTCAAAGCAAAGAACGAGTCGCCTCGCCATGATGTCGTCTGTTTAGGAGGAAGTGATGTTTACGGGGATGCTCAGAGGGATGGTTGCGAGGGCTTGTGCTGTTGGGCCAAACTTACTTTCCGAAATACGCGCCGACGCGGACCGCTCATCACCGATTTCTCCCAATTTAGATGCATGCTTGGCCTGCCTATTCGTCTTCCCTTTTCCCTTTTAGGACGGCATGATTTTCGTCCTGTGTCACTTTGGGTAGCATCAAGTGATCTTCATGCAGAGGAGCCTGGTTTCCAAGGTCTTCGTGTCAGCGCGTCGCCGATTGTCAGCTCGGGATCGTCCCGCCGAAGAACGCCACCACGCTAGAAATTGCCCAAATTTGATACCTCTATATGAGCAACCAAACTCAACTCAATGAGCTCCAAGTCCACGTCACACAGCAAGAGTACAGCCCGCTAAAGTCTGCAACACGAAGCGCAGATACCTTCCTCAAAGGCAGGAGAGATTTATATTCTCCACAACTACACGGCATGCCCCCTCCAGATGTCGACTGGTGGCTGCATTGCAGCAAGCTGAACGACGAGAATTGTCCCAATTATTGGATTATTGCAGCTGTTGCAGCTCGAGCTTCGAAAGCTCGGCAGATTGGGAGGCAATTAGATGGATTATGGGGCCGATCGCGACGGCATAGGAACGTGACCAGACTGAAGGGATGAAACTTTTCTTCTGATAGCAAGCACCCCTCATCTTCAATTGGCTTCATACGATCCTCCAGATTCCCTCAGAACCACCATTTACATCCGTCTCATATTATCAGCTTTCTCTTTGAAACACGATCTGAGCCCATGGCGGTCGCAGTGCAGCCTCCAGGGCGCACGCCTAGAGCCAAAGCAGGTAGTATAATGTCCAAGGTTCTTCAAATCTTGATCGCAATCGTCGGCCTCATTCTCGAACCTCTTTTCACCAGATACCTTGGAATATCCAAACCGCCTAAATCTACCAATTCCCGACTCTCATCAATTCTCTCCCCCTTGGGCACGAAGCCGAGCCTGAAATGGTATCAGCATCTGTTCACGTGGAAAGGGTGGTCGTTGAACTTGGGTAAATCATTCGAACAATGGAAGAGTCGATTTGGCTCTCTTTCATCTTTCAGCTCCAAGCTTCTGTTAAAGGTACCTGGAGGCAGTAAAGTCGGTTATGTGGGTGCTGCTCTAGTCATAGCATACCTTTTGTATCAGCTTTGGAAATATCCTTTCGCGCAAAGATTTCGAAAGGGTGGCATTGGGGCTCTGGACCTCAAGCCTGGAGCTTCTGCCAATGGCTTTATATCTAAACCACATCTGCTCCAGCGGCCTCATCTTCCACAGAGCGTCCACCTCCCTCAAAATGTCCAGCTTCCTCATCTTCAAAAAGGCTTCAATTTCTCTTTCAAGGTAGTATGGGCTAAGGTATCTGGCATTTTCACCGGCCAACCGAAGCCTGCAACATCAGCAACATCAACGCAGACGAGCGATGGGAGCCGGTTCGACGTTGACATGGCATATGGCTCCACGGAAGAGACCTCCACCAGCGTCATCCAAGACCTAAAAGCCATTGGACTACGTGCAGTTCGAGGCGATGTCAAGACTCTCATGGAAATCGCATTCTCTCACGGGAAACCGGTGGATGACAAGAGAATGGCAGTAAGTAATAACCAACTTTGCTTGTAACGACGCTAACCTCCACAGATGGAAAAAGTCGTTGCTATTGCCGCTGCCTTACCCCCAAACTCGAAAGCTAGGGTTTTGCTCACGAATTTCCTCACCGAAGGGCTCTGGAAAAGTCTTCAACACCCTCCTCTTAGCTACCAGGGAGATAAATTTGAATACAGAACTCCGGATGGTAGCTACAACGTACGTGTTCCGTCTGACATCCTAGGTCGAAATAGTACTCACGGGCTGACCAGAACGTTCTCTACCCCAACCTTGGTAAAGCCGGCACACCCTATGCAAGGACTACCCGTAGAATGGTTAAACTTCATGGCGTCCGACCTGATCCTGGTTTGCTCTTTGACAGTATGTTCTACGCTTGATATTGTTGCATGTGCTAATCATTGCGCGCAGTGCTCATGGGGCGATCCGATGGCAAGTTCAAAGAGAATCCCGCGGGACTATCGTCAGTACTGTTCTATCATGCATCTATCATCATTCATGGTCGGTCAAGAAACCTTACGACCGTACAACATAAACCCTAACGTTTACAAGATATCTTTCGGACGAATCGTCTCGACCCGAACATTTCCGATACCTCCTCGTACCTTGATCTTGCCCCTCTTTATGGCTCAAGCTGGGAAGATCAGCTTAAGATCAGGACCATGGAACGCGGTCTGTTGAAGCCAGACACATTCCATGAGAAGCGCTTGCTTGCTCAGCCTCCCGGTATCAACGTGATGCTTATTATGTACAGCAGATTTCACAATTACGTGGCAGACATGCTTCTGAAGATTAATGAAGGCCGCCGCTTCACACTTCCCCCAACAAGGAACGCTCAAGAATTAAGGGATGCACTTGCGAAGCAGGACAATGACTTGTTCCAGACAGCTCGACTGTAAGCCCCAATTCGTATGTGCACTCCTTGTCTATTAACATCAGCTAGTATTGTCGGTGGTCTCTATATCAACATCTCACTACACGACTACCTGCGAGGCCTCACGAACACGCACCATTCGCCTAGTTCATGGACTATCGATCCTCGGGTCGAGATTAAGAAACCTACTGGCGAAGAAGTCCCGCGTGGCGTAGGCAATCAGGTTTCTGCTGAGTTTAATCTGCTCTACCGATTTCATTCTGTCATTTCGCTTCGCGATGAGAAGTGGCTAAACGATTTCCTTCTAAGCCTCTTCCCGGGGATTAACAAGAAGATCAGTGAATTGACACCGCAAGAACTTCTTCAGGGTTTGTTGAGATATGAGCAAAACATCAATCCCGATCCAAGCAAGCGGGATTTTGCTGGGCTGAAGCGGGGACCTGATGGCAAGTTCAAAGATGAAGACCTTGTCAATGTTATGACGTCTGCAATGGAGGATCCAGCAGGTGAGTTCATCAAATGAACCTGATGTAAAACGCACTAAACGAAACAAAGGACTATTTGGGCCCAGAATGGTACCTAAAGCCTTAAGAGTCGTTGAAATTCTAGGTATTCTACAAGCTCGCAAATGGTAAGCAAATCGCCAACCCCAGTGAATGCCTTCGCCTTCTCAGCAAGGACTTGTTGACATTGAACCCTAGGCGAATGGCATCTCTCAACGAGTTCCGCTCATTCTTCGGTCTCAAACGCCATGAGCGTATGGAAGACATCAACTCAGACCCTGAGATTTCTAATATGTTGCGACATCTCTACGAGCATCCGGACATGGTAGAACTGTATCCCGGACTTTTCATCGAGGATACCAAGCCGCCAATGGCGCCCGGAAATGGAGGATGTTTAGGTCACTCTCCTTGTGCATCATTGAAACTCCCCGTGCTCACCATGATGTAGGATTTACGGCAGGAAGGGCGGTGTTCTCCGATGCCATCACCCTAGTCCGTTCAGATCGGTTTTATACCATTGATTATACTCCAGCAACCCTTACCAATTGGGGTATGCAGGAGGTTCAGCAGGATTATAAAGTGTACGTGCACTCTGTATATATCCGTCGGCGTCGCAATTGCTAACCTTCCCCTAGCATGGGAGGCTCAATGTTCTACAAGCTTTTCCAACGTGCTTTGCCTGGCTGGTATCCATACAACAGTCTCCACATCATGCAACCCATGTTTACCTGGAAGAAGAACAAGGAAATCGCCGAAGAGCTTGGCACTATCGACCAATTTACCCTCGCTGGACCAAAGCCACCACCTAAACCAATCATTTTGACGAAGCATTCTACGATCTGCAAAGTACTGAAGGACCAGACTTCTTTCCGCGTACCATGGTTACCGGCCCTCAATGACCTATTCCCTGGCGAGAAGGATTATTCAGCCTTCATGCTTGGCGGAGATGCTGCTGCTAATGCTGCTCAAAGAGCGCTAGTCCATGGTATCATATACGGCCCGATGGATTTCACAAAGCTTGTCCTTGACTTCGTGAAAAGAACCGCCGCCGTTGCTCTCAAGTCGCTCTCGTTTGAGATGACCAACTCTGTGTCTCAAATCAACATTCTCAAGGAGTAAGTCTTTCCATTCGAGATATTGACATTCGACTGACAGATTGCAGTATTGCCATACCCGTCAATGCGAAATTGCTTGCTGACCTCTTCTCTCTTGACCTTCAAGGTCCGGAGAACCCCAAAGGCACTCTCAGCGTTGCCGAACTGTACAAGCATCTACTCAATGTTCGCGTCTGGGGTTTCAACAACAATGACCCCGGCATGGCTTTCAGGCGTCGATTATGGGCTCAGGAAGGTGCCACAGTCTTGACCCAGACTACAACTGCCGTCGTTTCCGAGATTGCAGCTGGGAAGGGAGGTATAGCGAGCAAGCTTCTTCCATGGAAGAAGCCATCATCAGCACATGCACAACCCGGTTCGTTGCGTTGGTATGGACAGAACGTCGTCAAGGAGTTGCTGGCGTATGGAAAGACAGTTCCTGAGACAGCAGACATTGTTTGGCTCACTGCACTTGCAGGAGTGGGAGTCCCGGTCGGCCTCGTAAGTCCAGTCCTTCTGTCTCCTGTAACTGATGCGCTAATTGATGATTATTGCAGTTCGCGGAGATTCTCGAATTCTTTCTTCAACCCAAAAACTCGGCCCACTGGGAGAGGATCCAAGACCTGGTTCAGAAAGGAGGTCCGACTACAGAACAAGTCCTTCGCCAATACGTCCTTGAGGCTCAGCGTATGACCAGCCGACAGAGAAATCTCAGAATCTGTGCTGCAAGCGTGACGGTTGACGGGCAGCAATTCCATCCAGGAGACGCTGTGATCTGCTTGCTTGGCCCTGCATGTCAAGACCCGACTTGTGTGCCGGACCCGACGGAATTCAGACTTGGACGACCAGCTGATGCTTACATGCATTTTGGGTATGGCCCGCACGAGTGCCTTGGGAAAGAGATTACGATCACCTACTGCGTGGGATTGCTCGAGATCGTCGCAAGCCTGAAGAACGTTCGACCGGCACCAGGTCAAATGGGGGAATTAAAGAGTGTTCAGGTTGGCACTGAAAAATGCTATCTTGACGATAGCTGGTCGTGGCTGACCTTTGACCCAACGAGTGAGTGTCTTCGAACAGTTTTGGATTTGCATAAACTAAATACTCGCAGCATGGAAGCTTCATTACGATGGCATTGGCAAAGGTGTATCGCGCCTTCTTGGGCAGAATAAGAATATCGCTGCCTCGGAAGACTTGAACGCCGTCTACAATGCTCTTCGCCATCAAACAGAGGAGGGTCCGACCAGCATAGAGATTGCTGGCTCACGTCAACAACAACCGCCTTCTTATTCACTCGGAGGCAGCAATCAACGCCCGGGAGGTACATCTGGGCCGGTTACAGCTGGACAAACTGCTCCTCAACCACAGACTGGGTCTACGCCTCAAGCGCCAACCGGGATTGCACCGCAACAACCAGCTGCGTCTACACAGCCTCCAACTGGGTCTAGACAACCTTCAGCTGGACTTGCGCCGCAACCATCAATTGGGATTGCACCGCAAAACCCACCAACTGGAGCCGCAGCGCAACCATCGACTGGTGCCGCATCGCAGCCATCATCTGGACTTGCGTCCCACCCGCCAACTGGGATTACGCCACAACAGCTATCAGGTATTACGGCACAACAGCCATCAGGTATTACACCACAACAGCCATCAGGGATTACACCACAACCGCCATCTGGGATTGCACCTCAGCTACCAGCCGGGTCGGCAACAGTTGGACAAACTACACTCCAACCACCAAATAGGCTTGCACATCAGTCAGCAAATGGATCTGGTATCGCGAGTCAGCTGACAGGTGCGCATCACTGGTTCTTCTCCAGTACATCCGACAGAGACCACAAACCCTTCATGCCAGATAATCTCAAGCCTCCGTCAGCTATTCTTTCACAGACTGGAGAAGATACTGGCGCGTTGGGAAAACAATGGTTTTTCCCAAAGGATTCCGAGAGAGGTCCATCTGTCAAAATGCCAGGCCACTTGCAAGCTCCTGGTGCGACTCCGCAACCACAACCCGGAGCCAATAGTCAGGCGTCGAAGGACCAATTGTTCTTCCCCAAAGCTTCTGAGCGAGATCACTCAGTCCTGTTTCCGGATGCTTTGAAGGCGCCTGAATCCATCCCTCAGCAGAATGGCATAGGTGTTGTGTCCCGGGACCATTTGTTCTTTCCGCAGTCGTCTGAAAGGGGTTATTCAGTCAAGTTTCCGGATATCCTAAAGGCACCTGACGCTAGCCAGGCAACTTCCCAGCAGAATGCTACTCCTCAACAGAATGGGGTTGTTGCCGCACCCTCAAAGGATCACTGGTTTTTCCCGAAGGGTTCCGAAAGGGATGCGGCTGTTCAAATGCTCAACAATATGAAGCCTCCTACTACTACTACACCGCAACCAAATGGTGTTAACGGTTGTATATCGAATGACAGCTGGTTCTTTCCCAAAGCATCTGAGAGGAATCCATCTGCTAAAATGCCTGATCATCTCATACCTCCATCGACCGACGCCGTGAATGGGTGTGCCAACGGGACAATCATAAAGCCGAGGTCTCTTCAGCTGTTGCAAGCGGGTACCTTCAATACACAGGAAATCCGGCCATGGCAGAAGTCGCAAGCCTTGCATGCCAAAGAGATCAGCTATTCTACGCCATTTTTTCAAACGCCCAGCTTTTTTATCGGCATGAAGGAATTCGACACCAACCTCCATCACGCTCAGACGGTCAAGAACTACATCACAAACCCCACGAAAAGCGGCTTCACAATTCATTGCGACAGCTGGAAAGACACCGATTTCAGCAGCTGCGGTGTGGATTGGTTGGCCACGTACAATCAGGATGTTGATGTGGGACAATGGGACACAGCCTCTGTTCGACCAGAGACTCCACCAGCGGCCTCGACCACAATACCCATATCTTTTGGACAGACCTTCCACGGGAATTTCGGCGTTGCGGTCGTCCTATCCGGTTTTGATGCTGAGGGCAAGAACATCGAGATCTCCGCCAGAGCGTTGGAATGCACACCCTCAGGCTGCAAAATCGTAATCGAAGCCGGGAATGGTTGTCAACTAAACCGCGCTTTTGGAAGCTGGATGGCTTACAGTAATAAACAGCCTATCGTGTGCGGCACAGACGTCACCGATGGCACCAAGAAAGTCGAGCGCAGGGTGAAGTTCTTCTATCCACACTTCAGCGTCCCCCCACAAATACTGATCGGCGTTAATTCCATCAAATTCGACATAAGCCAGGCGAATATCCGGTTCAAGCTCGATATCAAGGACCACGATTTGGCTGGGTTCAAATGGACCTTTGATAGTTGGGCGAATTCTGTGCCGGGGAAGTGTGGTATCACTTATGTTGCGTTGGATGGTTCACTGTTCTTACCGCATTGATGGGCCGAGATTGTGTTGTGGTGGGGTTTTCTATTTTGGCAGAGTCACACTTGAACTGCTTTCGCTTTATCTGTGCATGTTCTCCTGTTCGCAGGCTTTTGTTGTAGTACGTTGAGAATTCATACTGTGTTGCAGGGAGGTTAATACGTCATAAAATATTTTTTACAAAATGAAAGGGCTAAATTGTAGACATCCTAGGGCCTCCAGTCTCTATCCAAACTACTTCTTTCGTAACACTTCATTATAATTATAGTTCCATTTGGTTCAAATGTTTAATAGCACGGGCATCGTCAAATTCGTGCTACATCTTTAAATCTCTCCTAACACCGACGTGTGTCTTAGACAAGTCTTCGTCTGTGCTGGAGACGGCATGTCAGGTTCCAAGACACTGATTCATCCCCACCCTCTTCAAGCCACTGTCTTTTCTCCATCTCCTCATCTATAAGTACGTCTATCCTCCGCTCTGTATAATGTATTCCAAAATTTCTGACAGTCAAGCACCAAGCCCAACGCCTCCATTTCGGTCAATAAATATATATATATATATATATATATATTCTAGAAATGCCATCAACTGTCCGCAATAGAATGCTAGAAGCACGAAAGTAGAAAGAGTTCCGGAAGATGAATGCCATGTCAGAGTCGAATATTGTTCCGGAGCTCGAGGACGAAGGTGACTTCACTACCCACTCAGAGGACCCATTAGCAAAAGAAAACTCTCGTAAGTTATGCAGGCACACTTGTGACAGATATCTCAACATCATCTCCAACCAGATGCTAAATTTACTTTTAGGGCTATTCACGCGATCAACTTCCGCTCCCTAACTAAAGGAGATATTACCATCATGGAGACGCGTATCGAGGAATTAAGGAGCCAATCCTAGGCTATACCAAGAAGGGACGACTACTTAAACATGATGATGGAAGCAGCATACTCTATAGCCAAGAAAATTGCGGCAACAATGTCGCTATGGACACAGTATTGTAAAATACCAAAAAAATATGTTGAGACTCAGGGTTCGAAAGTCGACGCCATGGACTCCAAAAGTGACTTCAGATATTCAAGGAACGCCCATCTATCATGGAAGGTTTGAGATCCTGTACCCAAGTTCATGTCGTGGGAGGCAAGAATACAAGCTCTAGAGTCCCAAGCCCCGGCAGATATTGAGGCGCTTCCTTGTCAGTCCAGCGTCAACACGTCTGTCTCCACGCATGTGTCTTCCCCTTAGTCTCTCTTGTATCTCTATACATGAAGGCGGTTTTGTGCATTTACTTGTCTTGACTAGAGGCGTGCGCCTTTTGTAGAGACGTGATCTTGCCTCCTTCTAAGCCAGTTCGTCATCTTCGCCAAACCTTCAAATCCATCAACATCAACGAGCCAACCGGACTAAAAACCCCAGACTCAAACAAGTCCGCGATGCCAAAGAATCGCAATCAGAATCCTCCAGCAAATGACCCGAAAGGGCACCAAGACCCGAAAGGGCATCAAGGCCCGAAACCGGATGCCGTCTCGAAAACTGCGTCAGAATCGAGGGTTGTGCAAGAGCATAGCAGCCTACAGGTTCCCAAGCAGATGAAAGGTCCCGTCACGGAGATTCAACGTCTGAGGTCGAGAATAGGGAGACCAAAATCCCGTAACACTGCATAGAATCCAAAGTCGACGCTTTGAAAGCAGCCATCATCACCATGAGATCCATAATCTCTACTACAGCATCCGCACATAACGCACTAAATGCAAAAGTGAACGTCTTGGAATCGATGATGGCCGCAAAAGTGCCGACACCTTGGGATGCTTTCAGTGTAGACGCATCCCATCGCGACTCTGTAGTATGTGAATCCCCATCGACGCGGGACAAAAATGAGAGAAAGCTACTGGTTGCCATGTACAGGTCTTCTCTGAGCCTGGACAGATGGAAACAGTTCTCACGGAGACGATGGAGGAAGAAGGTATGCCGGACCAGCAGAGAGAAACGATACTGGCGATAAATGTAACTCACTGTTGGTACTACTTACATATTCTCTAATTCATTATCAGAACTTGACAGGAACATACAACATGAATCCGATCAAAAACGGAAACTGTTCTGCCATCGGAAATGCTTTCCTCGACCAAGTCCGCGCTAGGAGAGCTAATGATAGCCTAGTTCCAGCCCACGGTGCCCTTACTTCCGGCAACTCGTGTCGCAATGCGCAAGAACCGACAAACGCGAGCCGCCTCGAGGATCCGACATGGGTCAACGTGATCTAGCACACCTCGATGATATTGGCCATCGCAATTCCATCATGAGCAACTGCGAAGCCGTTCTAGGAGCACCGACAGTGCTGGGGCAAGGAATCAGGACTGTGTGAATAGAATATGAATATGAAGTGTGGGAACTGGGAGTGGGCCTGGAAATCGATGTAAGAAATGGTCGTGATACTTAATTTTGTACACGAGATGGTGGCGTGGTGGGTGGGGGTGCGGGTCCCATGAGATAGATAGTATAACTGTATGAAATTGAGCTGATGTTTTTGGAATGCGTAAGAAGGGAGCATACTATACCCCCTCGACTGGAGCCTATTCGATGAGTGCCGTCATCCGAAATAATCGCGACTTTTACGATAAGCTGTACAAAAGGACCTTACTTGAGTAGTAATGGAGATATCTTCGGGCTGCGATAGATCTGAATGCAGGGAAAAGGGAAGCAGGCTTTGAAAAACTTGTGAAGTGTTTACGCTTGCAGATTTTCATTCAAGACGATAAAATACAACGGGACATAGATACAACATTCATATCGAGAAAAAAAGAGCGTATAAGAGTAGGGTGATCAAACTGCAACAAGTGCAATAACGAGTCTGTGAAGAGAAGGGAGGAAGGAGAAGAAATCGCAAAAATCCGGTCCGGCTATGGTCACTATATTCGTTAATACTTTAAACCCGTAGCTTCGAATAGGGGGATTTCTCGAATTCTTCGAAATTTTTCTCAAATCTTCTAGAATATCCACCCACATCTTAACTCCAAACAAACACCTCCAGGTGTCCTCCGCTGAAACAGCAAGTTAGGAATCTGCTGCAGTGGGTCATTCATCCAATCTCTCAACCAATACTGAATACGGGAAAACCCTGGTCTGGCATGCACGTCATATCCGATGCCCTCAAAGAACTGCTTTACTCCCGTCGCAAGGACCAAAAGTTGATCTTCTCTATCGTCTTTATCGATGATGTTATTGATCCTCTGAACCTCGGCCAAGAACTCGCTGTGAAAGCATTCATACAGCCCTAGGGAGTTGTCGTTGAGCGTTTTATTCCTTTCAATGAGTGAATCAAGTCCTGTATGGTCGGATATAATGGTAAAAGTCACCGAATCTTCATCGAGCTCTTCCTCAATACTACGCCTTGCTCGCCCCAGCACCTGGCCGGGCGATAAGGATCAACTGGATGACGGTGGTCTCTCTTGTGGTTCCAAAGATAACCTCTGGGGAAAACACCATTGCTGATACTCGACACACACATGCTCGAGGATGAGGCTCTTGTTGTGATTAATGTGCTTCAAGGTTGTGATCGGCAGTAGATTCTCCCATTAGGGTATCGTGAATGGGTCGCCTGAGGCAAAGAATGCTGTTCGGGTGTAAAAGACCCTGGCGCTCTGTTCGAACAGCGCGGGATACGCGGAAGAGAGTTGGCCAAAGGGCAGCAGCCATGGCATTTGGGGAAATGACATTCTCTCGGAGATTGAACAGAGAAAATTGAAGTGTATTGAAATCCAGAACATGCCAGTCCTCATCCATTCTTGAGTACCTTGACAGGAAAGCTGTATTGGAGTGGTCCGAACTGAAAGGAGATGTGGGTTATATACTTCCGGAGTAATAGATTCAACTTTGTGTGAGACAACGGAAATATGAAAAGAAGAATGGAAATGTGTTTCAATTGGTACCTACCGTGGGTCTTGAGGTTCCACAGATTGACTGCACTCTCATCGGATACACTGAGGAATGCTAGTGGCTCTACATACTTTATGACTCTTTCAAAGTAATTGAACGATAATGAAGATGAATGATGAAAACAGTTCTGCTGTTCTGGTAGTTCTCTGGTAAGACAATCGGCAAGGGGTTACTGGTACCACAGAAGGGCGGCACTAACTGTGTTAAGAAATGCAGCTTGTGTTGTACAGTCCGAATTGAATTAGATGAATTCACCAATCTATGGTGGGTGAACGAATGAACGGCGAAGGACGGTGGGGAGAGCGAAGGCACATAGGTAGTTACCTCAGGTGCTCAGACCTCTGCGTCACGTGTGGCGCTAGGCCGTTCCGGAAGAACGACTCTGTAGGAGGTCTGAGCACCGAGTCGAGATGTGGGAGAGGATCACGGCGAAAATATCGCGAAATTACCAACTTCAAGAGTTCATAACTATAGTACAACAATCTACTTTTATACTATTTAACATAGCAAAATATTCCAATATATCTAAAAAGTATACTTTTAGAAACAAAAAAGAATTAAAGTAGGTTTAATTAAGCTATTATATAAAATAGTTAATTAATATTATAATATATATATTAATTATATTACTAAGTTTACTTACTTATATATTAAAACTACTATAAAGTTAGGTTTTTAATATAAAATTTTTTATATTAAAAAATTGTTACGGATAGTAATAAAAAGGTAACTGTACTTAAGAAGCTAAAGAAGCTAACAATAACAGCTAATAAAGCTCTAGAATAGAAATATATATTTAAGCTTAAAAGGAAGAATTATAAGCAGGCACGGGACGTATTCGCATAGGCTAAGACACAGGCTAAAAAGTAAGAATAAAGATATAGAACTATATCAGTAGATTAGAAGCAGCTATTCACATAACCAGGTAGAAGGGGCTTAGTAGATAAAGATAGAATAAAATAATAAAACCTCTAGCAGCTCTAGCAGTCTCTAGTAGTATTTAATATACTATTAACTAGAATACAATATACGCATGGAGGATTTACTATAAGTATAAGGCATTAGATAGTTTATAGTTACTTTTAATTCTTTATAGTTACTCTAAAATTAAGATTCACACCTTAAGTGACATAGTTTAATACTATTTTATTAAATCTTAACTTACTATATTACTTTCTTTTTACCCTCTACTGAGTTAACTAATTTCTACTAAGTCTAATAAGCTATCTAATCTAGAAGTAAGAGAACTACTAAGCATTATATAAGCAGTTAGACAGCTTATTACTAGTATAATTTACGTTAGTAAGTTAGTAACTTATAATATTATAACTACCACCTTAAGAAAGTAGAAAGAACTGTTAGATAGAGTTCTAATAACTAATTATTAAACGTCTATAACAACCCACTATAAGAATAAACAAGAACTTTATTTATTAGAAGAAAGTAGTAGTAAGGAAGAAGTTATAGTAGGATCTTTATCCATAACTAAAAGTACATCTGGAGAATAGAAGAGTGCGTAATAAGTTATTTAAAAATAAAAAACAGCTATTATAGAGTTATGTGATGCTTTAGTAAACCTATAATAGCAGGTTAAGACTAAATAACAAGCTATAGCAGTTTAGAAAAGAGGAATAGCAAAGATATAATCTCTTAAGAAGTTTAATAGAAATTAAGATAAACTTAAGATCTTTATAGCGGCAATAGACCTCTACTATTAGTTTAATTAAAAATTATTCTTAACTAATTAAGATTAGATTTTAGCAGCTGGTATGAATATAATAGGTAGGATTATATAATAATTTAAATTACTAGTAAGAAACTATCTTACTAATAGAGATCTTAACTTAGGAGCGGCAGGATTAGCTAATTATAATAGTAATATACAGCAGGCCTTTAAGAGCTATAAATACTTTAAATAAGAAATAATTATTATCTTTAAAAAGATTAATAAGGAAACAGAGGTAATTTAAAAGCTCTAATAACTTAAGTAATACACGTTAGCAGTTAACTATACTATAGAGTTTAAATAAATCTAGTTACAACTTAATTAGATAAACTAACCACTAGTCATGATATACTGCAAAGGGCTGAAAGATAGAATTAAGAATAAAATCTCTAGAGAAAAATAACTAAGTATTTTATTAGAAATTATCAAATAGGTAGTAACTATTAACAACTATTAGTACTAATAAGAATAAGAGAAAAAAATACATAGGAGGTCAGTAATCTACGCACTAAGGAAGAATAAAAAAGATAACTAGATTTATAATGTAATAGATATTAATATTAAGCAAGCATATATTAAAAAGGGATAAGGAAAGTAAGCTAAAAAACAAATAAAACGCTACACACAAAAGGCCTGCTTAGGGTGCAGAAAACAGGGATACTTTATTAAAAACTACAAGCAGCAACAATTGGACGTTAAAAAAGCTTATATCTAGACTAAAGTATGAAAGGAAATTAGGGTAGCTATAATCTAAGTAAAGTAAGCTTAAAACACAATAACAAAAAAGACAATTATATAAAGAATCTAGAAAGAATAATACTAGATTTACGGAAGTCATATACATCTTAAGTAAGAGTGCAAAATACCGTATTAGCAAGTTAAAAATTACTTAGCAGAATAATTTAATAATATAATCACTATAATATAAGGAGCTGCAGTTTAATAACATAATACAAAAACCGAGAAAGAAATATAGAGATTTTATAAGATCATAGAACAGGAAGGTAGACCATTCTATAAGAAAGATCAGAAATTTAGATAAAGAAAAGATTAAGAGATTATAAAGGGTAAGGAACTTATGTCTATAATAATCATACAGCACGTGCACTAGGGACACTGTTAGATATATAAATCAGAGTACTATTAAGAAGAACACTATATTACTAAACACTAGGAAGTTACCTTAGGAGACGGAATATATAAATGCTGATAAGTACTACAGTTAGCAGGAAATAAGCAGCATAAAAAACTAGCCAGATAAGAACTAGCTATATAAATAAACGAGATTTATTAATAGCTATCTATACTAGTTACGACTAATGCAACATACTACCACCCCGTTAGATATCCGGAATTAGGATAAGATTAGAGTAAGAAGAAAGAAGAAAACCTTTTACTAATATTATAGATACAAGACGAAGACGCTGCAGATAGAACGATAAAAAAGGAATACTAAATATATATAGCTTTTAACTATATAGGAAAGGACTATAAATAAAATAAACACCCTATACATATTAAGGGACTAAAAACAAGGAAAGTGTTACAGCAAATTACGAATAAAAAAGAGCTAAACAAATAATAAGAGTTAGTCTACATAAATTCAGAAAATAAAACACAGGACCCAAATTCAGATAAACACAAATAGTTGTTATAGGACTAATGTTAACTGGGATATAGATTACACTAGGCTAAACACTATTAGGAAGAATAGTTAGCCATAAACTCACACAAAAACTCATATATCAAGAATGTTTCTTGGGATGGAAATGCTAGGATTATAAAAAACAGGCTAGAGACACACACGTAATGCTTAAACAAGAAGCGTGCCAACTCCAGAGATACTTAATCCATAAACCTAAAGAAGAAACGCTAAGGAAGTGACTGCCACTTAGGAGTTAGCTATAGACAAAAAACTAGAAGGCCAGTAGACTACAACTAAGCTACTAGAGAGCTAAGAACTAAAGGTTAGAAACAATATATCAATTATATACACACAACTGAACTAAAGGAAACACGAAAATAAGCTATATATAAACGTATATATCAACAGCAACTAGACACTAGCGCTCATAAATAGTAGAGCTAGCAAAATACTTATATTAAATAAGTAAGTACAGAGATACTAGACACTAACTAAAGTTCTAGACAAACCTATGTAAGTAAAACACGTAGATAATAGTCCGGCAGCATTCAGAAAAGGTCTAATTAATCTTGAAACAAGAAATGTGACTGTTAAGGCAGCAGGTTACACAGATAACTGCCGCATCAAAATCATGAATCTAGGTAGTAAGAATCTTATCTTAGGATGGGATTAGCTAGCACGATGGAACCCAACCATTAATTAGAAAAGAAAGACCGTAGGAATCAGAAACGACTACTATAGATAGTAATAAACAAAAGCCATAATATAGATAAAGAAAACAACTCTTCACGACACCACGTTTATTATGCCAAACAAATACCAAAAGGAATTTAGAGAATAGTTCTTTAAAGAAGCCAAAGACTAGTTACTAGAATATTAAGACTGGGACCACAAAATCACGCTCAAGGACAGAACGGATTTGAAACCAGGACTATTATACTAACTATCCATTAATCAACAAAAAGAGTTACAACGATATCTGAATGACAATCTGAAAAAGGGATATATCTAAATAAGCGAAAATAAAATAGCATTACTAACACTCTTCGTACCAAAGAAAAACAGTAAACTATAATTGTGTGTTAATTATAGACACCTTAATAAAGCCATAGTAAAGAATCGCTACTCTATACTGCTAATATCAGAACTCATGGATAAACTTAAAGAAGCTAAGTAGTTTAGCCTCTTTAATATTAAAGACAGATATTATCAGGTACAGATGGCTAAAGAACACGAATAGATAATAGCATTTAAGACAAGATATAAATTATTTAAATATCTGGTCATACTATCTAGACTTACAAACGCACCAGCAACATTCCAGACAATTATTAATTATATGCTAAGAAAATACCTAGACGTATTTATAATAGCATATCTTGATAATATGCTTGTATACATAAACGGAACACTAGAGAAATATATTAAGTATACTAAGAAGGTACTATAAAAGCTCAAGGAACACAGGCTATACATTTAAATGGAAAAATGTATATTCCATAAAACAGAAGTTAAGTTCTTAAGATACTTAGTATTCTAAGACGGAATAGTAGTTGACCTAGATAAAGCTAAAGATATTCTATCTTAGCTAACACTAATAAATACAAAAGAAGTTTATTCTTTCCTTAGATTCATGGGCTTCTGCTGATAATTTATTAAGAACTACTTAAAAATCACAGCACCCTTAACAGAATTACTTAAGAAGAATTAATAATTTAAGTAGGAATAACACAAGGAAGATGCTTTCAAGACACTAAAAGAGATATTCTAATAACTACTAATATTAAAAATATTTAACCTATGACTTTAAACGGAGATATATGTAGATACATCAGATAGAGCTATAAGAGCTATCTTATTATAAGTACAGGACAACAGGCGTAAACACCTAGTAAACTTTTTATCTTATAAACTTATAACTGCTAAGTTAAATTATGATATTTATAATAAGAAACTATTAGCAATAGTTTAAGCGTTTAAGAAATAGAGATATTATTTAGAAGGAACTAAATACCAGATTATTATATATTCAGATCACAAAAATCTAACGGCATTTATAATAACTAAGAAGTTAAATTAATAATAAGTCTAATAGTAGGAACTAGTTTCTATATTTAACTTTTAAATACTTTATAAGTTAGGAAAAGAAAATATAGTGGCTAACACACTTAGTTAACAAGCAGACTATATAAAGGATATACTAGAGATTTATAATATAATACTTAAATAAAGACTAGATAGATCTCTAGAAAGCTTATAAATAAATGTTAAGACAGTAGTTATTATCAAAAACACCTGGAAAAAGCGAATAAGGAAATTTAATAATAGATAACTATAGTAGAATCTGGAATAAGAAATAATCTATATATTAGATATATTATAGACTAAGCTTATTAAAGACCAGTATTCAGCTAAAATGCACGGATATTAGGGAATTAAAAAAACTATGGAATGGATTAACAGGCATTTTTAGATTCCTAGAATATAAAAAAAGATTAGAGATATTCTCTTAGAATATATTAAATATAAAAGGAATAAGGCATCAAGATATAAGGAATATAGACTTATATAATTAATTCCTTTATTAAACCTATTATAGGAATTAGTTATAATGGACTTTATTATTAGAATACTAATAATAACTACCTTTAGAGGCTAATGATATGACATGATACTAGTTATAATAAACTAACTTATAAAATACGCATACTTTAAACCAACGTATATAGGGGTTAAGGTAGATGAATTAGTAATTATACTTATTAAACTACTAATAGCATAACATAAACTGCTATAAGAATTTATTATAAATAAAAACAAATTATTTACATTAATATTCTAGAAAACGTTTATAGGGAAACTAGGGGCTAAATATTATCTTTTAATAGTATTTCACTTATAAACAGATAAACAAACAGAATAAATAAATTAGACATTAAAATAATATTTATAAATATATATTAATAAATAATAAGATAATTAGACTAACTTACTATTAATAGCTAAGTTTATATATAACTCTATAAAATTATTAACTACTAGAAAATTACTATTTTTTATAAATTACGGTTATGAGCCTACGGCTTATTGAGAACCACAGATTCTAAATAAGATATTAAAATTAGTAAGAATAAAAGTTAATAGATTATAATAACTTTACTAGAAAATAATAAGAAAAATCACTCAGAAGGGAGTCCTTAGCAAGTAATAGAAAAATAAATCTAAAGTTAAGAAACTAATTTTTAAAGAGAGGGATAGAATTTTCCTGCTATAAAAAAAATTAGAAATAAAACAACCATTAAGAAAACTAGATCACGTTAAGTTAGGACTATTTAAGGTTAAAAGATAAATAGAATTTATAAATTATAAACTATAACTATCTAAAGATATAAGAATTTATTTAGTTTTTTATATTTTAAAATTAAAACCAGTACTATTGAATGCCAAACTATAGATAAGACTCAAACTTAAAAAGAATACTATTAAGTATAAAGTTTAGTAAATTTTAGACTACTAATAGTTTAGGTATTAGTGGAAATATTTAGTTAAATAAAAAAATTATAGACCTAAAAATAACACGTGGGAGCTAATTAGGAATCTAAAAAATAATTTAAAGCTAATTAACTAGTATTATTAGATATATTAATAAGAATTATATCTTATAGAAAGGATGACTACAGCATGTTTTAATCTAAGCTAAAGAAAAGAAAAAATAAAGTAGGTTAAAAAAAAGCCAGCACTATAGATTATAATATATAAGTTTCTTAATTCTAAAAACAAGCTTCTATCTCTTTAAGAGCTTAGACTTTATAAATTAAGGCTATCTCTTAATTAAATATCTCTTTTTCTTTAGAATTAATTTTTATAAGCTTATGATAAAGCTATAACTCTTAAGTATAAAGCTCAAAACACTAATCCTTAAAAGAATTAAATTAATAATAAAGTTTTTTTTATTATAATTAAGATAATCCCACTCCGGCTGTAAGATAATTAAATTATACTTTATATTATAATTAGTACAGACTAAATAATAACTAGAATTTAAATTTATAAGGTAATTATTACCTTAATGGGAACAATTCAAGTAAGGTGTCAGCATATAATAAGGTTTATTATAAATTTAAGAAGCTAAATAATAGACACGTGTTAGAAATAACTTAGGGCATATTATTATAAAAAAACTAAGCAGAAAAGAAAGAAAGTTAAGAATTTTATAGTTTAAAATACTAAGTAGAAGACCTGCTGCCTTTATACTACTTATAAAAGAAAAAAACTATCTTCTAAAATAAAGACTTAAAAGAGAGGGATAATATTATAGATAGTAATAAAAAAATAACTTTACTTAAGAAGTTAAAGAAGCTAATAATAATAGCTACTAAAGCTCTAAAATAAAAACGTATATTTAAACTTAAAAGAAAGAATTATAAGTAGGTACGGGACACATTAGCATAAGCTAAAATATAAACTAAAAAGTAAAAATAAAGATATAAAACTATACTAGTAAATTAGAAGCAGCTATTTATATAATCAGGTAAGAGAGACTTAGTAAATAGAAATAAAATAAAATAATAAAATCTCTAATAGCTCTAGTAGCCTTTAGTAGTATTTAATATATTATTAACTAAAATATAATATACGCACGGAGGATCTACTATAAGTATAAAGTATTAAATAATTTATAATTACTTTTAATTTTTTATAGTTACTCTAAAATTAAGATTTATATCTTAAGTGTAATAATGGGCTTGGTCTTTACGTATTATAATATAAATACAGGTTAATAGGATAAGTTAGCTCTATTTTAGCTATACTAAAATAAGAAGAGAAGAGGTATAAAGGAGGCTTACTTCTAAATAAAGTAGTATATAGCCTAAGTATAAACTAGCTATACTCTAAACTCTATACTAGATTATAGCTAGTATAGCTAGTTATAATATTATATAGCTTATAGTAAGCAGAGCGAGCAGCACTATTATATTAAGTAATATAGTTTAATACTATCCTATTAAATCTTAACTTACTATATTACTTCTTTTTTATTTTTTACTAAATTAATTAACTTTTACTAAGTCTAATAAGCTATTTAATCTAGAAATAAGAGAACTATTAAGTATTATATAAGTAGTTAAACAGCTTATTACTAGTATAATTTACATTAGTAAGTTAGTAACTTATAATAAAAATATAAAAAATTTTTAAACTCATATTTTTAATTTAAATTATAAAGTATTAAAAAATAAGTAAATTAAAGTATAAAATTAAAATAAAAAAATTACGTTAAAAATATTTAAGTTTTTTAAAATATTTTATTTTTAATTTAAATTATAAAGTATTAAAAAATAATATAAACTACTTAAAATAAATAAATAAAAGTATAAAATTACAACTTAATATATTATTTTTTATTATGTAAATATATTAATATAATTATTATAATAACTATTTATAATACTTTATAAAAAGTTTTGTTAAAATTGTTTTTATATTATATATTTATATATTAATTTTATACTAATTATTATGAACGGTAATAGGATGACTGATAATTTAGTTAAGAAAGTAACTATATCTAAAAAGCTAAGAGAACTAGCAGTAATAGCTAATAAAGCTTTAAAATAGAAACATATATTTAAACTTAAAAGAAAGAATTATAAGTAAGTATGGGACACATTAGCATAGGCTAAAATACAGGCTAAAAAGTAAGAATAGAGATATAAAACCATATAAGAAGATTCAGAGCATTCTATTACATAATAAAAAGACTTAGTAGTTAGAGATATTAGAAAGAGCTAGAGACTCTAATAGCTCTAATAATCTCTAGTAGTATCTAATATACTTTTAAGTGGTATATAATATACGTACGGAGGATCTATTTATTACAAGTTACTAACTTACTAACGTAAATTTACTAGCAATAAGCCGTCTAACTGCTTATGTAACACTCAGTAGTTCCCTCACTTCCGGATCGAATAGCTTGTTAGACTTAGTGGAAGTTGGTTGACTCAGTAGAGGGTAAGAAGGAGGTAATACAGTAAGTTGAGGTTTAACAGGATAGTATTAAACTATTTCACTTGAGGTGTGAATCTTAATTTTAGAGTAACTATAAAGAATCAAAAGTAATCGTGAACTGTCTGATGCCTCATACTTATAGTAGATCCTCCGTGCGTACATTGTGTACTAGTGTTTAGTATGTTGGATACTGCCAGAGGCTGCCAGAGATGCTAGAGGTTCTATCTTCCTCTATCTTCTCTATCTGCCAAGCCTCGTCTGCTCACGTGGATGACCACTCCCAATCCACTAGCATGGTTCTGTATCTCTGTCCTTGCTTCTTGGCCTGTGCCTTGGCCTGTGCTAATGCGTACCGTGCCCGCTTACAGTTCTTTCTTTCAAGCTCGAACATACGTTTCTATTCCAAGGCTTCATTGGCTGTTGCTGCCAATTCCTTCAGTTCCTCGGGTGCAGTTGCCTTACTGTTACTGTTTGTAACACTATCCCCCTCTTCTAAGTCTTTATCTTGGAAGATATTTTCTCCCTTCCATAAGCAGTATAAAGGTAGCAGGTCTTCTGTTCTGTGTTCCAGACTGTAAGACCCTCGACTTTCTTTCTTTCCTGCCCAGCCTCCTCACGATGACACGTCCTGAGTCGTCTCTAATACGTGCTCACTATTTAGCTTCTCGGATCCGTAACGAACCCCACCACATGCTGACACCTTGCTTGAACTGTTCCTGCTGGGGCGACGACTGCCTTGTGAACTTAAGCTCTGGTTGTTGCTCAGCCTGTAACAATTGCGGTGTAAAGTATGACTTAGTTGTTTCGCAGCCAGAATAGGATCACCTTAATTGCGACAAGGATAAACTCCGTTGTTAGCTTGAAAAAGCTGAGGAGGATGCCCTTGAGGTTCGTTCCCGTGCTCTACGGCTTCGTCATGAGCTTGCAAAAATTGATTCCAAGGAGAAAGAAATGTTTGATTAAGAGATGGCCTCTATTTATAAAGTCTAGGCTCTTAAAGAGGCTGAAGCTCGTTCTTAGGGTTAAGAAACTTGTACACTATAACCCGTAGTGCCGGCCTCCTCCTAACCTGCTTTGCCTTTTCTTTCCTTTAGTTTGGATTGGAACGCGCTGTAGTCGTTCTTTCTATGGGATACAGCCCTTATTAGTTCGTCTGATAGTACTAGTTAATTAGCTCTGAACTGTTCCTTAAGTTCCTAATTAGTTCCCACGTATTATCTTTAGGTCTGTAATCCTTCTATTTAACTAAATATTTCCACTAACGCCCGAACTGCTGGTAGTCTAAAATCCATTAGACTTTATACTTAGTAGTGTCTTCTTTAAGTTTAAGTCGTGTTTATAGTTTAGCATTTAGTGGTGCTGGTTCTAATTTCGAAATATAGAAAACTGGGTGGATTCTTATATCCTTAGGTAGTTATAGTTCGTAGTTTACAGGTCCCGTTTGTCTTTTAACCTTAAATAGTCCTAATTTAATGTGATCTAGTTTTTTTGATGGTTGTTTTATCTCTAAATTTTTTCATAGTAGGAAAACCCTATCTCCCTCTCTAAAGGTTAGTCCCTTAACTCTAGATTTATCTTTCTGCTGTTTGCTGAGAACTCCTTTCTAGGTAATTTTTCCTGCTATTTCTTAATGAAGTTATTGTAATTCGTTGACTTTTATTCTTACTAATTCTAATATCTTGTTTAGAATCTGTGGTTCTCGATAAGCCGTAGGCTTATAACTGTAATTCGCGAAAAATAGTGATTTTCTTGTGGTTAATGACTTTGCAGAGTTATATATAAACTCGGCCATCAGTAGTAAGTTAATCTAATTATCTTATTATTCATTAACGTACATTCATAGGTATTGTTCTAGTGTCTGATTTGTCTATTCTATTTGTCTATCTATTTATAGGTAAAATGCTGTTAAGAGGCGATGTTCAGTCTCTAGCTTTCCTATAAACATTTTCTAGAATGTTAATGTGAACAATTTGTCTCTATTTGTAATAAATTCTTATAGTAACCTATGTCGTGCTATTAGTAACCTGATGAGTATAGTTACTAATTTATCTACTTTAACTTCTATGTGCGTTGGTTTAAAGTATATGTATTTTATAAGTTAGTCTACTATAACTAGTATCATGTCATACCATTAGCCTCTAAAGGTGGTTATTGTTAGTATTCTCGTGATAAAGTCTATTATAACTAATTCCTATAGTAGGTCTAGTAAAGGAATTGGTTATATAAGTCTATATTCCTTATATCTTACTGCTTTATTCTTTTTGCATTTGATGCATTCTGAAAGAATGTCTCTAACCTTTTTCTATATTCTAGGGATCTAAAAGTATCTGTTGATTTGTTCTATAGTTTTTTTAATTCCTTAATGTCCGTGCATTTCAGCTGAGTGTTGGTTCTTAATAAGCTTAGTTTATAATACGTTTAGTATATAGATTATTCTTTAGTCCAGATTCTAGTATAGTTATCTATTATTGAATTTCCTTATTTATTTTTCCTAGGTATTTTTGATAATGACTACTGCCTTAATATTTATTTATAAGCTTCCTAGAGATCTATCTAGTCTTTATTTAAGTATTATATTATAGATTTCCGGTATATCTCTTATATAATCTGCTTTTTAACTGAGTGTGTTAGCCGCCATATTTTTTTTTCCTAACTTATAAAGTATTTAAAAGTTGAATATAGAAACTAATTTCTACTACCTAACTTATTATTAATTTAACTTCTTTATTATTGTAAATGCCGTTAGATTCTTGTGGTCTAAATATATAACAATTTAATACTTAGTTCCTTCTAAGTAATATTTCTATTTCTTAAATACTTAAACTATTATTAATAATTTCTTATTATAGATATCATAGTTTAACTTAGTAGTTATAAGTTTATAAGATAGGAAATCTACTAAGTGTTTATATTTATTATTTTATATTTATAATAGAATGGCTCCTGTAGCTCTGTCTAATACATCCACATATATCTCCATTTAAAGTCATAAATTAAATATCTTTAATATTAGTGGTTATTGGAATATTCTTTTTAGTATTATAAAAGCGTTTTCTTTGTATTATTTCCACTTAAATTATTAATCTTTCTTAAGTAATTCCGTTAAGGGTGCTGTGATTTTTAAGTAGTTTCTAATAAATTATCTATAGAAACCCATAAATCCAAAAAAAGAATGAACTTTTTTTGTATTTATTAGTGTAGACTAAGATAGAATATCTTTAGCTTTATTTAAATTAACTACTATCCTATTCTAGGATACTAAGTATTTTAAGAATTTAACTTCTGTCTTATGGAACACACATTTCTCTATCTAAATATATAACTTGTGTTTCTTGAGCTTTCGTAATACTATCTTAGTATACTTAATATATTCTTTTAGTATTTCATTCGTGTATACGAGCACGTTATTAAGATATACTATTATAAATACGTCTAGGTATTCTCTTAGCATATAATTAATAATTATCTGAAATGTTGCTGGTGCGTTCGTGAGTTCTATTAATATAACTAAGTATTTAAATAATCTATATCTTATTTTAAATACTATTATCTACTTATGTTCTTTAGCTATTCATATCTGATAATATCTATTCTTAATGTTAAAGAGGCTAAATTATTTAGTTTCTTTAAGTTTATTTATAAGTTTAGATATTAACAGTATTAGATAACGGTTTTTAACTATAGCTTTATTAAGGTGTCTGTAATTAATATATAGCCTTAATTTTCTATTCTTTTTTAGTATAAAGAGTATTAGTAATGTCATTTTGCTTTAACTGGTTTATATATATTCTTTTTATTAATTTTCTTACAAGAATTTTCGTAACTCTTCTTGTTGATATATGGGTACTTTATATAATAGTTCTAGTTTTAAATCTATTTCTTCCTTAAGTGTAATTCTATAATTCTAGTCCTAGTATTCTAATAGTTAGTCTTTAGTTTTCTTAAAGAACTATTTTCTAAATTCCTTCTAGTATTCATCTGGTATAATAAACGTGGTGTCGTAAAGTATTACTTTTTTTATTTATATTATAGCTTTTATTTACTACTATCTGTAGTACTTATTCCTGATTTCTATAGTTTTTATTTTCTAATTAATTATTAGGTTCTATCGTGCTAGCTAGTCTTATCCTAAGATAAAATTCTTATTACTTAAATCTATAATCTTAATATAGCAGTTATCCATGTAACCTGCTGCCCTAATAGTTATATTTCATGTTTTAAAATTAATTAGATTTTTTTTAAATGTTATTAGACTATTATCTATGTATCTTACTTATATAAGTTTATTTAAAACTCTAGTTAGTATCTAGTATCTTTATATCTACTTATTTAATATAAGTGTTTTACTAGCCCTGCTGTTTATAAATGCTAGTGTTTAATTACTATTAATATATATATTTACGTATAGCTTATTTTCATGTCTCCTTTAGTTTAGTTATATGTATATAATTAATATATTACTTCTAATCTTTAGTTCTTAGTTTTCTAGTAGCTTGGTTATAGTCTATTAGTTTTCTAGTTTTTTATTTATAGCTGGCTTCTAAGTGGCAATTACTTCTTTAGTGTTTTTTTATTAAGTCTGTAGATTAAGTATCTCTAGAGTTAGTATACTTTTTTATTAAGTATTTTATATGCGTTTCTTATTTATTCTCTATAATCCTAATATTTCCATCCTAAAAAATATTCTTAATATGTGAGTTTTTTATGTGAGTCTGTAGCTAACTATTTTTTTTAATAGTATTTAGCTTAGTATTTTCAGCATTCTATCTAGCACTTATCCTATAATAGTTATTTATATTTATCTAAATTTAGATCCTGTAATTCATTTTCTGAATTCATATAAACTAGTTCTTATTATATGTTAAGTTCTTTTTTATTCGCTAGTTATTATAATATTTTTCTTATCTTTAGTCCTTTAACACGTATGGCGTGTTTATTCTATTTATAGTTTTTTTCTATATAGTTAGATACTACACATATCTAGTATTTCTTCCTTATTATTTTATTTGTGGTGTTATTATTTTGTATTTATAATATTAATAAAGGGTTCTCTTCTTCCTTTGTTTTTTAATAATATTTAATAAGGTAATAGTATATTACACTAATCATAACTAGTATAGGTGTTTACTATTAAATTTTATTTATTTATATAGCTAGTTCTTATCTGCTTAGTTCTTTATGCTATTTATTTTCTACTAATTATAATACTTATTAGTATTTATACATCCCATTTCCTAAAGTAACTTTTTAGTGTTTAGTAATATAGTATTTTTCTTAATAGTATTTTAATTTATATATTTAACAGTGTCTCCAGCGTATGTACTGTATAATTATTATAAATATAAATTTCTTACCCTTTATTATCTCTTAATTTTTTCTTTATTAGAATTTCTAATTTTCCTTATGGAATGGTCTGCCTTTCTATTCTATAATCTTATAAAATCTTTATATTTCTTTCTTAGTCTCTATATTATGTTATTAAGCTACTACTTCTTATATTATAGTAATTATATCTTTAGGTTATTTTACTAGATAATTTTTAATTTATTAATATAATATCTTATATTCCTGTTTGAGGTATATATAGCTTTTATAAATTTAGTATTATTCTCTTTAAATTCTTCTTATAATTATTTCTTCTGTTATAGTGTCTTTTACTTATTCTACTTAGACTATAGTAATCTTAATTTCTTTTAGTGCCTTAGTCTAAATATAAGCCTTCTTAATATCTAATTATTATTATTTATAATCTTTAATAAAGTGTTTCTGTTTTCTGTATTCTAAGTAGACTTTTTATATATAGCGTTTTATTTATTCTCTAGCTTACTTACTTTATCTATTTCTAATAAATATCTTTTTAATATTAATGTTTATTACATTATAGGTTTGGTTATTTTTTCTATTTTTTTTTAATATATAAATTACTAATCTCTCTTATATCTTCTTTTTCTATTCTTATTAGTACTATTAGTTGTTAATAGTTACTATTTATTTAATAATTTCTAATAAGGTACTTAGCTATTTTCCTTTAGAAATTTTATCTTTAATTCTGTCTTTTAATTCTTTATAGTATATCATAACTAATAGTTAGTCTACTTAATTAAGTCGTGATTAGATTTATTTAAATTCTATAGTATAATTAGCTGCTAATGTATATTACTTCAGTCTCTTTATTAATTTCTCTAAAAATAATAATTATTTCCTATTTAAAATATTTATAATCTCTAAAGGCTTATTATATATTACTATTACAGTTAGCTAATCCTGCTACTTCTAAGTTAAAATCTTTATTAGTAAAATAATTTCTTATTATTAGTTTAAACTATTATATAGCTCTGCTTATTATGTTTATGCCAGCTACTAGAATCTAATCCTAATTAATTAGAAATAACTTCTAATTAAACTAATAGTAGAAGTCTATTACTGCTATGAAAGTCTTAAGGTTATCTTAATTTCTATTAATTTTTTTAGGAAGTTATATCTTTACTGTTTCTCCTTTCTAGGCCTTTATAGCTTATTATTTAGTTTTAATCTATTATTATAAATTTACTAAAGTATTATATAGTTTTATAATAGTTATTTTTTATTTTTAGATAACTTACTACGCATTCTTTATTCCTTCTAATATACTTCTAGTTATAGATAAAGGTTCTGCTATAACTTCTTCTTTACTACTACTTTCTTTTAACAAGTAAAGTTCTTATTCTCTTTTATAATAAGTTATTATAAACCTTTTAATAATTAGTTATTAGAATTCTATTTAACGGTCCTTTTTAATTTCTTGAGGTAGTAGTTATAATATTATAAGTTACTAACTTACTAATATAAATTTACTAGTAATAAGCTATTTAATTGCTTATATAATACTTAATAGTTCTCTTACTTTTAGATTAGATAGCTTATTAGACTTAGTAGAAGTTAGTTAACTCAGTAAAAAGTAAGAAGAAAATAATATAATAAGTTAAGATTTAACAGGATAGTATTAAACTATTTTACTTAAAATATAAATCTTAATTTTAAAGTAACTATAAAGAATTAAAAGTAATTATAAACTGTCTGATGTTTTATACTTATAGTAGATCCTCTATACGTATATTATATACTAGTGTTTAGTATATTAGATACTGCTAGAGACTACTAGAGATACTAGAGATTCTATCTTTCTTTATTTTCTTTATCTACTAAGTCTTATCTGCTTATATAAATAACTATTTCTAATCTATTAATATAATTTTATATCTCTGTCCTCGCTTCTTAGCTTGTGCTTTAGCTTATATTAATATATCTTATATTTACTTACAGTTCTTCCTTTTAAGCTTAAATATATGTTTCTATTTTAAGGCTTTATTAGCTATTACTACTAATTTCTTTAGTTCCTCAGGTACAGTTATCTTACTGTTACTATTTATAATACTATTATAAATATAAAATAATAAACAGCTTATAGTTACTTTTAATTCTTTATAGTTACTCTAAAATTAAGATTTATATTTTAAGTAAAATAGTTTAATACTGTCCTGTTAAGTCTTAACTTACTGTATTACTTTTTTCTATTTTAATTAAGCTAAACTAAACTCTACTAAGTCTAATAAGCTATCTAATCTAGAAGTAAGGGAACTAATTAGGGTATTATATAATTAGTTAAATAACTAGTTATTAGTTTAACATACATAAGTAAGTTAGCAACCTATAATACTAATATATAAGTTTTTAAATATTTTTATTTTTAACTTATTTTTTTTATATAATGTTTTAACTTGTTATATAATATTATACTTAGTAATTAATTTATACTTTTTTTAAGTATTTACTTTTTTACTTATAGTATCTTTATAATAATAATAAAATAAAAATATTTAAAGTATTTAAACCTTTAATTTTTAATTTAAAATATTATATAAAAATTAACTTTATATAATAATATATAATAGTATAATATCCTGTAGTAAAATTAGTTAATAAAAATTTTTTTTTTTACTTATTTATATAACTAGTAAAAATAATTAATTTTTATATAACTTTACAATTTTATAGTATTAATAAAATTATATTTAAAGTTAGTTTTAATAGCAGTTTTCCCGTCAGTGCGCACATCCCGCCACCGTGCACAGCTTAGTAACGCTATCACCAACTCAAAAAATCAAGTAATTCGCAATTATATAATTGTCAATTTGCTACAAAACTTGGAGTAGTAAGGCAACCGACCTTGGAGAATCAGTCTATCTCAATTATATAGTCCTTGAAATGTGCAGGAAGCTTCCTAGCGCGCCCTGGGCGAGATGGAGGTCCATCCACCTCTGAGGGGCTATCTGCTTCATGCACATCTAAAAGAGACTCTGTAATAGCAGCAATTGCAGTAGATTTCTTCTTCCCCTTACTTCGCGTCGATCTCGAGTATTTTTTGAGTTGCTTCTTAACCTCCCTGTCGTACAAAGCTTCCTCGCGCGCAAGCCTTTTGGCCTCGCGCTCAGCGTCACGCTGGATCTCCCTTTGGATCTTCGCAGCTTCGCGCTCGCGCTTCCTCTGCTCGACGGCGAGCTTTTCTTGTTCCTTGGCGAGAGCCTTGAGGCGTTTGTCCTCCTCCTTCTGCAGTTTTTCTTGAAGAGCTTCCTGTTCCCTCTTAGCCTGAAGGTCACGTGCTAGCTGCACCTTATTAGGACTAAGCCAAAGGCAATTACCTTCATCCACTTCTCGGAGCTCTTCAAATAAGCCCTTCTTACGTGTACGCTTACGCTTTTCGGCTTTAAGGGCAATTTTAAGTCCAGAAACTTCTTGTTTTAGCAAGTTTTTCGCATCCGCGAGTTCCCACACTGTTGATCGGAGCTGCTTCCCTTCCCGACTAGTCCTTGAGGTTGTAGCGTCAAGAAGCTCTCGAATTTTCCTTGTATCCTTTGCCGATAAAGGCCTCATCGGTTCCTCCTTAGGCGGAGGGGTAGGTACTCGATTTTTACGCTTTTTCGGTCGAGGATTAAGAATAACCTCTGGAGCAAAGGGATGCAAGCCAGTACGTTCCCACGCATGAGAAATGTTTTTTTCTGTAAAAGCCTTATTGAAGGCAACCCAGAAGAACCTGAAGAAGTCTTTTTTGGTGATTGCAACAAGTCCTTGTGTCCAGTGGAGGTACTGCGTTACCTCTTGAGTGTAATAACCCGACAGTGGGCGAAACACTCCTACATCAAGTGGCTGAAGTGTATGCGTGGAGTGAGGAGGGAAAACAAGTACAGCAATCTGATGAGCAACAGCCCAGTTAATAAAGGTCATATTAACATGAGATCCATGGCCGTCAACAATTAGTAGACGCCAGTCCCTCCCATGACGTGCCTTTGCTTTGGTGTGGCGATCAAACACCTTTGTCAACCATTCAAATCCAAGATTATCGTTCGTCCAGCCAGTAGGCGATGCAGTAAAGAAAGCTTCCTGGGATGAGGGTTCGTAATCCTGGAGCCACGAGTTCTGTACATCACCTGATTCACCCTGGTAGATTAGCGCCGGTGGAAGATAGGATCCGTCGGCACAAATTGAGGCTAATAAGGTGATCCAATCTCTGTTCCCATCCTGACCAGCACCCTTAAGCTTTCCTACGTCGTAATCTTCCTTACAGAAGATTCTTTTCAGCTTATTGAGCACCCCAATAAGAAAGCCCTTCTCATCCATATTGTATATATTATGCGGTTGGATATCATATTCAGCGATTTTTTTCTCCACCAGACTAAAATACCGACTGTACAGGAAATTATTATCGGCTTTTGTCCGGTTTAAATCGATTGGCGTAAGGTAGGAAGACCCTAGGACGTCGGAGTGTTTCTGCCACCAGTCTGTAACGAAGTTTTTATGAACCCAGTGTCCCGTAAGATCGTGTACGAAATTTTCCACCATTTTGTTTGTGGGAGGAAGGCTCATCGCCGTCAGCCTTTTTATATATGAAATGAGGTTATTTTCCTGCTCCTGGGTGAGAATACTGATGTTTTCGATATATGCTTCTCTGGAGACGGTAAGGCCTCTATGGCGGCGCGACAGGGTAGATCTTCCGACATTGTATTTTCTCGCAGTGGCAGAATAATTTGGAGGATTTTGCGATTCTAAATCAGCAAGCGCGGCCTCAATAGGGTCCATTTTGGTGGAGTTATGTCGATTTGAAGATTGGCGAATTTTGATGATTATGTGTGCACGGTGGCGGGATGTGCGCACTGACGGGAAAACTGCTACAATTTTTAACACTTTTTTTGTATAAGGCTAACATAAACTTTAACAAATTTTTGGCTTGGTTCCTAGGCCTTCCGTGTAGGGGCTGAATTGGCCCACGTGACAGAAGGCCTGAGATTCTGAGGTAAGTGGGTAGAGACGGAAAATATGCTGACTAATTGGCCGACGTTAGCATCCAGACTCTCAACAGCACCAGCAGCGCTCACCAATCGCTCGCTAACTCGGCGCTGCTCATCCTCCGACCATGATAGGAGGGTGCGCCCCCTTGCTATTGAGCGGTCACGCTCTATGTTGGCAGCTATAAGAGGAATTCCACGCTCCTTTGATGTAGCAGCTAACTAGCAGATGCTCACTCGAACAGCAGACCCTTGAGACGCCTTCTGTCTCTATCCAGCCTCCAGCGACGAGCTATGTCTGCCTCCACGTTTACGCTCAACAAAGACATCTTCAATCCGTCCCTGTATAAGCTGGTTCGATCAATCTGGTTCGACGGTCAGCCGGACGATGCCATAATTCCCACACCCGTAGCGATGAAGAGGTGGTGGATGGGATCTCCCGAAGAGAGATTGGAATTCGACAGTCGATGTCGAGCGAACTTCGTGCATGCTCTTGAAGCAATTGGACCCGATAAATTCCCCGATCCCACCGCCGAACCCTTTCTGAAGGAGATACAAGAAGCCGTACAAAAGAACCCGGAAAATAACGGGTCGGAGGCAGCTTGGACTGCACTGAGCATCGTTCTTCTTCTTGACCAGATGCCACGGAATATCTACCGTACGAACGATACCCTCCCTATGGTTTATAATCATTACGATAAGATGAGCCAGTCTCTGCTAGAAGCCTTGATGTCTAAGGACAGCCCAATCATCCGCCCAGATCTCCACCCGCAGTGGCGTCTTTCGTCCGTACACCGAATTTGGTTCTACCTTCCCTGGATGCATTCTGAATCTCTAGAGATGCACAAGAAGATAGATGGCATACAAAAGGAGCTTCGAGATGAACTATCAAAAATGGAGGGAACAGAGGAAGCGGTCAAATACATAGAGCTCGGCATTGGGGCTGAGCAAAAGCATTTGGATCTTATCGAAAAGTTTGGAAGGTACCCACATCGCAACAGGTGCTTGGCACGGGAGATGACAGCAGAAGAGAAGAAGTATATAGAGGATGGTGGAGATACCTTTGGCGTTTCGCAAGTGGATTGAATCTTGATCACTTTAGGAGGCAAGACGTGCCGGGTACCTAGAACAAGGCATACGACTGATGCGGGTTGCGTGCTCTTAAATGCTCATGGTTGGCCTCACTGACGCAATTTTGGATCTCGAAGACAACATCAACCTAAGCATGTTATATACAATGGCGCTTTGGGATTGTCAACACTCCTGCGCTCTTCTTCTATTTCTACGCCTTCTTTTTGCGCAAGCTGTTCCAATGGTGATATTGTTGCACCCCTAGGGGTTGATGACGCCCTTCATAATTTTGCTCAAATGTTCTCTAAATTTATTTCGTCCGTTCCCACACCGCTCTATCTAGTCCTTATTAGTCATCCATGGCTCTGTTTCAGTTACCTTGCCTTGCAACTCCTGTCTCTCAATCAGAAACACCCTGTCTATTATTCGGTTTCCCAAAGTCCCGATTTTAAAGTGGGGAAGGCCGCTTTTGACCAACATTTAACAGTCAGTGCCTCCAATGACGCCCACTGTAGATAAATGTACTGTCCAAAATTTTTTACAAATCTTCAATCAATAGAGGATCTGATGCTAGCCGATATGAAGACTTCCCCGAGTTGGGTCAAAATTGCAGCTGATTACCAAACACTCGCTATCCGATTTTCGTCCGCCGACATCGTGTAACCAAAATTGATGTTGCATCGACCGATGCCGACCAGCCACAACGCCATGAGAACCATAGACATGCGATTTTTACAGTAAACTGAAGGACACGTCGCTTCTTGGAGGCTCTCGGACCACCGATGTACGGGGCGTTCGATTGGTAATACCCTTCAGGCAGCAAGACTGTTTGGCCTGGCAGGGAGATACCGAGTCGTGTTTCGCGTTCCCGTCCAAATGCAGAATGGAGATGGCCTTAGGCATATAATCGACGACTTTGTAAATTGGGAGAGGAGAGGGTATATAAGGTTCCTACAGTTTCGAGATTTCATTCTTCTTCTCCAGAACACTTCAATCAATCAGTTGCACTTCAATCCTCTCATCCAATCACTTACGTCTTTCAAAAGTCAATCAACTGTCTTTCTCACTCCAAGGAATTCCAAACCATTCACCATGCCACCTTTTGCAACCCTTTACACAACAACCATCTTCCTCCACCCCCGCACCGTCCCCATCCTCGCCGCCGCCAACCTCAACAGCCTCGAAATTGCCCTTTCTAAAGACTTCGAATATGGCGTGACCAACAAAACTCCCGAGTACGTCTCCAAATTTCCCATGGGAAAGATACCTGCTCTCGAAACTCCCTCCGGCTTCTACCTCGCCGAAGCCACAGCCATCGCCAAATACGTCTCCGACTCCGGACCCGCCCGGGAGCAGTTACTTGGAAGAACGGCCGAGGAAAAGGCTTTGGTGCATATGTGGATCAGTCTAAATGACACAGAAATCTTTCCCAGTATCAGTGCCATACTAGGTCCCATTTTTAGAGGATCGAAATACATCAAGGAAGTGGTCGATGAGAAAGAAGAGATGTTAGTCCGGGCTCTCAAGCGTGTGGAGCTGCATCTACAGAGCCACAAATGGTTGGTCCGAGATGACGAATTTAGCCTGGCGGATTTGAGCATTGCAGGTACTTTGTATTTCCCGTTGACAATGTTAATGGATGCAGAGTATAGAGCGGAATATCCGAGGGTGATGGAGTGGTGGGAGAGGTTGGTGGGTTTGCCGGAGGTGAGGAAGGCTTTTGCGAATCCGAAGACGGGAGAGGTGAGCATTGAGTACTGTGAGAAGAGACCGCCGCCGGAGGGACTGGAACATTTGAGGTTGCCGAAGAAGCTGTAAGGATGGTTGAATATGTGTACTGCTTTGATGCAGATATGCGATGGTTGAGTAAAGTCTACTGTCTAGGATAGAGTGAAATACTCTAAGTTAGAATGTAGCCATTTTTGAAATTATTTGGCTCTTTCCCAACACCCAATTTACTACCGCTCTTCACTCAAGGCACAGGCATGAATACATGGAATAGAGATATTTAACTCTGATGCTAACACAATAACTGTAAGTGAGCAACCTGGAAACGTACGAAGTCGATGAGCAACTTGATAATTGATTGAACGAGCGGAAAGCTACTCTACATAAATAACTGATGAAATAAGCTTTGTAAGAAGTAGGAAGATGAGAAACAAGAAGTGTCAGAATGAGTGTTTGAGGTAGCTGATGGGGCTGCTTGGTTATAATAACTACCGTTACAATTTAACCCAAATGCATAAAGCATTCCATTAACAGGAGAAATTACAAATTTGCAACTTGGCCATAAAAACACATCAATCATGATAAACGCCAGACTGTACGAAATGTAGTGCCCACGCGTCATCGGAACAGACCGCTGCATCTAACAAACCACACCAACCACCCCTTCATCTTCCCCCTGCACCTTCTCCGCCTCGTTCAGATCCTCAACCTTCCTAAACTTAACCCTCCCCAGCCTCATCTTCTGCTCCAACACTGCTCCTACGAAGACAACAGAGTTCCCGGTAAGCGCTTCATAATACGCCATAATCCCCGCCGCCTGTCTGCTCTCCGCAACCAACAACTTGTACGCTGGCGGCCTCGCCCTATTCTGAACAACAATCCAATACCTGACCTTCTTTTCCATTTCCTCTTCTGGAATGATAGATGCATCCAGTGCCCGCGAAAGATACACATTCGGGATGTCAGAGCCCAAAGGATCGTAATACGGGGATCGCGAACGTCGATTCCCACCATCAAACACAGCACCATAATGTCCAAACCTCTCGTCATCGGTACCAAGTCCACCCCTCTCAAACATCCAGGTACCTTCAACCGCGATCCCAAATAACCAAGTCCATTTCTCGACATCGCGGTCTGTGAAGGGGAATGTGGTCAAGTAAATACTTGAGCGCGCGGGGTAAGGCAAATCCGCGACGCCATCAAAGGTCCCGACTTTCTCTAAGAGTGTCTTAGACGAGGAGACGCGGATCGTGTCTGGCGGCGAGCGCGAGCGGATGCGGATTGGAGAGGGGGAGTAGCGGCGGTAGGGGGCGCGACGACGAGGTCGACCAGAGCGGGCTGGGGCGATTTCGTCATCGCTCAAAGAAGATTCGACTGTATCTTTGCGGTCAAGTTTAGGGTGAACGGGGCATGTGCAGTGTGAGTCCTTTTCGTTCTTTTCGGCGGGTTTGGCGTTGACGGTGAGCTCGATCTTAGGCTCAGCTTTGGGCTCAGTGGATGGTGCCGGAGCTTGCGATTCGGTGGCGTCGGAGTGGTTCATGATGGTCCACTGCTCGATAGGAGAGGCGACAGAGGTCATATAAGACGACTTAAAATCGAAGAAGCGGATCAGAGACACAAGATGAGAGTTTTGGATGCTGAATTGAATCGAAAGTGGACGGAAGACGCTTGATATATACCTTTAGATTAGGTTTAGGCAGCCTGCTACTACACCGCAATGCCTACCTTCCGCCTAGGCAAGCTGAAGTAAGATCTCGCTTTAATTTAGGGCTGCAAATGATATCATCGCGACGTGTTGCGGGGCGGATGCTACCTAGTTCAGCTGAATGCGTTGTGGCGTCAGCGTGCAGATGTGGCGTCAGTTGCCTGAATGATACCTGGAGCTGCACATAAACAACAAGATAGACGAGTCAGCAAAGATATGAAAATTTCAGGCATCCTCGATGGAGGAAAAGAAATGATTACTACGTAGTAGATTGATAGAGGAGATTCTCAATGAAACCTGAAATGGGTTTGAAATCGAGGAAATGCAATAAGGGTGAATTGTAGAGGTTGGCAAAAGAGCGAACATCGAAAAAGATCGTCGAAAGCATGGAACAAGTTTGAAGAGGCAGATACTCACGTTGAGGAGCCGATTTAGCAGTAAACCTCAATGCTCACCTTCAGCTAGGACTGAAGAGGCTGCAACTTGAACGCCAAGCGTTCGGGTGAGTGTTCGTGATATATTTGCTTAAGTTGTAACGACGTTGTATACAGATAGTTTATAACTAAAATGATAATCTTACACAACAACTGTCTCCCCAATATCACACAACCCTATCTCCTCATCCCACTTCAAACCTTCAGCTTCGGCAGCTTTCTTCCAGCTTTGTGGAGGTTCAGTGACGGGCTCAAAATGAGCACTGAGACTACCTCTGAATGTCCCGTAATGCATACCAATACTCTTCTTGCTCCTTATATTCTTGTGTATCGATATGGAGTCGTCCGGTGAAGAGTGAACCGAAGCCATGAACGAGCGAGGTTGATAGCAACCAATTGGGAGGAGGGAAAGATCGAAAGGTCCGTATAAATCTCCTATCTCAGCGAAAGTAGGACAAGGGGGATGAGGAGCGTGGTGGTGGGAGTATTCGGTATCGGAGTTTACGCTGCAGTAACCTGTATCGCCTAAGGACTGCTAGTAGCGTTTTATTCCTAAGAACACTGCAACATGTACTTACCCGCGAAGAACAATTTCTTACCATGCCTCGAAGTATCCGGTGCCGTAGTACTCTCATCTTTCCCCATCACCTCTCGTAAAATCCAACTACACCAAAGCGTTCCCTGAAAATTCCATGGCGCCCTCCCACTCCTATGTTGCGCAGGTGTACACACCAGTTCCACACTTCCTACGTTCTCCAAATGTAGCCTCACTCCATCCCACCAGTCCAATTCCGTGACTTGCTCATCTCGTATCCCAACACCCAAGCCTACCAGTACTGCTTTGACACCCAGCCCACAGAAGTACCTCAGATTTCCATTTTGCTTAGTATTGAGCTTCCTCAGTGTATCGGAATCCAAGTGGTCATAGTGGTCATGACTTATGCAAACCGCGTCCACTTCTGGTAATTCCTCCAAGCTACACGGTGTTGGCGTGAATCGAACCGGTCCAGCCATGCCATATGGTCCTACGCGCTCACTCCATACCGGATCTAGCAATATCCTCATACCTCTCTCTGCACCCTCAGCTTTTGTAGTTTCAACCAGGAAGCTTGCATGTCCAATCCATGTTGCTTTCAACCCATTTTGTAATGCACCGAAGTCGGGCTTGCAAATCGGAACCAGCTCAGAGCGGTCACTTGGTACAGCAACGAAGTTCTTCGGACTAAACCAACGAGTCTTTATAGTCTGTGTTACGCTCGTATGACTGTAGGACGGCCAGGGGTTGATGAAGGAGGTAGGAGGAGTACCGACGTGATGGGCTGGTGGGGTTGAATAAGATCCGGGGCGACGAGGGGCCAGAACGTTTATGGAGGACGTTGGGAACATGTTTGACTAGGTGAATATACTGGAAAATCAGAGAGCAGAGAGCTACAGCCACGAAGCAAAAGTCTGTTCCCGCGACCGTGCACTGCCCCTCAACACGAAATTGACACCAAACTTCAACACCACACTACACCACCAAAATGAGGTCCTTTGGGACAGAAATTTCTGGCAATCGTGGCCGTAACGATGAGTTATCTCCTGAGGCTCGCGCAGCAATTATTTCGAAACGTGAGGCTGGTGTTTTGAGGAAGGACTTGGCGGCAGAGTTTCGCGTCTCAGAGAAAACCATCACCAACACACTTAAGAGGTGGAAGTCTCACAACACAGTTGAATCCTTACCTTGAAATGGACGTCCTCAGCTTACTACGCGTCGTGAGAAACGTTTCCTTTGGCGTCTTGCTCAAAAAACTCCTAAGATTCAATATAGGAAGCTTATGGAGGAAGCAGGCCTTCTCCACCTTCATAAGGCCACTATCTATCGAATCCTTAAGGAAAAAGGCCTCACAAACCACCGTTGTAAGAAGAGACCAAAGCTTAATGCGGCTGCAAGAGCTTTAAGGTTGAAGTTCTGTCGAGAGTATCGCTATTTCAATTGGAAGAGAAGAGGGGTCAAGTTCTCTGATGAGTGCTCTGTTCAGAGGGGGTCTGGCAAAGAAGCAGAGTGGTGTTTTCGTTACCCGTGGGAAAAATGGAACAAAGAGATGATACAGGAAAAGGACAAAGCTAAACAGATCTCTCAAATAGTGTGGGGGGCTATCTGGCTTACCCCAAACGGAAGGGTTGGAAGAAGTGAATTAATTATCATGGAGAGAGATCCAGAAGCAGAAA